>LQNS02278185.1:4898450-4915357 GCA_001587735.2 Parhyale hawaiensis | reverse complement strand
CTCTTTGGTCGCAAACTGCGGCACCACAGAAGACACCCAGCAGAGTGACTCCACACACGTGGGGTGACGTGAACAACGTCACCTGGACTTCTTCCGAAGACTCTCAAGGTACTCAAGGTAGGTATTTAAAAACTTACTGGACGCATACCTACTGAAAGTGCCAGATAAACCTGTTGTAAGCTTCTACGTGAACTGTGGGGATAACTCGCTGTTAGGCATCCCGCTGTTCACGGACTGCAGCATCACCTCTGCGCAAGTTGGGTTGCGTGCATAACGCCACCTGGACCTCGTCCGAAGTATCAAGTAAGTAAGTATCACACTACCATTTTCACAATAATAGCTTGATCTCTTTCCTTCAAATACCAATTTCTATATTTTTGCCTGATCTCGGTCCTACATGCATCCTTCAACATGAGTGCCCACACTGGGGGATCTAGAGGACTTTTTAGGGGTTTACAGTTCCATGATGGCCAAAAATTATCTTGAGCCAATATGTTGCAAATAATGTATAAATATCATTCTTTATCTTCATATGAGCTGCCAATTTTGTAGAGGCTTCCAAAGCATATTGGACATTTCTGTTTGTGCCTGGCATAGAAAAGGTTGACAACCACTGATATAAAGCAAGGTGCAACATTGCACAAGACTGGAGAAGACATTCCGAAATAAGTGTGAGATGAGACGTGAAACTTAACCTTGCACTAAGATTGTCGTAAAAGGAAAAAAATTGTGCTTAAGTGAAGGAAATCGAGCCACAATTGTGCAATTTGATCAATAACTAATTGTCTATAATGTTGCAAGTGTAGTTTGAAACAGATTTTCCTAAGAAAATCCTCTGTTATGTGAAGAATTGCGCCCGCAAGGAGACTCATGAGTTACGTTAGACATACCTGAGTCTTAGAATATCTTTTGCGCCCTCTTTAAGAGTGATCTGATTTATTTGTCTTATTGGCGAGGGGTAGCCGGACTCTGTATGATTTATGAGGTGTACAACACTGAGTAACATTGATTGTAGGCATTCTTCTGTCCCTGCCCTCAAGCTCTTTAGGAAGATTACATGTGCTGTGTCTGATATGCACTCTTAAACATTGGAGGCTATTAGGGCCTAACTCGTCAGTTCAGTTGATGTTTTCTGCCCTCATCCAATTTGGTCTGAAACTCACAGCCAGGATTAACTTTTGGTTGAGTTGAATTTAGGGCATTTAAGTCAGCTGTTAATGGCTTTATGACAGATTTTTTCGTGGGCAGCATTTGGAGTTCCCTGCGTTGCATAATGGTTTCATTTAGATAGGCAGCATTTGGAGTTCCCTGTGTTGCATAATGGCTTCATTTAGATAGGCAGCATTTGGAGTTCCCTGTGTTGCATAATGGCTTCATTTAGATTGGCGGCGTTTGGAGTTCCCTGTGTTGCATAATGGCTTCATTTAGATTTACAGCGTTTGGAGTTCCCTGTGTTGCATAATGGCTTCATTTAGATTTACAGCATTTGGAGTTTTCAGTGTTGCATAATGCCTTCATTTAGATTGGCGGCGTTTTGAGTTCCCTGTGTTGCATAATGGCTTCATTTAGATTGACAGCATTTGGAGTTCTCACTGTTGCATAATGCCTTCATTTAGATTGGCGGCCTTTGGAGTTCCCTGTGTTGCATAATGCCTTCATTTTGATTGCATTACCTATCCGTGGTAGCCCGTGAGTGACAATAGTTTCATAGTATATGAATACAGTAATACTAATTGCTAATATTAATCTCTACCAATTTGCTGTCCCCCGTCCCAGGTATGCTTGGCTCATTGTGGGTGTGATGTTTCTGTCCAATGTCACCACTGCTGGTTACATCAAGAGCTTTGGCATCGTGTACAATGCCCTGAAGGTGGAGTACCCTGACGCTTCCAATGCCGCTGGGGGAGTCATCATCGCCCTCTTGTCTGGCTTCCGAAGTGTGGCTGGTGAGTACACCATTCGCTTTGCAACTTCTCTTGACTCCATGAGGACCAAATTACTTGCTAGATGACACTTCAAACAACGCTATTGCTTTAAGTAACTGACGTTTTGTTGGGTCCTTATGAGGTTGATGCATGCTTGATTTACCCTTTATTACAGGTAGAAATCTATTCTGTTTAACTTTTTTGTCTAAAAATGTGAATCATGAGAATGAAATTGTTTGATCATGTTAATAATTTTCTTGTCGGTTTTGCTGATAATGTTTTGCTGGCTGTTTGCGAGAATCCTAGTAATATGTTAGCTTAAAAAAAATGCAGGTAAGACTAAAACTATGCTCGTGTGCAGGTCACGTTCAGTCAGACCTTCTTTATCCCGACTCATACTCGTTGGTGTGTCGCTTACTGTACCATGGTTAATGACCTGGAAATCTTGGGTGTCAATTTTGATCCTAAGTTGATGTTTTAGGCCCACAACCGCTCTGTTGACCTTCGAGCGTCGCAGAAAATTGGTCTTATGCGACGTACTTGGAAGGTGTTTGGCTCGGTAGAGTTGAAATATCGCTACTTTAGTTGCTATGTTGTGCCCCTTTTAGAATACTGCTCCTTAGTCTGGGGTTCTGTTGCCGATTGTCATGTGAGTTTGCTTGACAGTGGCTCGTCGATGTGGGTTTATGCTGGCTGGTGTTATGCCTTGTGATCTAGCGCATCCTCATACAGTTAGTGTAATGGGGTTTGCTTTCTCCATAAAATACATAATTGCCCTTGTCATCCACTGGCGGTTTTTCTTCTGGAGCCATTTGATGGGGCTTGGCATACTCGGCGTATTGGTGCCTTTGATAAGTTTATCCCAGAACTGGTACGAATGTCCTACTACAGGCTACAAGCCAGTATTCGCATTCATTTGTTTCATCATGTGTAGATGTGTTGGCTTTTGAATGATCTTGATGGCTCTGCCTTTGTTAGTGCGGGCATTGGCAGCTCCAAGCAATTTGTAAACAGAGTGATTCTGTAATCTTTAATTCTCTCTTTCTTTCTTCTCTTGCTTGGCTGGTTGTGTGGAGGTTGATGACCTTATAGGGTTTCCTCGATTCTCACATTGCCAGTGTGTTTTATTTTGATAGTAATCATTACTATGTGTTCATTATCAGAACACACCTGGCTGTAGATGGAATGACTCCCTATTAGAGTCATGATCAATCTCAGGACGCCCAGATTGGGTGCTGAAAACCTTCATCTCCTCAAAAAAAAAGAAGAAAAAGAAATATACAGCCACTTTTAATCTAGCAAGATTGAGTTTAAGAAAATGTGTCTTTTTTTTAAGCAAGAGTTACTGAGGTTGTGAAACAAACTAAATATTCACTGACTACGAAATGCATAGATATTCACTGCGATGAAGTCTTTAGCTGATATATTTCAAAATGAGCCACAGAAAAGGAGTATTGGTACCTACATCCCTAATTAGAATGCTTAGTTTCTTCTTGTTTATTCTCAGAAAATATTTTTCTTTAGTAATATGTACAGTTGATATTATTCACTTTAGTAAGTGTTATCTGAAGGTAGCATCACCATGAAACTTGGATAGGAATGGGGTTTAGGTACATAAAATTATTAAAACTTTAATTAAGATCTTGGCACTCTGTGATACCTGAAAATAAAGCCCTTGCTGTGTAGCTGCTGGTGTTCATGGATTTAAGTCTGGACCATGAGGTGGCTGCTAGTTCAACACTAAGTTCCAGTCACAACGTTAAAAAGGGCCAAAAATTTTTTACAGAATTTGGGATGCTGGCATATCTCTGTCAATACTGAACTTCTCACTTTTTAGAAATTACACTCACACGTTTCGTTCATGGGACTCAACATGTCGCTACCGCTTACGTCTATTGCCGTATGCTGACATAAATTTCTTTGTACAACCAACCTGCTTTTTTCGTTTTAGTGATAATTTCCCACAAGAATATGTTGTTGATTTTCTTCCACATCTTGGTTGATTTTGACAATTAAGTTTTGATGTACGAGTTTTAATGATCACAAAGCTATTTTTATATGTCAATGTATAATATTAGGTTAAGTAAACAAAATTTTGTGAAATTCACTTCATTTGTACTGACTAGCTGGAACCTGTGACTATTCCACAAGACAAAAGCAAGGTTCTTCAGTGATATCTCAGACCTGTAAGTTCCTATTTTCTCCTCTTTAATTCTGAAGGAATTTGTGGTAATCCTAGTAAACAAAAGTATTATTCCTCAATTATAATGCCCTTGGGCCTGTATCTTGCATACAAAGTGCCAAAAGGGTTGCAAGTCAGGCTGTTTATCTCCTAAGACTTAGGAGCCATTGCAACCTAAATTTGAACTTGACTTCTTTTAGTGATCCCTTCCCAGGTCGTTACAAGAATACCTGAAGGATGCCCTATTCCCCACCCCCCCCCCTATCTAATACTAATGAAAGCATCATGGTTTTACTTAATATCATCCTAACTAATGGAGGGACAACATAATAATACTATATATTGCTTATTTCAAAGGTTAGCTTGAGGCCAGTCTCAAGAGCAACTTTTACATTGATAGAATCAGGGGAAACGTCAACAAAATCTTCCAATGGCAGAGGCGTACCATCTTTCATGGATACCATTACATGCATCAGTCGTTTATGTCTCCTAATCATAGGAATGAGGCTAATATGACCCGATTTGTTTGCCCAGATGACCGACAGACCCGTGTCTTGATACTTTTTCTTTGCATCAAAACACGGCATGGGAAATACTGGCTGCAGGTCTTTNTTTGAATGGCAAGAACAGGACTAGTTTCTTCAGGTTGTTAGCGTATGAACCGATGGCCTCAATAGTCCAGTTTGGGGGGACATGCAGGGGCGTCAGGTCGAGAACTTCCAGAGTGTCCATGTTATGCAACAAAAGAGACGTCACCAAAATTGTGTTTGGGGCCCAATAAGAATCCGGAACCTCATTCATTGCCAGCTTACCCCAAGTGCTCTGCTTATTAGAGAAGTCAGCCTTTTGGACATTCCCTAGCATGGTTCTTATGGTATAATTCCAATACCTACAGGTGTTCTTTATCCGGAGTAAGTCCTTCGTGGGTAATCTTTGAAAAATTTCTTGGAGAGCATCGTTGTGGAGCTCAGTGATGGACGTCTCATATATATTTGCAGGTTGGTAATCATATTCATCTCTGCCGCTAGGTGGCGGTAGAGCGACACTGGGAACCATTCTGATATTTGGGACGTACCACTCATAGAGTGACTTGAGAAATACGCCACCATTTGGATCATTGTAGTGAAACATATTGCTGTCTACTTCTTTTACTGAGTGGCATTCATTACGTATGCTCAAATATCTCTTCAAACACACAGTACGATGAGCATGGGCCGTAAAGGCTACAAATTGCTCGTATTCTCCCAGAAACCTGTTATATTTGTAGTTGGTAATTGTGTTTGGACAAAGTGCACTTATATTGCGGACGAGTGCTGCGTCATTGGGTCCAGTTAAATACAGAACGATGGAGGTCAACTCGGACCTTCGGACAGGTTCTTCAAAAAATATAGTAGGATGCTGTAAATTCTCGCCCCAATATAATGTTTGTTCGGCATTCTCAAATGTGATCATTGTTATGGTAATCTTGCCCTTTTGAGGTGAAGTCCAGACTGACTGATCTCGTCTCTTGTTGTCTTCTGAACTGGTTTGTAATCTGTAAATAATGAAATGTAATAATGAATTATTTATCAAAGTATTTTGAGTACTGCAATCTGAGAAGTTTTGCATTTTCCATTAAACAATTCACTAGTAAATCCATGTATTATTTCTGATGAACTGGTCTGGAACTGGTGTGATGAGCTGGATCCAGAGTACTCGTCTGAAGCTAAAGCCCTAACGCACACCGTTAGACTCCAAATCAAAGTCAAAGTCTGGATTACCTCTTGCTGTTATTTATTTACTGTGGTGTAGTAGGAGTTTCCTATTACCTACTGTCTACTCTATTGTGCAGTTGGTGCATACTATGCGCAGTGTTAATCAATAAAAATAGTAGACATAATATGCACCACGTCACTAAATAAAGTGTTACATCTGTTCATGCTAGTAGAATGCTTGGGCTAGTCAAGAATGCTAGGCCACTAAAAGTATATTTTTCAATAGAGTTACTTGCGTGTACCAAGTGTTAATTTATTCATTATGATATGAGAAATACATGCAATTGTTTTACTGCAGGGATTACTATTCTTGCCCAACTTGCTGTTTGAATACGCGTTGGTCCACCTCCGTGAATGGGCTCCACATTTCTGTTGACATACTACATGTCCCTTCCTTTTCCTCTCTTGTGTCTAGGAAGGCATAAACATCTAATATAGCCTAATAATAATAATAGACTAGGTATTTGAGCTTTAACTACCTAAGCATTTTCTCACCTAACTGGTTGCTAAGATGAGCAGCTTGCTCGTTGCTTCAATACATATTTAAACTCATTATCCTTAATACAGTAGGTAGCATAAATGGCGTATCCCTTCACTGCATCAGATTGTCTGTGTGAATGTATACCTAGTGTTGCTTTGGCGCTAGGTTAACTGGTTCACATAATGTTATTCAAATCATTTGATTTTCAGAGATCATTTATGCTATGATTCTTGGCTGCAAGAATATATTAGCTCAAAAACCTTCTTCTTCATCATTATATGATTGCTTAACAGTCGTTTTAATATTCGGAGTCATCTATCTGAGGGAAGATATGAGCTCTGTTGATGTGAATGTTGCGAGCGCTCACACAGTGCAGTTCTAATTCACTATAAATATCAAAAGACATACACGTAAATATTCTTTCTGTGGAGCTTTTCCAGGTGCAGATAGTTCATATTTTGTACTGTTGTGTCCATTGACTTGCATATATCAAGAAATAATCAAAGCTCATATCTGTGAGACAGAATCAACAATCACAAACAAAAATGTTCACCAATAAATAATCTCTATGCAACAATGGTTATAACATATGGAATCCTGCATATCTATTGTATTCTGGAAGAATTATAGCATCTGTTAATGTGACTGATGCCAGCTGCTTAGAATGTACAGAAGCGTATTGTCATCACAGCCCTACAGATGTCTGTGCTACACTACCCTGACTTTGCCCCTCACGAGTAATAGCACAACCACAACAAGCAGTTATGACAAGTGTGACACGGGTTACCAAGATGCAGGCCGTAAAGTCTCATTAATGACCACGTTAGAAAAGAGAATAAGTAAAACTATACACATGAACAATCAATCAACTTTAAAAACCAAATATTAATTACTAGAAAGCTTGTTATGTTTGGGATTACGAGCAATATTTGAGGGCGCACCCATTATTTCACTTTTGATTACACTTGACATTTTCAGATGACACTGGTCATCTGAACTGAAATGACTTCATTGATCAGTGAACAAAACAACTATTGTATTTATAGCTAATTTTGTGGTGCTGAATCCAAATCTTTTGTCAGAATTCCACTGTCGGGTTTCATTTTTGAAATCCAGGCACCCTCAAATTTGACCCCTCGTAGGTAAAATATTGATACTAAAATCACATTCAAGTACATAATTTCATGCCTGTTATTTGCCAGATAAGGAAAACAATTTCTTTTTCTTTATCAGGGTACCCTTTAGAAGGTGAAAAGAGTTTCTGCACAAAAATATGGCTGCCTGCGTTAAAAAAAAAAGTCAAGGGAAAACTATATACGAGCCTAATTTATATTACTACATATGTGGCCTCATCACCCCTAAAATTATGCACAGAAATTTTAAGAAATTCACAGATAAGCTGTATAATGACTATTTTCGATTTTCTCTTGGTCAGAAAAATCAAGAGTGGGTCCCACATTCAGTTTACAACTCATGTAACAGCCACCTCACGGTTTGGTTTCATGGCAAACGCCCATCTGGCTTGAAGTTTGGGGTGCTTATGATATGGAGGGAGCAAGCAATCATTTGGAGGATTGTTATTTTTGTCTTAGCAAGATCAAAGGAATGACTGCAAAAAATAGGGGCAAAGGTCACTATCCAGACGTTCTTTCTGCTGTTAAACCTATTCAACATGGCTCAAGTCTTCCAGTTCCTATGCCCCACAAGATGTCAACCCTAGTGACGGTGAACGCAAGACCGATACAGACTCATTAGCTACATATCAATCAGAAGCTGAACATGTCCCGCATTTGCTTACTCCAGCAGCTCTTAATGACTTGATCAGAGTCCTGGATTTGTCTGAAGACAAACCAGAGCTTTTAGCTTCAAAACTCAAGCAGCGAAATCTGTTGCAGGAAAAAGTCCATATAACATTTCGCTAGTATGTCTTGATTTGTTGGGAAAACATTTTTTGAACAGATTGGGTTTGAAAAAGTCCATGTTTTATCATGAATTGTACAATTTTTGTAAAGAAGTTAAAAAGTTGAAATTTTTCAAAATTTAGACCTGATCAAGCATGGCTGATAGCGGAATCAGTATCAGCATTATCAGTATAGTATAATTCCATGCTTTATATTCATGAGCCAATTTGGCTGTTGAAGAGTGTGATCAGTGAGAGGTTAAGAGTGCTGTCTCACTTGTTGTTATGTCAGGATTTCTCTTTCCAAACTAGGGAAAGAATTCAGTTCCTCTATAAAGTATTTCTGCTATTCATATTGTACTCGGGACTGCTCAGTCCAGATATGGGAATGGATGCTGCATGGGTGGGGTGCGGCTATAACGAGCCTTCTGTTCATGACGTCATAGCTCTGCTAAATACTGGTCCACTGCAGCCGTACAGTCGGTTCTCTGAGCCCCAGAGAATTTAACTACAGCATGAACCAGTGCATGTGCGTTTCCTAGTTAAGAAGCACAGTCAGCTTATCTTTCGACCTTACCTCTTTGATACCACAAATTGGTTGGGCGTTAAACACCCCTCCCAACTCGCTGGAAAAATAGAAGTTTCTGGTGAAGATGGCCGCCGTACAGTTGCAGAGAAGCCTTGTGATCCAGTAAAGGGTTAACACTGCATCAGTTGCCTGCAATGAAACGGATTTTTAAATGTCTACCATCCTGTGAAAGGATTTGTTGAAGACAGCTATTGGAGTATTCCATATTATTACATTAGTTTTGGAATGTTGAACGACGAGCTTTAGTACGGGGAGTTCAATATTCCATAGTATTGGAGTATTCCATATTATTATATTAGTGGTGAAATGTTAAACGACAAGCTGTAGTACGAGGGAGTTCAATATTCCATAGTATTGGAGTTTTCCATATTATTACATTATGATGAAATGTTGAACGACGAGCTTTGGTACGAGGGAGTTCAATATTCCATATTGTTGAGTGAGTTTGAATTCAATTGAGCGTAGTACAGATTGGGTTCTATATATAACATGCTTAGATCCTATCCCGTATTTTTTATGTTGTAACATTGCATGTATGATAATGGTATCATATCGCGACAATCCTAATACGAGGGTTGCAGCTTACATTATGTACCAGAGATCATCTCCCTCCAGAAGAGGAGTAAGGTAATTAATCTGTCAGCAACAGCTGCATAGAAGAGTGTGCGGGTAATAAAAAAGATTCGCGCCGACAGTAGCTGAATAAAGAGCTACCTTACTAGCCAAGTGTTGTCAGTCGTTGAAAGAGATTTTGGAGATAGTAAAATAAAAGTAATAAGCATAGAAGTAATAATTGACAGGGTAAACAACCACAATAGATTGACCATAATAGCAACACCGATACACTGGATAATATTCTTAGGTGCACACAAATTATATCTGCTCTAGCCATATGCAGAGATATAAGAACCAGACCCAATAACCCATGTAAACAAGTGCAAATGAAATAACTTACCAGATCATTCTCAACAGCCGAGTCTAATGTTTATTGTTACTTTCTTATTTTGAATCATAAGCTGAAACAGATTACGGAAAAGAAATGAAATTAAAATAAACTGCAGAATTAGAAACATATGTAGTACATCGTTGTACAAAACTAGATGCTTTAATAGAAACGGACTAGTTGAAAAGCTTAGAGGTATAACTAAATAAACCTAGACTTTATACAAACGTTCACCATTGCCACTGAGAAAGTTAAAGTTGAAATCGGTAGCATTATAATTACATGACACCCTCATTGACCTGACCCAAGTCAAAGGCATTAGAAATTAATTATTGGTGAGGCGTGTTGCTGATGAAGCTCCAAGGAGAGTGAAACTTGAGCACCTATCTTTTTGACTGCATTCAGGAAATAGGTTGAGGCATTTTGATCGTGCAGCCGAGTGCTGCAGGCCCTAGTCCATGCTACCGCTAAGAAGTGAGGCCGCACCTCAAACAGACCAGAAGTCCTGTTTGCACCAAGTAGAGGGGTCTTGAGTGAAATGCAGTGGGCTACACTGCCCTACTTATTGCTGTACATGACCAAAAATTAATTTGTACTTCAATGCTGGCGATTAATGCAGCAAGTTTGATAGTGCTGTTGATCAAATTATCTTGAAAATAATTGCTACAGGCAACAATAAACATCTGCTCCAGCCCCAGGAACGAGGGATTTGCAACAATAAGTAGAAAGCATTCACATAAATTAATCTTACTTATGTGCCTTGAAACAATTTATGTCTGTGGCTACTGCTCTGAAAGCAATGTACTTATGTATTAGGATATTTTTCATTAATATAGTGAACAATACTATGTTATTGCTTCTTTTTCTATATAATAATAATAATAATAATAATAATAATTAGCTTTCATTAAAAACACAATGGGTTCACAAAATATGCTTACAATCTCACAAGTACAATCAAAGTAGCCAAAATTCAGCCTAGTAATTGGGCCCAGTCACAAATATTGGTGGCCACGTACAATGAGAATTAACAGAAACACTCAGCCTACACCTGCAGACACGAATGGCATTGAGCAGATCAATTTCAGACAGGAGAGAGAAAGAACTCTTGGCTGCATTGGTACAGATAATTTAACAGATTATCCTTGTACAGTGTGATTGAGACACAGCGTATCATTTTAGCTGGCCTGGCCAAGGGGCTTGTAACAATAATAATAATACAAGTTGCATGCAGAGCTCAGACCCCAGTATTCCAACAGGCTCACATATAGTCCTACCGTACCTCTTGCAGTCAAAAGGAAATAGTACAGTAGGAAGACAGAGATATATCAGCTCACGCCTGCGAGCCGTGAAATGGAAGCTTAGAGAAGTAGCAGGTAATAGGCAAATCAGCTACAGGTCATTCCGATCATGGAGGTCGTTGCCTACATACAGAATCCTAACCCACCGCTGCTTGAGCGCCAAACTCTGATAAGTTGATGATTATATCTACATATATAATTATTACTATAATTTTCATGAAAATCTGATTTGTTGTTTTACTATTTAATTGTATTTTTCTACAAGTTGTTATTTCTTTGGAAAACTTGGCCCATTTTTGTGGCTCCAAATGTCTAGCTCCAGATTTGCAACTTTGGCGTAGAGCAAAGCTGCACAGTCAGACATCTTTCAGGACTAGGAGTTAGAGTCAGACCTTTCGTCTTCAGAGATTTCACTATTAAAAAAAGTCTGTTTTGCTGAAAATTGGAGTCAGTGTAAGGATCGGTAGGAGTCAGAGGTTTTTGGATTCCAAGGAGTTTGTTCCAACGGGACCCCAAGAGTCATTGTTGTTGTGTTGCCTTTGAGGATTGGGGTCCCTGCGCTACAGCCACGAACCCCAGCCAGGGTCACTTGCCACCCACCAACACGCCCTGGGCCGGTGTTAGCTCCTAGGTGGTCGTCAGTGACTGGAGGTCCCCACCACTGGCCATAGCCTGAAAATTCACCTTTGCAGCCCCCAAAGCCCAGGCAGCCCTGGCACAGGACAGCCAGGCTAGGGAGGCAGTCATGGCCCCTCATGCTGGCACCAGCACTTGAACGGACAGGCATGAATTACAAACGAGCCAGAGAACTGCGTAGTTAGCCATCGAAAAGCCACCACAAATAACACACACGCAGCTGAATCGTCTCCCATTGTCCAGAGCATTCCAAGTAGGTAGACCAGTCAGTCCAAATAAGAGAAATTACCTGGTCCTGGTACGCCAGTTCCCTTGAAAATTCTCCGTTTGTATTTATTCATGTGCACCAGAACCGTTACAATGTATACGGTATACCACTCGTGGACTGGAGGTCAAACACCAAGGGCATGTGACACAGGGTAAGTACCCCCATGACTCGGAGCACAAGCATCATCAAAACCTCTCCAGTACGTTGGTACTCCAACGTCACAGAACCCCCACTAAAAATAACAAGACTACGCACATCCATGCACCATGTGGCCCCGGGTAATGCAATTGCCTCAGGGCTAGGGGGGAAGGAAGGATCTATTACCGCGTGGAGGAATGGAGTGGCAATTTTCTAGCTTTCAACTTAGTGCTACGGATTCCAGTCCACGTTACCACCGCGATTAACAGTGGAACTATGTCTCAGAGGGACCGCATATCTTCAAGGCACTTACAGTTAAAGGGAGGGAGTGGAAGTGGAGAGAGTTCTACCGCACCACTGCTTGTTGCATATGTGGGAAGGTCTAGCAGCACTGTGTTTCCAGCAGTCCATGCAGCAAGTATAGTACTGTTGTTTGGTACCTCTGGGTGGGTTATTTCCTTGCAAGGAATGGCGGACTTCTGCAAGTTGCTAGGATTACAAATAAAAAGTAACCATTGCTAGTAACATTGACTCTAGCCCTTTGAAAGTGAGGCCTGTAATTATTTACATGCCTATGAAATCTCCCATGGGCAAATGTCGAAAACTGTACTGGTGAGTGATGCAGCTGTCCTGTATAGCAGTATTGCAGCCCGTGAAAATTATTTGCCATCTATTTTGATAACATGATCTACTAGTAATAGTTGGTGAAGATAACCACAGTTGCTAAGTGGGATGGCTAAGGACTAAATTATTCATTGAGACTAACATCCAAATTCTCTATTATTTGTAGGGTTGTGACAATATGCATTTAGCAATAGAAGAAGTTGATGATAATGCCAAAATAACAAATTACATTAAGTAAAGGCTCCAACAGTGAACTGTTTCCGTAGCCTGTGCTACAGTCATAGAATTCCATTTGATCTTCTTTTTGGTTTTGTTTTGGAGTTATCATTAACTTCTCTATTGCTAAATGCATATTGTCATCAATATCCTAATCATTTGCTTAGTGAGTTCTGTATGAGCTAATTTTGTCTTGCTAATTACACTGCAATGGAGCTTCATACACACCAAAACATTTCCTAGAGTGCTGCTCATAAAATGGCTTGCAAAGTTAACTAAAGGACCCCGTGTTTGCCGACATCCCAATGCATGATCGTCAAAAACAGCATAACTTTGAATTATGTGTGAAAGGCGCAAGTTATCTTGGTACTATTGCCCTAGAATGTGAATCATTGTTGTAAGGTGGCCAGTGTATCATCGGGCATCAACCTTATGCTTCTGTCATCCTTAACATTACAAAAAACGTGAATGTTTTGATGCCTCCTAATAAACACCACTCCATGTTGACCAATGCGTGAATTGTAAGCTAGCTGATCAGTGGGTTTTTGCCGAGTGTTTCTTTTTGAATTCAGATAACTTGTTACATTAAGAGTGCCTTCAAAAGAGAAAAGGAGTGCATCTTCTATTATCTTTGCTAGGAATGAAGGAAAATATTCAAATGTGTAACAAGTTCTGAGCTAATCTGCAGGCTACTCCTGAACTTAGCTGCTTCTCTTGTCCATAAACTTGACGAAATGCCGAAATTTTAATAGAATGTCTATTTCTTTTTTAATTTGGGGAATCGAGCAATTACTGAGTTTGTAAATCAGCCTCAAAAACTCAAATTCTGCTACGGATGCTAGTAGTAGTAGGTGTTCTCCTAGTTAAACCCTCCTACCTACAGGATACACTGTGATCCAAGAGAGGAAGAATGAGACATGAGAAATGTTAAGAGAAACGTAGAACTCACGCATGAGTCAGTGCACATGGGAACAGCAAGTTGAGAAAGAGGAGGAAGATTAAACCAACGTATCATCGGCAGGAGTAGCTATAGAGATTGAATGAAGCAAAGTGGGCACGAAAGACAGACGTCCCGAAGGCCTAGCTAATAGATAAGGCAACCTATACAATCCCCCTGGGGGTGCTGCTGCCCATGACATAGGATGGGTAAACCTCAATAACGAAACCTTATGGCCTATGGCCCATCCTATGCCTCCAGAGGGGATGCTACATATGCAATACACCAATATTTCCAGCAATGCAGCCCTTAAACTGAAAAATTAAAATGAGGACATTTATCCAAACATTGTTTTTTCTTGTTTATTTTCAGATAACAGATGTGTGTACATAGATTTTCACGTTTGTATTAGCATCGAACGGCGTGAGTCGGTCCAGTGGTTTGTTCAAACAAGCGAATGCAAGATTTTGACACCACCACTACTACTGCCCTAGGGATATGGGGGTATCAACATATCAAGTCTAGCTGGCATACTTTAGTAATGGTAGCACTAACAATGACACCCCGCTTTGAAGATGTCTGTTTCAACTTAGCAGTAAATATTTAATTAGTTTTACTAACTTCATCGGTGACGCTACATTTTTGTTTCTTTTTATAAAATTTTGCATTCATGCATGCTGGTAAATAGTTGAGTGATGTACCTATAAGCACCTACCCGAGGTCTTCTATTTTTTCTGTTATTTTGGTCCAAAGTTGTGGACCAACTCACCCCGGCAAAAAATAAAAAGACGGGACAAGTGGGTCCACCACCACAAATTTATGCTTCAGTGCCCTGAATAATGTATTTTTTATTTAATTATCCTATTTTTTTTTATTGTAGCTAATCCTCTTAGACACATTTTTCATCCTTTGCTGACAATAACATTAAGCTGTGCTGCGAAGTAGCTAGCTTTGGTAAGAAACTACAGAAAACAAGAAAGATTCTCCACTCCAAAAGCGCATTCAAAAACCCATGAAGGACATGAGTAAAAGCGTATGTCTGCTAGAGAGGCATGCACGACTTTAACTGTCTAGGAAACATTGCTAGGCCACCATGAGGGCACAAAGAATAGCGTACCACGAAAGGCATTAAGAGGACACCCATCACTGCAGAACCTCTTACCCTGCAAAGAGTTTCAGAGTTCTTGCCCCCTGCCTACTTTGATCTAGACAAGCTGTACAATCTCTACAAGAGCATGTAGGTACAGCTAGGAGAATGCACCCTAAATAGACTTTTTCAGTGTATCTAAGTGAAATAAAAAGTCAATACCTGATAGTATTTCAACATTTTTAGGTAGAGACTGAGGCATAGTGTGTACTTAAACTAATGGGCAGCCAAATTGGGAGGCGCCCCACATGTCTGGACTAACTTGCCCCGATTTTGTAGCAGCACCCGGACCACATCTTTTGACTAATACGCCTTTGAGTAATTTTTTTTTCATTGTTTGTATAGGCTACATGTATGGGTAGTGCTTACTAGTGGTTGAATTTGTGCATGTTTTTAGTGAAACAGCTCTATTATTAAGAATACAATAACAAAGTTATGAAAAAAGTGGACAGAATCACCCCGCTCCTTTACTCTTATATAACTGTTGAGTATTATGGACACAAAATTATTTTGGCTAAATTACCTCTTCTGGTGAAATATAACTGAAAAGTTACTGAAAGAATGAGAACGCTGAGCTGCATATGTATGCCAAGTTTCCAATACAGTACAATTATGGAAATTTTGACTTGAAATATACCTAAAGATAGTGACAACAACAACAAAAATTTTTCTCAAAGGGAGGGATTCTGCGCTTAACAATATTGCAACTCATTTCCTCATCTAGTGCTGTACAGGAGGCAATGAGTTGCAGATTCATGGTGCATACTACAAAGCCTTCTTTTTACGTATGGTTGTATTACAACAATGTAGGTATTTATGCAAAGGCCGACGGTGCCTTATATAATGCGTCATACTTATTTAAAGACTAAAAAGTAACATTTAGAAAATTACAGAGATAAGATAGCTACGAACCAAAGAGCTGCCAGTACCCTTGGATTCAGATCAGGACCCTGATGTGGCCACAAGTGCCACAGTAGGTTCCAGTCATGGTCTAGGAGAAGTTGGAAATGCTCTACTGCTTTTGGCTTGTAAAGGTAAAGTTTTATAACTACAGTACAGAACTCACTTGAAGTTTATATTCACTTCAAGTTACCACTAATGCTTTTCTTTCATAACTCAAGTTTAATTCTTACACCACCCACCTACTTTTATTACCATACATTGACATGAATTTGTATTTAAAACTAACCCATTTTTTTAGTTCTGGTAATACTGTAGTTTCACTGAGTTGTCAATACATGATGTTTTGCCACTTCTTGTTCGATTCTTGCTATTAAGTACAGATAAATTAGAACAAAAACGCTGTATTTTTGCGCCTGTAACCGCACAGTTTCCATAGGCAAAGACTTAGTAAATAAAATTATTCCATTAAGTGGCATCATTTTTAATTATTGCTAATTTCAAAGGTTAGCTTCAGGCCATTCTCCAGAGCAAGCTTGACATTCACATAATCAGGGAAAACCTCAACAAAATCGTCCAGTGGCAGAGGTGTGCCATCTTTCATTGACACACTTAGGTGTGCTAATCTTTTATATCCCCTAATCATAGGACTAATGATAATATAACCAGATTTGTTGGTCCAGATGACTGACAGACCTGTGTCTTTATAGTTTTTCTTTGCATCAAACGATGGCAGTGCAAATACTGACTTCAGGTCTTCGAAAGACAAAAACAGGACCAATTTCTTTAGGTTTATAGCATATGAACCTATGGCCTCAATAGTCCAGTTTGGGGGGACATGCAGGGGCGTCAAATCGAGAACTTCCAGAGTGTCCATTTTATGCAGCAAAAGAGACGTCACCAGAACCGTGTTTGGGGCCCAATAAGAATCTGGAACCTCATTCTTTGCCAGCTTACCCCAAGTGC
>LQNS02278185.1:4833429-4845213 GCA_001587735.2 Parhyale hawaiensis | reverse complement strand
ACTCAATCAGCCTCCTCCTACTGTGCTCGGGATCTGCGCTACGCAGTGTCCTGTGTATCCTAATAGAACGTTTCTCGGTCACTGTACAGCTACATAAATAGCTCTTTATCGCAAGAGGTCTTTTATTAAACAGTACCAAAATAAGTTCAAACCCCTCTAATATTTTCTACAATTGGCAACAAAACTGAAATTTCATTGCAATCAAGGGTCACTTTTATAAGGTAAGCTTAGNCCAAGAGCCTGCGGTGATTGATAGTTTAAAGCTTTTGCCGCAGGAATTCTTGCGCTGATTAGAGTTACAAAATCTTCACGACGAACGATGGGAAATCTCGATCAGCATTACCGGTCACGCTGAAGTGACTTGTTTTTCCATATAGGCTTATAGGTACATCATTAACAATGACGCCATCAATTAGGCCAAAAACTCAGGTTAGAGAGGCAAGGCAGGTTCTGGAAGAAAATATAGGTCTCTAGAAGAACCTTTTTTTGCCTAACCTCACCTTTGTTCTTGGCCTAACAAATGGTTTCACTGTTGGCAAGCTGCCTTGTATAGAGGTTGGTGGTGGTGGTGGTGGCTGTCAGCCTTTTGCCCTTATTTTGACATAGGAGAAAATGAGTTTAATGTGGTATAACTCAAAGAAAACTCTATACACCAACTTAAAATCTATACTATAATAAGAGAGCTGTCTGTCAGTCCGTCTGTCCGAAGCCTTATTTTTCCCGCATCTAATACTGAAGAAAAATATTCCAAAGCACCTAATTTTTTTTTTGCCACGGGCCTTTGTGAACTTGGTAGTTTATGTGCCCTTGGTGGACAATGTGGACTTAGTGATGTTTGTGGACTATGTGGACTTGGTGGGCTTTGTGGACTTGGTGGGCTTTGTGGACTTGATGGACTTTGTGGACTTGGTGGACTTCGTGGGCTTGGTGAATGTAGAAGTATTGTATAATTTTTCGATGGGATGGTAAGATGTTTTCAAATACATATTCTTATGACTTATTCAACAAAAGGGTTGCGTTTGGTGCAACGTTTGAAACTGGCAGCTCCGTACCTAATAGTAAAATTTTATAGAGCCAATTGCCTGCAGTTTATGTGCATGATATGATGCATATATGTATATTAATGATGTATTCCAAGCCCACGTGTAATTCTAGTGTGTATAACAATGATAATTTGTGTCAGAAAAACACTTTAATGCACAAAGAATTGAAAATCACTTCAGCCTCTCTTGCAAACATTTAATTAAAATTAATTTTGCAAAAAACATTCAAAAACATTTTGTATCGTATGCAGATGTCTAAACATTCTCCGGGTTATCCCGGAACGTTCCAGGAAACTGAAACCAAGCCGGAAAACTTTGGCATTTCTGGAAAAGTGAAAAAGTCTGGGAAAACGGGGTTCCACTGTATAAAATTTTGCGGTAATGCTATTACTTGGCCTAATATAAGTCTATTTCTGTGCTGCTTTGGCATTTTCTATGCAATTTTGTTAGAAAGTTACTTATTTAGGCATTTCAGTGTATAGAGGCTTCACCAATGTATTAGCATCATCCAAGGTGATTGTGGACACTTTTTTTACTTGGATATTGCATAAATACTATGCATCACATAAACCTGCCATTTTGAGGGCATAAGGGTACTTACCTAACCTTGATGTCCTGAAAGGTGTCCCAAATCACCCCAGACGACCCTTTTTAGTTGAAAAACCTTTCATTTGTAAACTATCTTCTCAATTTTAGTTATTTGCCTTTATAAAAGTTAATTTCATCGTGACTCAAAGGAATGCCAGAGTAAATTTTGGAGTCCAATAACTGGAAACTGTCTAAAACCAGACACTGAAATTGATAGAAATAGGTCTAAAGCTTTGATTCTATGAAATTTGACTGATTAGATTAGATAGGAGGCAGTAGATGAACCAATAGGCCCATTCCCAAGGAGATACCGGAACATACACCCTGGCACTCTGAGCTCTTGCCATTATGATAGTAGGAAGAGGGCAGGAGAAAAGAGAAAAAGGGGAGGGGGGTGAAGAGTCCATGCCCATGAGACTATCTTGAATGCACGCAAGCACGATCAAGAGCCGCTGACATGCGAAGTTTAGAGACATCAAACTGTGTAGTTGAAGCGGAGAGAGGAGACGGATCAAGGTGGCCTTGGAAGCTTTGGCCGTTGAGTGTTTGCGACTCGTGGAGGAGGAGTTCTCAGTTGCGGAGGATGTCTCTCCCAGTATACGTCAAGACAATTTTTAAACACGTTTACTGACTCCGCACTAGCAACATTGGAAGGAAGTCTATTCCAAATGCTGACTATGAAACACGGGAAGAACTGCTGACTTAAGGTCATTCTTTGAGCTTTATGCTTGAGTTTTTGACTGTTGTTTTGCAAGCGATCATTGAGGTCTCTTTCAAAGAGCCCCGTTGTAGCCTGTAGGTACGTCATTGAAGCTGTTCAAATACTTGAATGTTTCTATTAGTTGCCCCCTGAGACGTCTTTGCTCGAGAGAGATCAGACCCAGTTCTTTTAGGTGACATTCATACTAGCCTACTTATTTCTCAGCTGAGGTATCAATTTCGTTGCTCTACGTTGGAGTAAAGGTAAAACTTTTTCGTCTAGTAAAAGTAGGCCTAATCCTCATCAGTAAGTTTTTTTTTTTTACCTAAATACTGTTGTTCAGTGAAATAATTCATATTCCCTTGTGCAGAAATATTTACTCCAAAAGACACAATGGCAGAGGAAGCCCTCAAAAATTCGTCGTCAGACTCAGATTTCTCGGATGGCAATGAGGATGTCCCAGAAATCGTACCTGGCCCTTCCAGCTCCTCTAAGGCACGGGTAAGAAAACCTTGTTATAGCTAGCTACTTGTGAGGCATTGATGTTGTAGCTACCTACCTACAGAAATAGTCACGTGAATGATTGTAAATACAGTAGCTACTGTATGTATAGCCCATGTTGCAGTGTAGCCCAGTGTTCACCTAGATCTAGCCTGGCCCACTGAGTCACCCTGCAACTAAACTATGGTAGGTAATTTTTGAAAAAATTTTGTCATTGCTTTAAATNAGTCACCTGAACGATTGTAAATACAGTAGCTACTGTATGTATAGCCCATGTTGCAGTGTAGCCCAGTGTTCACCTAGATCTAGCCTGGCCCACTGAGTCACCCTGCAACTAAACTATGGTAGGTAATTTTTGAAAAAAATTTTGTCATTGCTTTAAATTCGATGACTTCTGAAGTGTGGTTCACACAGCAATGGAACGAGTGAGTTCCGTGCTTTTAAATGTGTTGCAGCTACTCGTATGTCTTGCCTTTCTTTCTATTATTTCTCCAAAACGTGGGGACCTGGGACCTACCTGATGTTTATGAGCCCTCAGTCTTGCTGTTCCTGCTTGATTGAGGACATGGATCATCTGTCAATAAATTGGGCCCTTGGCGCTGCTGTCACAATATGCATGTCTTTGTCTGAAAATGGTCAGTTATGCCTCTAAAATTGGCTCCCTTGTTATGCTTAAAATCCTGAAAAGCTGACTTTTTCTTGGGGCTGCTCTTGCTCCATCATGTCTGATGAATCTAATGGGGCCCTTGTGTGTATTGCGACAGTGCATCTTTTATGGTAAAAAAAAAAAAAACTCTGAAACTGATGAAAAAAAAATGCATTGCTGTCAGTTTTGTTGGCACAAAAAAAAAAAAATGAAAACTGGTGATAAACTATATTGCTGTCTCAGGGCGAACCCTGAGATTGATAATAAAATGCATTGCTGTCAGTTTTGTTGGCACAAAAAAAAAAAAAACGAAAACTGGTGAAAAACTAAATTGCTGTCAGTTTTATTGGTAAAGAAAACCCTGAGATTGCTAATAAAATCAATTGCTCTGTCAGTTTTGTTGGCCAAAAGTCCCCAGTTTTATTCACTGCAAGAACAAAGGGATGTTTAAAGCTTTAACAGTGATAGCTACTTGATAAACCAGCTGATGTGGTGGCTAATATTTTTAAAACTGTTGGTAGACTTGTAGTACCAGGTCACCAGAATGGGTTATAGTTTTGAGAGACCACATTTAGGCTAGTTCATTCGGCTGTTTGTGAACCGGCCTCAATGTGTTGGTTACGTTATATTTTAACACACACATATATCGTATATATATCAATAGCTACTTGTTAGATCTGAATTTGCTGAATTGTATGTGATAATTTAAATCTGTAGGTTCTTGCAAAAACCTAACAAGCTAATTCTGGGAGACTAACTTCCCCAGAAATGATTCTGATGATTCATGCAACTCTGTTGGAACGCCTGAGTAGCAACCACGGAGGTTAAACAGAGGGTTATAATAATACATGTGTCCTAATGTACATTAGTGCATATAGTGATATAGGCTACATAGTTGAACTCATAATTCATGTAGCTAGCTAGGTACTCTTCTCTTTTGCCTGTAGTGTACATATTCAGCTTAGTTTATTACCGTAGTATCATAGTATACCTTCTTGAAAGGGCTGACAAAGAAGACTGAAGACAATTTGGAACGTTTATTTAAGTATAAAAGTAAAGACCTGGAAGTGAAAAGTAAATTTGTCATTGCCACTAGGAACAAAGGGATTTTGAGTAATTGCAGAGACTCCAACGTTGCCTTCACCCCTCCCCTCCCCCATAGAGGGAACTGTGAGTTTGTCCGTGAGGGTTTGTAACGCAGTTTCCTCCCTGGCAGCACCCGCGTCGAATTGGTCGACCGGCTCATGCTCGTCGCAGGCGACTACCTAGCATTCGGGCGAGCCGCTCCCTCAAACGACACAGGTTCCCAGTGAGTTGCCCTAATTGTTTTTGCTGTGTATTGCTCTTTGCATGGCACACAGCTATCCTAACCTGCTTCACACATCTGTATAGTCAGACGGTTCAAGAAGTTCGGGGGTAAAGACACTTGCTTATCAGAGTCAAACATTTCTTGTTTTTAATTGGGTAGCACAAGAGCCAAGTGTTTTTGGGGGCAGGAAGAGGCTGGCTAGGGCTACTATTTACCACTTCAATCATTTGGCTCTTGTTTTTAATTGGGTAGCACAAGAGCCAAATGTTTTGGGGGGGGGCAGGAAGAGGCTGGCTAGGGCTAATGGTAATAGCTCATAGAGTGCCGGGGCCTATGTTCCGGTGTCTCTTTGGGAATGGGCCTATTGGTTCGTCTACTGCCGCCTATCTTATTTAATCTACTATTTACCACTTCAATCGTTTGGCTCTTGTTTTTAATTGGGTAACACAAGAGCCAAATGATTGAAGTGGTCAATAGTAGCCCTAGCCAGCCTCTTCCTGCCCCCCAAAATATTTGACTCTTGTGTTAAAACATAGAAATTTTTACTCTGAAGAGAAAGTGCCACTCCTAAAACTGGACAATTTTTGCCCCATGTGACCATAGTAATACCTACCTAATAGACTAACCCAAACATGCAATACCTAGGCCCTATACACAGATCAATGATCACCAGATTAACTGTACCAAACCACAGGATGTAGTATCAGCCGGGGTGAGTTGAGTTGAAAAATCTCTCTAAGATAAATATCAGTGCGCTTGTTTAGTAGGTGCATGACCTGGCTACAAATCTCATACCGTATAATGGTGGATTCATAAAGATGGTTAAGTAGGGATGGGGAAGAAAATTTGGGAAGGATTTAAAGCTTGTCTCAACTCACCCCATTAGCTACTAAAGTGTCTTAGCTTACTTACTCTCACTGACGCTACCTAATGCCTTTGTAGCATACCACTGTAGGGAATGATAATTGGCTTGTACTAATTGTTGATTATGAGGCCAATGGGCCTTACTGTGCCGTGAGCCCGTGACGACTCATTCGACTGCTGAGTGTCTGTTTAGCGTGCATGTCACCCCAATAATACACAGTGGAAGAGTAGCAAAGATGCTTGTGGGAAGAATCCAAATTGAGCAGTTTGCAAGCTGATCATCTACTCGTAATTATCACCCGCTTTAATAATGTTCTTATTAAACGTTTAAATATATAATTGTATAGGTATATATTTGTCTGTCCACCCAATAAGTGGTCAAAGGAGATGAGCTATGTTCATAATTTTTTGCAGGGAGTCAGGTGGGCTGTCCTCGATGTGGTCCATGCCAAAGAAACTAGGATTAGATTAGCTGGTCATCAAAAATGACTTCAATGAAATTTGCTCTCACCGCGGGTGATGGTCTTACGCCACGAGGCATTCTAGTATGAGCCTGAAATTACCTACTGAAGCCCAATGCAATGGGCTAATGTTGACCTATGCATTTTACCCGCTTTGGTGTAGGCTGGTGTGTGATGGATTATGCCTTTTGTAACCTGCGTTAAAGAATTCTGTTAGCCTTACCCAGTGATAGGGTTAAGCCGTATCTGCCTCCTCGCTTTAGGCATAGGATGAACTAGGGTGTTAGCTAGGTTAGTTTGGCTCATCCATCCTGTGTTATAAGGAGCAGTGACCTCGCGAGGCTCCCGTAGATAACCTACCTCAACCTTAACCAGGTCGTTGGAGCGTCTTTAATCATTGCCAACTTTGCTTCCTCTCAGTTTCATCCTCCTATATTCTGACCATTTTATCAAGGCAGTTCGGTCATGACCTAATTCCTCTACTGCGGTGCCAATTCTGTGGGCACGGTATTCCTGAGATGTCTCTATATAGAGGTAGTGTGCAAGGCTAAGATATGGGCCCAACAGAAACACCTATAGCATTTGCAACGCTATAAAGGAATTTGACCACGACCGAACTGCTTTCATAGAATGGTCAGGCTATGATGATGCTTGCATATATTCTCCCTCTTCTTTCCTGACTTGATGTGCCCATTCACGATGATGCTGTGTAGGAACACTCATGTCCATAGGTTCCCCTTATTATAAATAAATGCAGTAAATACAGTACTGCATACACAAGGCTCTGCTTAATACTCACCTCTGCAGCCCCCCAAAGCCCAAGCCAGCCAAGAGTAAAAGAAACTTTCTGCAGTTGCTGAAATAGGTATAATACAGTAACCAGTACTGTATGGGTATGATCCGAACGCTAAAACTGCACGGAGAACCCGAAAACTAGCTCCTGGATCGGTTGAACAGCAACCCAAACGACCAACCAGCTTTCAAATCCAACAAGGTACGTCGGAACATCTATATCTAGAGGTCGCCATACCGCTTCTAATTAGCCTACACGTCCTGAACACCGATTTTCTTCTTCTGCACCTCTCAGTTGCCCTGCCTTCTGCCTACACCATACCAGTCAATGCCTGAAGATGACCGTAGGAAATGGTCTAAACGCGTTGCAAGAGCAAGATATGGACTCCCCAACTTGGGACAGCTAATACACCGCACAGAGCCGTCAACCACTGGCAAGATTCGCGTTTTAGAGAAATGTAATAAAGATATTTTAACTAAGAAATACGGCGTGTTTTTTAGCCAAACATGTATCAGAGAAGGTCTGTTTCCAAATATACGAATATATACATAGGTATATACATATATATTTGTCTGGTCACCCAATAGGTAGTCAAAAGAGTAGAGCTATGTTCATTATTTTTTGCAGGAGTTTGATGGGTTCCCTTCGCTATGCCCCATGCCAAAACTGGGAATAGCTGGCCATAAAAATGACGGTAATAAAATTTGTTCTCCACCTAAAAACGGGTGGAAGGAGTTGAGCCAGGTTGATGATTTTTTGCCGGGAGTCTGGTGGGCGGCTGTCCTCGCTGTCACCCATGCAAAATAAGAAAAGGGATTAGCTGGCCATAAAAAATAACGGCAATGAAATTTGCTCCTACCGAGGGAGAATGTTTTATGCCACGAGGCGTTCTAGTTGCATTGAGCAATCGGAATCAGTCTTCTAGAAATAACCACAAGTTTAAATTAAATCAAAGGAACTTGATAGACCGTAAGCTGGAATTGGACTTCAACTATTCGACCTTGGTTATCTACAATTGTCAATGGTCTTTCGGCATAATACAACTTTGCTGTTCAAACGGGCCAGAATTTTGATCATGAACAGGGCTAACTTGTGCAATCTAAACCTTACTTGTCCAACCCTCTGGTTCATCCTTTGGCCCCTGATGGGCTTCCATTTCGAATCTCCCTATTCCCTTGTTGCTGATGCTTGCGTCTGCTCTTCCCCCTCTTTCTATGCCCATGCATGTTCATCTTGTCTTTGGACCTTCTCGTACATGTTTTTTTATTTATATTGTCATACTCCGTGCGTCTCTTTTTTTTTTTTTTCTCTGGTGGTGGATGGGGCTGGATTATCCCAACTTATATGATAAATATATTAATTTGGTATCGTCATACTCTGTGCCTCATTTCTTCTCTGGTGGTGGATAGGGCTGGATTATCCCAACTTACATGATAAATATATTAATTTGGTATCGTCATACTCTGTGCCTCATTTCTTCTCCGGTGGTGGATGGGGCTGGATTATCCCAACTTACATGATAAATATATTAATTTGGTATCGTCATACTCTGTGCCTCATTTCTTCTCTGGTGGTGGATGGGACTGGCTCCTACTGAGTTACATAATACCGATAATAATTTGGCAATTGTCCCCTCCCCCCAACAGGAATCGGGGGCCCATTGCTCGGGTTGGAGAGCTCACCATAATGCTCAGGAACGTAAGCGGCGAGACATTCTGGGCGATGAATTCAAACAACTTGCCAAAGTTATTGAACTGCCTGACAATGTAAGTCACTGTTGTGGTAGTGTTGTCAGTTCGTTCTCTTCCGCTATAGTGAATTTCTTGGCCCTAGTGATGTCTCCTTGTATGCAGCTATGTATGTGTATATTAGAGTGGAGCGAAAATACAAATTTTCAAATTGCTTTTTCCAATAGTGTGATTTTGTTGCCATTTTATGTACGATTGATGGTGTTGAAAGGTTTTTCCAAAATTCTAGCATCTTGAGGTGGTGCAAGACTGTTGAAATTTCCTGAATTTTGTGTACCGTATTTTCATTAATATTTTGAAATTAAAAGAAGTGCTGGATGGTCAAAACATTTATTTGTACATTTTTAAAAAATTATTACACAATTTTTACTTGATTACACTAAAAAATATGCCATAACTAACTTTTATTACAGTAATTAAAAAAATGAATCAAATTTGTTCAAAAATATGAAAATTATTAGCTTTGCGCCACTTGAAGGTGCTTGAATAAATCTTGGACTTGAGTACGTTATTAGTACATATTATGTTTTATTAGAATAATTTTGGTATTGGATGTTGCTTCACAGTTTATAATTATGATCTATATATATATATATTGATATATATTTGCATTTTGAAAAGTTTGCGAAATTCAATATTCGTGCGCCACCTCATAATATTCTTGCGCCACCTCATAATATTCATCTATATATTTGACCTTTCAAAATTATTGTATTTGGGCACTTTGGCCACTTGATAGCAACTTAATATCACTATTGGAAGTTTCACAAATGTTGCAAAACCCCTAGTATTCGCTCTACCTTAATTAATGTATATTGCTAATCAGTTGATCGTCAAAGCAGTAGCTAGCTGTTAGTTGTATGCCAGTTATTGTTATCAGTTGCATTGTATGTTATAGTCAGTAGGGGTAAAAGCAGTAGCTTTATATTTTGTGTGCCAGTTATAGTTATCAGTTGCATTGTATGTTATTCTTAGTCAGTTGGTGATCTAAGCAGTAGCTTTATATTTTGTATGCCAGTTATTATTATTAATTGGTTGATGACTTTTAACACCTTTATTTTTCTCACAATACAGTACAGAAAGACAGTATAAAATATGTACCTATATATAAAAACGAAAATGCACCAATCTGTAATACTCACTTATGGAGCGCTACTGCATTCTACTGACGTTCGATATAAAATTACATCTCATGTACTACGGTATAAAAGAATCTTTTCACGAGATAGTTTCGTAAAAGCTTCCTAACATATCACATTAAACAATCATTATAATTAAAAGATGCATTGTATTTCGTCCATCAAACAATTAATAACAGCTATTATCACAGACCTATATGATCAATGGTAGATTCGCTGGTAAAACAACTAAATTTGATGGTCACGCCTTTTAAAATATTACGGGACTACTGCCACGATCACAACACGTTTACTACAACGTCCAAAGCAATGCTAAAGCACATACTGATTTATGAAACCTAGCTGCAGCCATCCATCGACCAAACCATTGATCTATTATTTCAAGTGCACGAAAGACTATGCTAGACCATGAGCCAAAATCGTCTCGATGGTGTAGCTGATCATATGAGATACCCTGTCGCACGATCTATGAAGCGTGAACACTTTAATATACCGTATGTACTGTTATGTAAGTAAAAATCGAGAAATGTGCAACAATATCTAGAAAGACATTATCTGGTAGAAGAGACCGGGCAAGCAATGCCCAGGGGTTTCAGCTCCCTCCCGACAAGGGCTGAGCGCCAATCCCACGCCGAAACCCCACCAGGGAGAATTGCTCAGCCCCTATGCACGCGCAGAATAGATACCATAAGAAGTCAATTAGAGTGGAATAAAAAATGCCTGCTACAGTCACCCCCTCCCAATTACAATAAACGTATCCCATAGCAACATCTGAAAAAACGGCATTAATTTACCAGATCACGAGTCGCAATATTGCCTCAGTGCACATTCTATGAATTTTCTCTTGAAGGAATAATTAGAAAGGGGCTGAGTCAATATTTCAGGCATCCCATTATAACAGCAAACGGTTTGAAAAACTGTAAATCGCATTTGTACATGCAGCCTAGTTCGCGGGAAAATTCAGCCTTTGGCCACGCATTTCATACTCGTGATTAGCAACCAACGAACCGTAACACTTCTCGAATACTGCGGCATCGCGATCAAATACGGTACATGGCGCAAGAATTTCAGAAGGAAATTATCATAGATATCTCTTAGTTTTAGAAAACCTAGTTTATGATGCATTTGATTTACTGACAAGCGTAGCACATTATTGTTATCCCTCTTGACATATAGAATTGTCCTAAGGATATTGTTCATAGCTACATCTATCGATCTAAGAGAACTGGCAGGGGAGCCACCCCAAATAACTATGTTTTGGATTAGGTGGGAGTACACGAGCTTTATAACCGTTTGTAGTCAACGGCCCAACTGACCCAAGTAGCTTCCTAATATCTAGCTGTTTCTGTGATTTTTTTGATTCAGTTGACACAAGTGATTGCGGTTTGTATGTTATTGTACATCAATTGTCAAATAAAAGCTGTATGTGTCATATTGTAGGCAATTGTTCTAGGCTGGTGCTGCTTATGTGTCTATAGTATTATAAATGGGTGAAAGTGATAGCTGTTCGTACTTTAATCGTTTTCAACTTGCCAAAACTGTTTCAACGGCTGGCAATTTGCAGAACGTTTTCAATGAAAACCCCTACTGGGGCATAGGATGGGCCATAGGGTTAGGTTCGCCCATCCTTTGTTATGGGGAGTAGCGCCCCCAGGGGGTTTGAGTAGGTTACCTTAGCCATTAGCTAGGCCTTTGGGACGTCTGTCTTTCGTGCCCACTTTGCTTACTTCCACTTTCATACTCCTACTGATCTTACTGTTGTCTGTTCTTCCTCTCTTTCCTCTTCTTTCCCGACTTGCTGTTCCCATGCGCGTTGATCCTGTGTGGGAACACCTTCGTGCATGGGTTCCCCATTTTTCTGTCGACATAACTACTATATGTCCCTTCCTTTTCCTCTCTTAGAAAAGGTTAGTACTTATTTAGAGAGGCTTAAATCTTCTTATAATACCTAATACCTTTCAATGAAAACATATATAGTTGGAACTTAGTGGT
>LQNS02278185.1:4811523-4832630 GCA_001587735.2 Parhyale hawaiensis | reverse complement strand
ACTATAAAGTGTTAATCATTGAGGAAACTTGTAAATTGTAATTCTCGTTGGAAGCTGCATATTTCAGAGCAGTAAACCTTAAATTCTTGAATTTGTTGATTATGGCCAATGAATTTGAAAGCTAATTTTTTCTCCTATCTTTTTTAACAGTTCTGTCTCCAGGCTCATGCAACTGTGAATTTGATATTGCCAATATGTATGATCAAGTTTACCGCCGTGAGAAGATTCAGTGAAATAAAATTTTTATTACTCATTTCCCTGCTTTTCAAAACAAATTTCCTAGCATTTTAAGACAAATTTTTGAACTTTGTGACATTCTTCCAAGCTTTATACAACAAATTTCTAAAGCTGCATCCACTAATCCTATTCTCTTGCAGATTCTGCACTACCACATCCTTCAGTTCAGCACATCCACTAATCCTATTCTCTTGCAGACTCGGCCCGGGTTGGCATTGATTAATTCAAATTGATACAATCAATTTATTTTTATAAAAAATCGTGATTTTTTATTTTATTTTTTTTTATTTTTTCAAAAAATAGAATATTTTTACACTATCAAATGATCAACTCTTATGAGCATTTATGCAACACAGCACTAGTTCTATCTTTCAAAATACCTACAGTTCTCCTAAATAGAGTTCAACAACCTATATAGAGCTACCTACATAATTAAAACAAAAGGAAGCACATGCTGAAATTTTCTTGATATTCAAATAGGTAGCTACTGTAATGTTCTGCTTTAATCTAATCTATCTTCTAATGAGCCACTATCTAAGTAACTACCATGGCAGCAGGGTGGTCATTGATTAAATCAAATTTATTTAATCAATTGATTGAATCAAATGATTTTTCTTAAAAAAAATCATGATTTTTTTGTGTAGCTATTTGATTTTTTCTTGAAATGTAATACTTTTACACTATCAAATGAGAAACTCTATGAGCATTGATCGGGGTTAGCATTGATTAAACAAAATTGATTTAATCAACTGATAAACTGAATTGAATTTTTTTTAGAAAAAACATGATTTTTTTTTAGTTTTGATTATTTCATGAAATGGATTATTTTACACTATCAAATGATTAACTTGCATCTGTTGCTACTGTTACATATAAGCATATATGGAACACAACATCATTTTTTTCAACTTATCTAAGATTCTGTTTAATAGAATGCATCAACCTATACCTCTACATAATTAAAATAGGAGAAAGTGCATGCTTGAATTTTTGTGGTATTGAAATAATTTAATGCTGCTGCAGAAATATTTGTGTCATTAGTCATTAGGTACCTTTCAGTGTTGTCTTCACAGCTGTACAGTGAGATGCTATAAATCTCTTTTAAATTAGATTAGATAGGCGGCAGTAGACGAACCAATAGGCCCATTCCCAAAGAGACACCGGAACATAGGCCCCGGCACTCTATGAGCTATTGCCATAGGTTTGCATTTCCTTTGCATTTTCACCCCATCAAGCAACTTGAACTTGTTCACCACTCTTTAAAAAATTTGATTTGACAACTGAAAAAATCATTCACCTGCCTGCATGTAGCTACCGGTATATTTTACTGAGTTACCCATCATCTCTAAGCTTGAAGCTATTTTACTAGTATTTATTTCCTCAGAAATTGTGTGGCTTATAGCTAATTATTACTCCAGCATTTACTATAGTATATTTTGTAGTATCATACTTGATTTTTTTTTTGCAGTTGCCTTAGTTTGTGCCTTTTCACTGAGAGTTGAAAATTTTATGGACAAGGAAAGCAGATGTTTTATGAGTATTATCTTCAGCACACTGTAGAGAAACTATGAAGAATTATTGTATCATTTCATATGAAGAAAATATAAAAACTGAAATAAATAAAAATATAATTGATTTTTCATTTCATTTAAAGAAAACATAAAAAATTACAATCTCTGGACTCCGCGCTACCACATCCTTCAGATCAGCGCATCCACTGATCCCATTCTCTTGCAGACTCCGCGCTACCACATCCTTCAGTTCTGCCCATCCACTGATCCTATTCTCTTGCAGACTCCGCGCTACCACATCCTTCAGTTCTGCCCATCCACTGATCCTATTCTCTTGCAGACTCCGCGCTACCACATCCTTCAGTTCAGCGCAAACACCCTCCGGGCGGGGAAAGAGGCCGTGGAGAGATTGCAGGAGTGGGAGAAAGTGGAGCAGCAGGCAGGTGAGTGACACCGTGGAGAGCGCATGCGTAATTCATCAAGTTGACTTGAACCCGCACATCACCTGGGAAATTCACACGCACTGGCTTATGCTGCGGCGAGAGACTTGCTGGCCGTATGGGAATGCACGGCTGCAGATGACCATAGATTTTCTAAACACGGGCGTAAGACGAAAGGCACAAGCCTCGTCCACACTAAAGCTCATAAGTGCGAAAAACGCTTCAGCAATTTTGCAGAACGCAGCGAAAATCTTGCAGCAGCGTCCACACTGTCGCACGTTCAATTGTAGCGACGCTTGACTATTAAGCTCAGTTGTTAAGCAAAACGTGTCTCCTCACGCTCCTTGGTCCAAAGAAGATGCCGTTTTTGTCACTATTAATGACTTAATTTGCTTGTAGTATCGACAAAACTACGAATACGCAAGGATTCTCAATGCAGATACTAGTGCTGAGTTCTTCGGCAAAATGCATACTGTGAACTGAACTTGGGTTGACGCTTTTCTTTACTACTCGGTATTGTTTTTGAGGTTGTCGAGTAGATGACTTTTTAACTGGAGTTCCTCAACAATATATGTTCCCCGTACTTAGTGCAAAGTGTTCGGACTTATTATTTTGTCTCATAAACACAACTGTGTAACCACAAAACGACAATGAAATTTTAATCGTCAACTCAGTTTATGTGACAAGTGTCCCTACTGTTTTGAAGTTTCATATTTCACGTGAAATTTGCAGTGAATTAGATTTCAGAGAAGCTTAAAGAGCTTGTAAAATGTCTTAAGAAGCAAGATAATCTCGTGTAACGCTAAAGGGGCCATATATGCAGTGTCCAAATATCTACCGAAAAATGCACTAGTATCTCTTTACTACACCTTGCTATATTCGCAGTTGACTTATGGAATAGTTATATGGGGAGGAGATTCTGACAAGCTATGGAAACGAGTAAATGCCATCATGAACGAAACCCTGAGAGTTACAGTAAAAGTCAAAAGAGATGACAGTAATATTCCTGTCGTTTCAACTAATAGCCTAGTATGTATTATGATCTGCAACTACTGAAATTTAGAGATGTATATAATTACTTCCTTTTAAAGTTTTTAAGAATGGCAATGACTGTGGAAACTTCTTATTTTGAGAGTCATTTTAGTACTCTACTACCAGCTCATGATTATGGTACAAGAAACAGTCTATTCAATTTGCCGGGAGGTTGAACGACGTTCCACAATATTCCAATGTGTACATAATTACAATAGGCTTCCTGAGGAGTGGTGCAACCTATGTCACATTCGGCATTCAAAAAACATTTCAAAAAGTACTGCATTGCTGGATATGCTCTTTCTTTAATATAGCGGCGATACATATTAGTCCAATATCTTTTGCAGTTATCGACTCTTTCTACTGTCATTTAACATTTCTGTGCATACCACAGAAAAGCAGCCTAATTTTGTTGCGTAATATTGTAAGGTGTGCTATGTTTGATTTGTCATCTAGTGTTTTATGTTTTTTCTCACCTCCAGCTCACTTGACACCGTATAGGACTTAGCCCAGGGGATCATACTGCCTTTAACTCTTGATACCTGCTTCACAAGTGTAAATCGTTACAGTTTCTGTCTGTTNAACTGTAACGATTTACACTTGTGAAGCAGGTATCAAGAGTTAAAGGCAGTATGATCCCCTGGGCTAAGTCCTATACGGTGTCAAGTTCGCTTTTGGCGAGAAAAAGGGCGTGTTCCTTCGCCCTTGGCTTGTCACAAGCATATTTTATAGGAATTTGACTTGACAGACTTTAAATAGACATAGAGCATCCCATAAATGTAGAATCACTTTGAGTAGGATGTGTTCTCGATTTTTAATTGGTGTTTATGGTTGTAAACATTTAGTTCTGATCGGAGAACAATAAAGTGGAAAAGTGTATTTATTCTTATTGTGTGAGAGGAACAATATTCTTCAGGGTGAGCCTGCTTTGTTCGCAGCCTAAATCACTCAAAAATATCCATCAAGTTAGACAGTTGCAAAAACGCTCAAAGCTGCGATTTGGTGACTAATATTCGCTGCGATTTGGGAAATTGCCATAGTGTGGACCGATTTTTGGCGGTAGTGTGGACGGGGCCTCAGTCAACTACTGCGACCCACCCAGTCTTTCCCATTCCTTGGTTAGGGTCCTTGCTAGCCTGTCTTGGCGAGGACTCGACACCCCTTCATTTCCATGCCTCCCCCCCACATGGTCTCCCTCCTCAGAGGGCATGAGATGGGCCGTAGGGCTAGGTTAGTTTGACTCGGCCATCCTACGTTATGTGGAGCAGCGACCCCAAGGAACTTGTGTATGTTACTGTAGCTATTAGTTAGGCTTTCGAAACGTTTGTTTTTCGTGCCCACATTGCTTTTTTTCCACTTCCATACTTCTGCTGATGATACTTTATTGTTTTCGTTCCCGTCTAGCTGTTCCCTTGTGCGTTGATCCTATGTGGGAATACCCTAGTGCTTGGGTTTCATGTTTTTATCGGTGTACTATATGTCCCTTCTTCTTCTGGGATATCACCTCTATTGTGGAAACGGCGGCAAGCTTTAACCATGCATTACAATTCTCTTGGCGTATATACTATGTATTTCTCTACCCCTACAGGGGTCGCAGGATGAGGTTCGCCCATTCTATGTTGTGGGGACCAGCGCTCCTTGGGGGTTCATGTAGGTTACCTAAGCCAGTAGTTAAGCCTTGGGACTTGAGATTTCTAGAACTCAAGAGAGTTCATAGTTACCTTGAGATCTTCCTACAGAAATACTGATATTTTTTAACCAGTCCGGCGCGTATGGTCCGATCCAGTGAGGCACCAATAATCCTAACTTGCTACTATAGTCTGACCATTTTATGAAGGCGGTTCGGTCGTTGTCAAATTCCTCTATAGTATTGCCAATTCTATGAGTATATCTGAGATTATGTTCGGTCCATATCTTAGCCCCGCCCACTAACTGCATATAGAGAAATCTCAGAAATATTCATAGGATTGGTCCTGCTGTAGAGGAATTTGACCACGACCAAACTGCCTTCATAAAATGGTCAGACTACATATATGTTTTCTTTTTTTTTCTTGTGGAGCTGTTTCCATACGCGTTGATCCAAAGTGGCGACCCCTCCGTGCATTGGTGTCACGTTTCTCTTTTCCTTACCGTTTTGCCCTTTTTGTCTTCCCCGTAGCGTCTTGCCCTTTTTGTTTTCCTCGTAGGGTCTTGTCTTTATTGTTTTCCTCATTACCTTAGCCAGAGGCTTAAACTATTCAATATTATACCCATTTTGTTCTTCCCAACTGTCTTGTAATTTTTGTTTGCCCCTAGCATCTTTTTTTTTTTTTCATACCGACTTTATTTCTCCTCTCAGTCTTACCCTTTTCCCCCATACCGTCTTGCCCTTTTTGTTTTCATATTATCATTTAGCTCTTTTTGTTCTCCCCAAGCGTCTGGTTCTTGTTTTCCCTAAGCGTCTTGTCTTTTTTGTTTTCCCCAAACGTCCTGTTTTTTTTTTTCTTTTTCTTTTGTTTTCCGTAGACCGACTTGCCCTTTTTTCCCCTATGCCCTCTCGCCCTTTTTTCCCCATACCGTCTTGCCCTTTTTGTATTTGACTCCTCTGTTACCTCTTACACAAGGTGTAAAGCTACATTCCATCAGGATGTAATCTTAATTATCCATTTATGTTTGCAGAGGAAGACAGGCAGAGAGGCATGACAGACTCGGCAGCAATCCGGAGACTCGCGGAAATAGTGAAGAGCCCGAGCATATACGAAGATTTGCTGCAAACCAACGGTCTCCCGGTCAAGGACTACATGCTGGACGGCGACACGTTCTTTAGCGATGTGATAAAGGCAGTTGACAGCGGCGCGAAGGGAAGGGAAGCCTTTTTTCAGGTTTACCAAAGGTACGAGACTCCCGAAGCCAAAAAGGAACGCGTGGAAGCGGCCCTGCAGAAAAGGGAGGATGGCAATGACTCCGACGAGGATCTTGATGGGGAGTTGCTCATTGACATGTATAGAAATAAGGAGCGGGAATTCACTACCTACGAGGAGTTACAGGATTATATTGAAGAGGCCGACGAGGAAGATGAAATTATTGCAGGTAAAGCGGTAGATGACCTCTCAGACGAAACGTGCATAAGCATGTACGTAACGATGGTCGAGCGCATGGGCCAGGAAAAAGTCAATGCCTTAATGGCCCTTGCTCGGGACCAGGACAGTGCCAGCGACAGTGACGGTTTGAGCGACTCTGAGGAGATGCCCCGTAACCCCAAGCGGCGAAGAGCCCGGTCCCCCTCCTCAGGGCCTGCCTCAAAACGCCGTGCGTTACGTGTCAGTCGCGGCAAGGTTATGCCCACGCTGCAAGAGCTGGATGACCAAGAAGGGGAGGATGGGGTGGTCCCCGCTAGGAATGAGGGCGATGGAAATGAAGACTTAGATGGTGAGGAGGTGGAGGAAGAAGAAGAGGAAGGGGAATATGAGGAGGAACTGGGTGATGGCGAGTATGTAGAGGCTGAGTCTGAAGATGATATGGATGGTGAAGAGTATGTAGAGGCTGACTCTGAAGATGTAGAAGAAGAACTAGCGGAATTCGAAGACGAGGGGGAAGTATATGTTAAGGACGAGCGGGCTGGAGACGATTCCTTCGACAGTCTTGGGGACGAGTTCGGCACTCAGTCGGAATCAGAGATGCTTGGCGGCGTTGATCGGAGCAGCTGAGTGTGGGGTAGTCAAGTTTTACATGCCAGGCTGCTTTTACTATTTTGTTACAAAGGACTCAGTCCTGTTCCCATTCCGTGGGGCAAGGAAATCTTTGTGGTAGCCAATTAGCGCAGCTTGGTTACGATAGATTTTAGTGATGAGCAATTATGGTTTTATGCCTTGCGTTGTAAACTTCTTACACCGGGTGTATGCGAACCCTGAATTTGGAGAGAGCCTTGGTAAAACCCTGAATTTTGGACGTGGCCTCATATGCTTTACCTTTTCAAAATTTAAAGTATTTTCATATTTTTGAAATTCAAGGCTGTGTTTAGAATTCAAGGTTTTCGAGGCTCCTTTCAAATTCAAAGCTTTGTAAAGGTTCGTATACTACATCCTGCTGCAGACCAACCTCTGGTATTACGGAATGATTTTAATATTTTTTACTCGCGAACGATTCAAGAATTTTCAAAGTCCAATCCTCCCGCCGTAGACCATGATGGTCTTTATCATTTTAAGCTACATGAACATAAGGGTGTTTTTAAAGTAGAGCGTAAATTCCTGTATCATGAATGCGTATACACAAACCTTCTCAATTCTATCATTTTATGGATCGCGTTTTAGGGAATGTTGCCCAAATTTAAAGCAGATCGGATTGTGACCGATAAGTGATTTCGATACAGGGCGCGTATCTGTGCCACAACCCCTCTGGGAGCATAGGGTTAGGTTTGTTAGGTTCGCTCATCCTATGTTGGGATTTTGTAGCATACCTTAGCCATCAGTTAGGCTTTTGGGACGTCTGTCTTCAGTGCCCACTTTGCTCATACTCATACTGATGATGCTTTGTGCTGTTCTTCCTCTTCTTTCTTCCACTGATGTTTCCGTGCGCGTTGATCAACCTTCGTGCATGGGTTTCGCGATTCTATCGACATACTACATGTCCCTTTTCTTCTCTTGAATCACCATACTTGTGTTTCGGGAGGCAAGATTAAACAGCTAATATAGGTAATAATGGTAGTAATCTGTGGCCCAACTTAGTGCAATCACGACATATGAGACAACTTAGAAAAGGGCCTAGTGTTATGTCTCAACTTAATATAATCATCCTAATAAGTGACCATGGGAGAGGACCCAACGGCATTTCTATATTTAAGTAATAGTTCATATTGAGTAACCACTGAACGGAGTTGATGTTGCTAAGAAATGATGCATGGGGCAGGGTCCGTATTTACTTTCCAAAAACATCTTTTACTCCTACTGATCTTTCCTCAATCTGTTCTTACTCTTCTTTCCCGACTTGCTGTTCCCATGCGCGTTGATCCTGTGTGGGAACACCCTCGTGCATGGGTTCCACGTATCCATCGTCACACTATGTGTCCCTTGCTTCTTCCTCTGTTAGATCGCCGTTGCTGTGGAGACGGAGAGTTAAACTACTCAATATAATAATAATTACTTCCCAAATTCAATAGCTAATCGGTTTTGAGTCACCATGGGATAGAGTCAAGTTTCTTGTCTTTATTTAACTAGCTAATCATCTAATATGAAGCACTGTGGGACTGTGCTGTGCTCCGTATCCTAACTTCTTGGGATCATCTATAATTCTGCTTGTCCCTCCGTTAGTACGACCGTAACGCGTTCCTCAGTATAAGTGGAAAATTAGGGCTTCCTTCGTGTATCCCTGATACGACCAGGGAAGGGATCAGTAGGAGAAGGAGCCAAGTTCAAAAGTTAGGCTGCTACTGCTTGCAGCTCTAAGGTAAAAGATTCACTGCCCGACTTGGAACACTTTCAAATGTTTTTTCAGTATTAGATAGGGGAAAATGATGATGCTGCGGGTCTGAGATATCACCGAAGAACGGGGTTTTGTTTGGTAGAATCTTCACAGGTTCCAGCAAGTACAGGATGAGTGGCTACCAGCCAGCACCCAAATTGATCGCGTCTATTCGGACGGGAGTGGGGAAAGTATCATGTCACTGTCCCAATTTACACTGGGTAAATGATTTGATCCAACCTGTTGTTGCCATTGATTGTACGCGTGCCATTTTCTCATCAACAGTCCATTTTTCACTGCAGCCCTACACTCGTCTGAGGGAGTAGGCCTGTATCTGCAGCACGAACCAGTGCGGTAGGCTTCTCAGATTGGGGGTTCTCGACTTGAACTTCACCCTTACAGCATCTTGACCCCGGACCGCATTCTCCTACTGATGTATTCAGCTCTTAGTCATATATTGGTGGACTTGTTTTGAATATTTACGAAGTATTAACATTCACAATGATCTGTTGCTTCAGGCGGTGGTCGGAAATGTCGCTTTCTCTCAATCCTACGCTATTTTATCGATATCACCTCCTTCTGGCGGTAAACCCTTCACTATTGAAATACCGTGTTGAGCAACAGCGGTAGAGAAACTTGTATATAATAAAAGTAAGGATACCAACTTGTGATATTATGTGTAGCTCTTTATTATAGGTGCGTTGGGACATGGATTTGTTAGCTGCTAACATTCTCAACTGTTGTTGGTTACTCTGCCTAGCATTGGAAATACTGTAAACGTATGAAGTTTGTATATATATATATATATATACACACATATCTGTACATAGTTGTAAATGCTGTGATGGTACAAATGCTTTGAACATTTTTTGATACGGAATCCAGCCATGTATGCCTTCGCCTTAGTATGTACGAGATTGTTCGATTGGCTCTCCCAACTCTATCCAAGCCACGCCCACCTGTCTGAAACCTTGGTCAAGAGCCGTTGGTTTCGCCACTTTTTGAATTGTGTTGCAGGTGTTGAAAGCAACTTAAATACGCTCGATACGGCGGGAAACTTTATTTTACAGAGCGTGACTCAGTGTCCAGCTGTCTCCTGAGTAACAGGATCGTGGTTGATTCCAGAATTTCGAATAAACAGGGCGAGGCCCCAGCTACTGTCGGAAGCTTCGGACGAGTGGACTTGGCTTAGATAGACTGACGAGCCCCGTTATGCCGGGGCCACCCTGTGCATTCGTGGACACCACGTAACGCCAGGCAGAGCCACTTGCATACTGTATCTATGCTACCGAGTTCAAATACTTTTTAGAACGACGACTCAGCTGCTCTTTCTTGCTTCCTGTTTTTCCTGTGATGCAATGTAAGTGTCCCTTCTTTCTTTCTGTCTTGGTCGCCGGCAGGAAGCAAGGAGCGTAACGGGAGGACTCACGAGAAATTAGCACCAAAAAGTGACATAACTATCGACGAATCTATGGCTGAGCAGCCTAGGAGTATTTTAACTAACTTAACCAGAAAATTCATCTTAAATTGCGAAATTCATCTTTAACGTATAAATAAATTAAGATAATATGTACCAATTTAGCAACTATCTATAGAAAGTTGCAGTGGATGCTGGTGGAAAGTTTCACAGCACTAGCGCCGAATTTTTTCCCTTTCGGCGACCTGATTTAACTCTTTTTCTTCATTGAAGCCTTATTACAATTCATATTCAGTTCAGTGTTCTTCACAGGACATTTTTATTCCTTACCAACAAATATAAGCACCGGTATAGCCAATTTTGTACGCGAGAGGAACCACAGTAATGGCCTATTGCTCGAACTTCTGTACTTGACATTTTATAGTAGTTTACTGCTCAAAAAGCTGGCCCGACATGAGCGGGAGCTCGAATGAAATAAATAAAAAAAATACGGAGATATGTTCATGAAAACAACATACGAAGGCCTGTGGTCCCACACTCAAATGCTTCAACTCGTCGATGTGATGTAAATTTGCTACGTGCGGTCACGGCTAAGTTTTGTTTTAGTCCTATTGAGTCCTCCCGTTGCATTCTTTGCTTCCTGGTCGCCGTTGTAGTGTAAAGCCCGCTGCAGACGATAGTCTTTTGTGTTGAGTTTTCACTTCACCACGTTCAAATACGCAGCTGTGTCAACATGGAAAAGGGCACTACCTACTTTCTAGAACAATATTTGCTAAAAAATTTGAAAAGACACTACACTAGTGACACTTTGTGAGCCAGCGGAAAGGACAGTGAACATTGTATCGAAACTTTAGCTAGACACGCAGTTGGGTTGGCACGGGCAGCACAAATTATTCGAACGTGGTGAACCGAAAACACAGGACAAAAGACTATCGTCTGCAGCGGGCTTTATAGAGATCCTTTAATTCTGAAAAAATTTTTGGGAAAAGACAAGTTCATGCGCAGCTACAATGTATTTACAGAGTACAAAGTAAATCTACAGGTATGATGAACATCTACAGATACATTTTTTTTTACGACTATGACGGTAGTACCATTGAATGGTAACAAAGTGATCAAAACTTATAGAAAAATAGTGTAAATTCTGTAATAAAATCGCTTAGCTGGATACGCAAAATAGATTTTTTAGCAAATTGTTATCTGTACAAACAAGTGTGTAGCTACCCTTCTTTCTTACAGCTACCTTGGTATGTAACTTCTCGTCGGTCTTAGAAGCGGACATGCTCTTTACACTCGTGTTATACTTCGGCTACATCTACAGACAATAGGTTATTCACTGTAACATTAAACAATAATTCGCATAATTTGATATTAAATATTCAAGTAAAAACACAACATAGTGTGCAGCTTACGGCATCTACATCTCTGGTAAACCTCAGCATTCCAACAATTTTATCTACTTTTCCTACGTACAAATCAACAATTCAACAGTCCTTGCATAAAGTTGACTTACGCAAAGTAAATTTGCCAACACTCTTAAAAAACTAATGGCTACCTCTGGTAGCGAAATTGTTAATTGATGTTTTGCACTAAACAGTTGCGTAATCCTTATTAATAAGACAATTCTCCGTTTCAGGATAGTTGGTCACGTCAGTGCAATTAAGTTAGTGAATAAAACTGTTGTTATAGATTTCTGAAATAAATGAAAAGAAAAATATTCTCTTTTTTTTTTCTCGTCCTAGAAATGTCAGATGCGGTACTTACACCGTAAACGTTTCATTCACGTCTGCATGCTGAACGAGTGACACACTTGAAAAATGAACTGAATATGGTTAATTTTACATTAAGGTAGGGTTGTGCATTAAATTATTAAGTACATAAGCCAACAATATGCCATTCAAAAACCAAATTTGTTTACTTTCCATTCTGAACTTATGACTGCATGTATAAATTGTAACATGAGCAATCACGTGTACACAGTTCATCAAAATTCTAAGCCCAGACATACATCTGCTATCTACAAAGCATCTCGTTTCCTCCATAGCACCACGTCACAAAGGTGTGCCAATCGTAAGCATATTGAAAATTCTTGTCGACATTAAAGTAGTAAAGTAAGAAAGGGTGCTACAAATCTCTAGCAAATATCATGAAATATTAGCGTTCCTTTGAGTATTGCATCAACTTACGATGGCCTATCTGCAGTACGTTAGAGTCATTGTTCTAACCAATCCCGCCCGCAACTGTGCTTAGAACACTATCAGTTCAAAGCCTGTAATCTTTGTTCGCCATCTCTTCAAGACCATAATTATTGTTTCTCATCCGCTGTTCCTACGAGCTTATAAATAATCGTATATGTACATCTAATCAAAGTCTTTATTATAATTCATTCCATCAAGCCCACAATTATTCCCTCACTGCCTGCCTTACAAGCCCATAACTGTTCGTACACCATCCTTTCAACTCCATAATTATTCGCACACCATCCATTCACCTTCATTATTATTCATGCAAAATCCCCTCAAACCCATAATTATACGTACAGCACCTATTCAATCACAAAATTATTTGTACACTATGGCATGACTCCCGCAATCACTTATTACATTACCTACTTAAAGTCCGGCATTTTTTGTACGTGAGTAACATGCATGCAAAGTCAGCTGGCAAACGGATGTATGGACCTATTGCTATAACAGTTCCAAGTCCACAAGATTTCTTATTCCCATCACTAAGCCCCGGAACAGCGCGAGCTATAGGGCGAGGAGAGACGAGACAGTCCTGCATCAAACTGTGTTGACTCGCTAGAATGGCGCTTTTTTCCCCATAGGAATGCAAAAGGATAAACAATTGTTGCATAAAAATTAACACCGACGAGCATGGCTGAAGTTACTTGCCACAAGGAAATCAACGTTGAACACTATATGAAATCAGTAATTACTCACTGCAATTTGTGCTACGTGGCTTCGAAAGCTTGCGAACTGAACCGGAAATGCTATATTTTCTCCAAGGAACACTCACTCAATGGCGATGAGCTTGGCTTTCATTTGAATAGGGTCAGAGTTACACCCCAGTAATTTGGCGCCGTCATATGCATAGGCTGGAATTCCGAAGAGGTAGCTACCTAGTAGAAATAAACCCCATAACAACCTATTCAAGTATCACAATTCCTATGCGGCTCCCAGTCAGCGTCGAATACAAAGACAACCTCCTACTGTATTTACACATATTAGTATCAAGTGCTCTCTACGGCTTCCAGAGTAGAACCCCAAGGCAACTTTCTATTAATGGGCATTACCCAATTGCCGAACCAACTCTGTTTCCAAACAAAACGTTATATTTGATAAATAAAAGTAATAATCCCATCAAATAATAACGCTTTATTCGGAAATAGAGTTGGTTCGGTAATTGGGTAATTTCCCTAAGTACTCCAATTCCTATACGGCTCCCGTTGAAGTAAAACCCCAATACAACCTCCTATTTAAGTAGCAAGAGCCCTATACGGCTCTCAAAGTAGGACCACAAGACAACTTTCTTTTAGTACCACAATTTCTATTCGGCTCCCCTTTCAGAACAGACCCTAAGACAACCTATTACTCCTATTGAATTCCTACCATTCCTACAAGGCTCGCAGTAAGAACAAAACCCTACCACACAGCCCGCCTGTCCTCACAAGAACTCCATGTCCACCTTCAGGAGCCTGGCCACAAGTGGCTGAGCGGCTATTGCGGCCCCCGCGAAGGTCATGCCCACGCCCATCATCAGGAATGTAAGGTAATAAGAGCCTGTCGCGTCCACCAGGTAACCTGCAAGTAAATATGATACATATTTAAGAGGCAGACTAGAGGATAGTTTAGTCAGTGTCATTACAGACACCAACCTCAGGTAATACAACACAAGCAGGGCATGTTCGATAGGGCGTCAAAATTAAGCCTTCGAGGCTTGGCTTGTTCGAAACTTCAGGCAGGTGCGCTGGCTTCGACCTGACGAAGTGAGCTTTAGGTATTGACCCTCAATCGGTACTGCAGTTCTACTTGAGACTTCCAGAAACTCAATCTAGCCCCGTTCAATGCACATTTTAAGATAACAAAGCCAAAGCCTTCGTTAAAGTTAAAAGTTTCGGACAAGTGAAGCCTCGAGGGCTAATTTCGGCGCCCAATGGAACGTGCCGATAATCACAGCAGCAGATTAAAACTATCCCCTGTCGTCCCCGAGCGCGTATCATGGACGCGCAACTTGTCTGGCTGCAGTACCAACAAATGAACACACGGGCATTTCTTCGCTATTATTATGATAATGAGGGTTTTCCCGCCGTATCAGAAACGAAGACTATACAAAAGCGATCCAATTTTATATAATATACAGTTGCTAGACATAAGTATTTGCACAACTTTATTTTTTATGCATTTTAAAATTTTCAGAGACTGCTTTAGCATAATTAATACAGGAAGTTTATATAACATATATATATAATAGAATATTAAAACAGAACAGTCAAATGTGCACTTATAACAAGAAAATTTAACACAAGCAAAAGTAATGAGGGACGAAAGTATTTGACCAAACTAAATATGATGTTGAATCGTTGATATTTAGTAGTATAATTTGAATAAATTAGTTTTAAAATTATTCTAGAACGTTCACGAAACGTCTCGAAGCAAATGCAATGTAAACAAACCACAGCCGGCGCAATCATTACCTCTCTAGACCTCGTTGAAGTCGCGCACACTCTCGCTACAATGCCCAAAGTTAAAGAAATCCCTGAAGCTACTCGTAAACGGATAATTCAACTTCGTAGTGAGGGATTAACTTATAGAGTAATAGCAGAACGTGTCAATGTTCCTTTTTCAAAGGTTGGAGCAATAGTCCGCACGCATCAAGTGACTGGGGCGGTCTCCAACCTGCCAAGAGCTGGAGCTCCGCGTAAGATCATGGGTCGTCCTCGGTGCAACATGCTACGTAAGGTGACTAATGACCCTATGACAACTCGTGCCGACCTTCAGAGTGAACTGGCGTCTCAGAAACTGCAGGTCAGCAAGAAAACTATTGTCAGGGAATTGAACCGTACTGGCATTCATTCTTACACTCCTCGCAAAACTAATCTTCTTACAGCGAAACATGTCAAGAGCCGCTTAACATTTGCCCAAGACCACCTGGACAAAGGAAATGAGTTATGGGAAGGAGTTACATGGTCTGACAAAACTAAAATAGTACTTTTTGGCCGAAACGAAGCTCTGAATGTATGGAGGAAACGTGGTACTGCCTATGACCCCAACAACAACATCCCCACTGTGAAGCATGGAGGGGGCAGCATCATGGTGTGGGGTTGCTTTACTGCCCATGGTATTGGGATCTTCACATCATTGATGGCAAGATGAATAGTTTCATGTACAGGGAGATATTAGAGAAGACGATACTTTTCAGTGCCAAAAAATTCTACGGACGGTGCAGGTGGACCTTCCAACAAGACAACGACCCCAAGCATACTGCGAATTTAACGAAAGAATGGTTTCCAAAGAAGAAAATAAATGTTCTTCCATGGCCTAGCCAATCACCGAACCTCAATCCAATAGAAAATTTGTGGCGTCTTTTTAAATCTGGTGTCCACAAACGGTGTCACAAAAACCTTACTGAATTGAAGGTTAATTTCCAGCTATAACAATTGTCTCCATGCTGTTATTGCCAATAAAGGTCATGCCACCAAGTACTAATGTCATAATTTTTTTTGGTCAAATACTTTTGTCCCTCATTACTTTTGCTTGTGTTCAATTTTCTTGTTATAAGTGCACATTTGACTGCACTGTTTAAATATTCTATTATATATATGTTATATAAACTTCCGGTATTAATTATCCTGAAGCAGTCCCTAAATTTTATAAAATACATAAAAATAGAGTTGTGCAAATACTTATGTCAAGGCACTGTAGTTTAGAAGTTGAGTCAAACTCAGATGAGCTCTTTTAGTACAATCTCGGCCAGGTGCACCATGTCTGGCAAGAAATAAGGCGCGAGCATTTCAAACCCTACACCGCTCGGCCATGTGGCGCAGGGAAAGAGACGAAAAGAGAAGGAAATAGAATAAAGCGAGCACGCGTGCGGGGGTCCCTTCCGTGGCCCCCCACACGGGAGCAGATAGGAGTCCCATGGGATGGGTCACTTACCACCATTCGGTGGCCCACCTCGCGGAACAGAAGGGGAAATATAGAGCCTACCTAACTCTACAAAACTAACCTACTCAGCAGGAACTGCAGCCAGATGCTACATCCCTAGCGGAGAAGGCACTCGGGACCCTTGGGTGCGTGATGCCCAAACATAATTTCTTCGTTATTTTAGCGAGAAATTAACGACACCGAATAACGTCTCAATTGATCGTTTGCAAAGTGGACACAGAAGACAGACGTCCCAAAGGCCTAGCTAATGGCTAAGGTAACCTACAGGGTCCCCCGGGGGGCGCTGCTCCTATAACATAGGATGAGCGAACCAAAACTAACCTAACCCTATGCTCTCTGAAGGAAGCCGCTAGAAACACAACAAAGCAACGCTTTTAGATCTGCGGAGTTACAGCTATCTACCTAATGCTAAGGTCATAATAAACATTCGTCTCAAGTTGTGTACAGGAATGCCAACTGTAGGCCCGGCTTCAAGGAAGTGGCTTTACTCGGCCAGACAAATTAGGGCAATCTAACAAATAAAAGTAACCCACTTAATAGTTGTTGCTGTTGTTAGGTAGCCTCCATGAGGGCACAGCTTAACCGTAACCCTCTCTGACCGCACGGAGGAAATAGATTGAGGCATTTCGGTCCTGCAGCCCTAGCGGACCCGGTCCTCGTTAGGTACCACTACAACTTACCTAGTAGGGGAGGGTAGAGGAAGTTGAGGATGCCCTGTTCCATCCTGATGAAGCCCCACGAGGAGGAGGCGTTGTGGGCCCCGAATTGGTCCAGTAAGATGACCATAATGTTGGCGAAGAAGCCGGAGCTGCCGATGGAGAACACCGTGAAGAACATCAGCACCACCCAGAAGTTGCTCGTGGTGGAGATGAGGGCCGTGCCGACGCCGCCCATCATCAGGCTGTGGAGAGACAGGAACATTACTACCCAAAATAATTCTTTACATGCCCCAGAGAATGTTTCAGCTTCTGTGGCGGATAAAAATTTTGCTTGGGTAGGAAAGAAACTACCGGTACACTGCTCGCCGTTTCAAAAACGGATTAGTCTATATTTCAACTATAATTTTCATTAAACATTTTATAACAAACCTAAAATAAAAAAATACGTTAAACTAGAATGATTCGTGGCGTAAGGCCATCACCCGCGGTAGGAGCAAATTTCATCATCATTTTTGATGGCCAGCTAATCCTTTTTTTGGCATGGGTCACATCTAGGACAGCCCACTAGACTCCCTGCAAAAAATCATAAACATAGCTCAATGCCTTTTTTTTTTTGGATGGAGAACAAATTTCAACGCCGTCATTTTTTATGGCTAGCTATTCCTTGTTTCCTGGCATGGGTCACATCGAGGGCAACCCACCTGACTCCCAGCAAAAAAATTATGAGCATTACTCAACTCCTTCGACCACATTTTGGGTGGACAGACAAATATATATATATATATATATCTAGACTATATATATATATATACTTACATCTTCAACGTAAACATCACCTCTCTCACTTCGTTCACGGGTGATAATCAACATGTCTTTGCGCAATTATGTTACTTGTACTATACCGGTATCTTTAGTAACGGGTTAACACTGACTATCCACGAGTGTAAATTCAGATGCGAACTGAAAATCTTCTCCCTACGTTAGCTTTAGGAATCAATACCTCAGGGTGCTGCGCCCCTAAGATAACTATCACCCGCAAACGAAATGAGAAAGGTGATGTTTTCGTTGAAGATTTAAGAATATATATTTGCATATTTGTCTGTCCACCCAATAAGTGGTCGAAGGAGTTGAGCAACGTTCATATTTTTTTGCAGGGAGTCTGGTGGGTTGCCCTCGATGTGACCCATGCCAAGAAACTAGGAATAGCTGGCCATAAAAAATGAAGGCGTTGAAATTTGCTCTCCGTCCAAAAAAAAAAGCCGTTGAGCTATGTTTATGATTTTTTGCAGGGAGTCTAGTGGGCTGTCCTAGATGTGACCCATGCCAAAAAAAAGGATTAGCTGGCCATAAAAATAGACGACGATGAAAGTTGTTCCCGCCGCGGTGATGGTCTCACGCCACGAGGCGTTCTAGTGGGTCCTGCGATGAGGAAATAAATTCTATATGATAATTTTGGATGGAAACACAACCTGTGCGCTGTAACACGGATACAGCAACGCATATTAATGCTATTATCTACCTTGTTACGTTGATAAAAGTGTTACATCTGCTTCGAAATGATATTGAACGCGTGTCTGGATAACTGTTCTTGTCATATGGGGGCCACGAACTCCGCCACAGTTTGATGGCGGATGCAATTTTTCTAAAATACACATGATTATTTATTACGCTTGGCGTATTCGTAATGGTCCTTTAAAGTGTATGGTTCACTCTATACTACTCTCCCTAAAGGGTCGAGGACTACTAATTCCTACTTCCCACATAAAAACCTCCTTACGGGTTACAGCCCATCTGGTGCCAACGTCAGGAAATACAATATATACGGTCAGAAGCGAGCCTTACACATCTGCAAGATTATATTATCTCGCGTCCTAGTAAGCACCATCCCCCCACGACGAAGAATGATGTTATTTTTGCTCCACCTAACCCAGCTTGGCTGGGGTGGAAGTTTCGAAGGGTAGGGGGGCTCACCAACAGAAATAAAGGTAAAGTCGATCTGGCTACTCACTTCAATTGGGAAATTCATATGAACCGGTTTGAGCTGCAGATAGATGACAGCTAGGTCCCAGAGGAGAGTACGGGCTGCAGTCGACCGCGGATGGTTAGAGCTATGGCGTCATAAACAGAAGGTTCCCAGTGACAACTGTGACCTCTCGAACGTCCCAAGTCCAGTTAAGATCAGCACTAGTTAGGAAATGCAAATGCAATAAATACTGACGCCTCATGCCAAACATCTCAAAAATTTGTCTCCTGTGCTAGAAGCGAACACAGGGACTAAAGCAAGCAAGAACAGCACGATGGCATTCTACCACGACGCAGGTGCAACTACTTTCGAGCGTACCATGAAGGAATTAAGAAAAGGCGTTACTGTAAAGTACGACTCACCACGCGGAAAAGCAGTGCGTCTTCTTCACGAGCTTCCTGTTGAGGAGGAAGCCGATGAAGAGGCGGGTTAGGCTGTCCAAGACGGCCTGATACGCCAGCAGCGCGGAGATCTTTTCGTCGCTCAAAGCGAAGGACTTGCAGTAGACAGCGACGAAGTACTGGGCGTGGGGAAGGTTCATGGCGAGCCCCAGCATCATGACAATGTGGGTCCAGTACATCGGGTTCAGCAGGAGCTTGAAGTCGAGGCGCTTGGATTTCTGCTGGGGGGCGGAGACCGAAGCTTCCGCAGGTCGCTCCTTGCCTCGGAGGTCGTGGATCCTCCGCGCCCGAACGATCTGCTGCTGGGTGGTGTAGGGGCGGATCAGGAAAACAAACGCCCCCAGCTGGGCGAATATGGAGGCCAGAATGATGAACGAGAGCTTCAGACCGTAGTACTCGAATATGAGTACGAGGATGAAAGGGAAGGCGGCCCCGCCCAAAGGGTTGCCGCTCACTCGGAACGAGTTGGCGAGTTCCTTCTTCTGGCTGAAGTACTGCGCCAGCACGATCACTTGGCAGGTCTCGATGGTGCACATGCCAATGCCTGCACAACGGAGAATCATTATATCAATAACCATCATTAAAACTTGGATCCAGGGCTACCAAGCACGACGAAAAATAACCCAAATGAAGCATAATGCAACCAGAACACGCGAAAAAACGGAAGAATCCTTAGAGCCATTAAAGCGGACTTCAACGCCCGCGCAAATCGGCGATACTGGACACGAATACTACACCAGTGCTGTTCCGGGAGTGAAACACCGACCGAACTGAGGAATCTGGCACATCACCGTCGCCAAAGTAACGGCACGAGCTATGGTCGCAGTTAGTGTGTTTCGTCCAAAGATCACGGAAGCAGAAACAGCAGCATGTAACCATTGCACTGAGAACATTCTGATGGTTACAGTCATTGTTGGTAACGGTGAGGGAGTTGCAGCAATCTCATAAGACGGTGATTACGTTATTATATAAAGAGTAGCTTAAGCCTCTATTCCACAAGAAAGGTGATCTCCCCGAGGAAGAAAGACTGGGACGAGCAGCACGTAGATAGCAACATGGGGTTATTATGGACTGTCCTCTACGGTAGGTATATTGAGTAGCGTTATTCACTATCGTCAGTGGATATTGAGCGGGGTTATTATTATTGACCATCCACCATAAGGTATTCGGTGGGGTTACTATTGACCGTCCACCATTGGACATTGAATGGAATTATTAAATGAATGTCCAAAACTGGATACTGAGAGGTAGTTATGTCGGTCAGACTTTCTATTCATATTTCTCCATCTAAAGCCCAAAAGCCCTATTTCCCTGTCCGTCTATGGAATGATCTTCCAGTAATCGTCCGAATGTTTTCTTGTGTGTTGAAACAGAAAAAAATCCACTGCATTTTTTGTTCCAGGGAGCAAATTTGATTAGATTTTCATTTCAATCCGAGTTTTAAGTCTCCCTTCCCCCAGAGTACACTGAGATTGAAAGAGAGGAAGAAAGAAGGGACACAAAGAATGCCAAGCGAAACGTGAACCCCATGTACGAGTCAATACGCATGGGAACAGCAAGTCTCGAAAGACGAGGAAGACCAGGACAAAGGATCACCGGTATGAGCATGAGAACAGAAAGAAGTAAAGTGGGCACGAAAGACAAACGTCCCGAAGGTCTATTATTATTATTACTAGTGCACCAAACGCAACCCTTTTGTTGAATAAGTCATAAGAATATGTATTTGAAAACATCTTACCATCCCATCGAAAAATTATACAATACTTCTACATTCACCAAGCCCA
>LQNS02278185.1:4790669-4810053 GCA_001587735.2 Parhyale hawaiensis | reverse complement strand
CATCACAGGTTCCCAAGCCCTTACGAAAACCATACTGAGTTGGGGGAAGGACACCCTGCTTTTCAAGAAAGCAACCCAATCTCGACGCAACCAACCTCTCATAAACTTTCGACAAAACAGGTGTGATCGAATGTCTAAGGTAATCAACAAATTCTCTTGGGGTGCTGCTCCCCATAACATAGGATGGACGCACGCCATCAAACCCTATGTCCGACTTACCCATCATGGCGCCGAGCGTGAGGGCCAGCAGGGCTATGGAGGAGCAGAAATAGGATGAGAAGAGGGCCACGGTGCAGAGGGACACGCCGCACATCATCACCAGCCGGTACCCGAACTGCACCGCCAGGGCTCCGATGAGGGGAGCTGCAGATAAAAAAGTATTTAATAATAACTAGAAAAGCACTCTGAAAGCGCATACCTCCGCCCTGCAACATAATTTTGAAAAAAAAAAAAAATTAAATCAGTTCTGAAACCAGGATTTCTTAATAATCACCAACAGAATTTGATCATTTGTCCCTCTTAGCAGTCTCAAACTCTCAACAGTCTCTTGATTTTCTTGAAGATCCATCCGTAACTTTTTGAATTATCATGGTGACAGAAAAACAGAAGCCCCCGACATTAACATAAACTTGGCGGAGGTAATAATGATAACTTAATAGGAACTGTGGTTATTCCATAGACGGGAATGGTTCATAGAGGGCCGGAGCGTAAGTTTTGATGGCTTTCTGGGAATGGGCATGTTGGTCTGTCTACTACTGCGGAACCCGCGGCTGCTTTACAGTTGATGTGCGATAGCCTGCCAATATAATACAACACTTAGCCCATTAAAAAAATTGATCTATGTCGCTAAAAGTACTTTCTCTGTTCGTTTACGTCATTTCTCTAAACATTGCACTTGCACTTGAAAAATGCAGTTTAGAATGATGCAGTTGAGAACAGCTTCGTTTGAACCGTATAATGGCTACGATCAGATTTCCCATATTTGGATAGGGATGCAGCCCCAGCAACGGGAATATTGCAAGAAATGAAAGTTGGTGTCATGGTAGGCATGATACGTGCTAAATGAACTTCATGTCTTTCCTTCGAAACGGACTGAAATTTTTGCAAGTGCGAGCTGAAAGAAAACAGCTGTGGTTGAACTTCCTTTCAGCGAAAATCAGAGCTTCTTACAAGTTGAATTTTCTCCTATTATTGACGATCGTAACACACGAAGAAACGACGCTATTAATATGATAGACTCAAGGAGCTTCAATGGGAGGAGTACGCGCAAGCCTTCCCTGGGCGAGTAAACACATGGCTTTGTCACGTGACTGAAGCTGGCGTTTGGAGATCTTAAAATGGCTGAGGTGGCAGTGGTCAGCACATATAGTTAAGGAAGATACAGACAGGCAGTTCCTCAATATTTTGGCAAAGACAATCGTGTCTGATGATTTATATCCCAGCGCTCACCCTGTTATTTTCATCATCAGATGGTATACAGGATACAAGTTTTCTTTACCTACTTCCATCCGCTCGGAAATTCGTCGATGGTTAATGACTATAAAAATTTGAGCTCAGACCTCCTTTTTATATACGTTGTGTGAGGCAATGCCGCTCTCCCATTGGATAAGCCACTCAGCCAGTTAAAGGGAAAAGTTTACTCGCAACGCTCCCGTAGGATAAATAGATAGGGTGCACTCCTCTCTATTAGAACCTCCTTGGATAGACTAGAGCCCTCTGAGAGCGCATACCTTCGTCAACCAAGGCAACGATAACTAAAAATTCAAATTACTCTCAAACCACGATTTTCTTTGTTTCAACACCAATATTTAATCATTTGTGCCTTTTGATAATATAAACACAGCCTGTAATTCGTTTGAAGATCCATTCAAAATTTTTTCAGTTACACTGCTAACAAACATGACAAACATAAGTCAAACACACAAAAGGACCTCCCGAACCGCACCAAAATTTAATCATTTATGTCTTCTAACATTACTAACAACTCCTGCAAATTTCATAAGATCCATTCCGTATTTTTCGAGTTATTGTGCAACCAAGCATAAAGTTACACCCCGTAGCAAACAAACGAACGAGCAAACAGATCACCACAAAAGTCTGGTCATTTACTCTTCGAAACAAACTTAACAATGCCTGTAAATTTCATGAAAATCCATCTCTAACTTCCTAAGTTATTGCACCAAGAAAAAATACGCAGACAAACAAAGTTTGAAAAGATTTTCAGCAAAAGTTTATCATCTGTTACTGTAAACATACAAAACAAATTAACAATCCATGAAAATTCCACAAAGATTTGTTCATAACTTTTGACTTATTTTAGCGACAGAAAAACACGACAAAATCATAACCTCCATAACGGAGGTAATTACTCGTTGAATATCTGCAGGCAGATAAAGAACACAAACCCACGTGCAGTCAGCTGCCGGGAGAGTGCTATATAAGGGCTGTGCAGCAGCGCCAATGGTCATTTTTCGTTCTGACTTCGAAGTGCTCGGTAACGAAGAAGGATTGCTGCGGTTTTGTTTTTTTTGTACCCGTCGCTCTTTCTTGTCCTGGTGAGTTCAATGTTTGGTGTGTAGTGAACTTCCCGCATCGGGTGTGAAGGGAATGCCGCGGTCCTGCCACTTTGGTGTTGAGTGTTTTCAAAAGCCCACAAAGTGTATACAAGGTGCTAAAAGTAATAAAATAGGCAAGGTGCTAAAAGTGCTACAATAGGCAAGGTGCTAAAAGTGCTGAAATAGGCAAGATGCTAAAAGTACTAAAATAGGCAAGGTGCTAAAAGTGCTACAATAAGCAAGGTGTTATAAGTGCTACAGTGAGCAAGGTGCTAGAAGTGCTGAAATAGGCAAGGTGCTAAAAGTGCTACAGTGAGCAAGGTGCTAAAAGTGCTGAGATAAGAAATAGACACCTTGAGTCCCGCTACACACGGTAGCTTTTGGACTTGTGTTTTGACTACACAACGTTTGAGTGTTCTGTAGCGACCAAACGAATACACATGCGTGTACCATACACGTGTGTGCGTGTGCCATTCACGAGTGCGCGCCATTCAAGTGTGTGTGCCATACACGTGTATGTGCCATACACGTGCGTGTGCCATACACGTGCGTGTGCCATACACGTGAGTGTGCCATAAAATTTTCAAAACGTTAGCAATTGTCACCAATCTAGTGTTCCATGTACTTTCAAGAGTGTAGTGAAGAACAAATCAGAAACTAATGCACGGCTTAGCTGTTTGCACTAAGGCAGCGTAACTCAAGCGTCCTGACATGGAAACACATACCAATAATAATGAACTTTTATTAAGAACACAATGGATTCACAGAATATGCTTACAATCTCACAAGTACAAACAAAGTAGCCAAAATTCAGCCTAGTAATTAGGCCCAGTCACAAATATTGGTGGCCACGTACAATGAGAATAAATAGATACACTCAGCCTACACCTGCAGACACGAATGGCATTGAGCAGATCAATTTCAGACAGGAGATAGAAAGAACTATTGACGGCATTGGAACAGAGAATTTAACAAATTATCCTTGTACAGTATGATTGAGACACAGCGTTTCATTTTAACTGGCCTGGCCTAGGGGCTTGTAACAATAATAATAATGCAAGTTGCACGCAGAGCTCAGACCCCAGTATGCCAACAGGGTCACATATAGTCTACCGTACCTCGAACAATCAAAAGGAAATAGTAGAAAGTTTGTTACAATTCTCTTTCGCATTAAGAAAAAATGTAATATCATGTTAAAATGTGTTATTTTTTGTTTAATTTTAAAAGAACATGGAAAGGGATACGATAGAGACCATAAAAAGGGATACCAAATTTACTAGAAATACATAAAAAAACACGCATTGGAATGGAATAAAATAAGATCAATGAAATGTTGATGCTGTCTGCATGTACGTTGCTGGTATCGTTGCATAACTTAGTGAATAATTATTCAGCAAATATTCTATTCAGTTTGGGTAAAAATTCATAACTTTGCCCAGTAAGGCAACAGGACAAGAAAGTGTTTTGATGCATAAGTAAGGCGCACTAAAAATAAAATTGACTTCCATTTTTTGTGCACACCATTAATAAGAAATGTATTTAAGGTTTTCTCCCGAACAAAATTCCATTTTTTGTTCTAAATTATGGTTTTAGCGAGCATATTTATGCTAGAGAACACTTTTTTGGTAATTTAGACAGAAGTAAAAACAATTCACACAAAAATCATCCCGGTATATCATGAATCAGCGATTTTTACTGATTATGAAAAATAAATTTTTAGGATTCCATTACGCAGAACTACGAATATTAGCTCAGTCTAATTACCTATATAACGAGAGAAGTCGACGGGAGTATTAGGAGAAGTCGATAAGCTCTGTTTTTTTTAAGTCGACGGCTTGTCGAGATTGTTTTAAATCGAGATCTCCTGCGACCGGAAAATACACAACCGCAGGTAGCGGGCTTAAGCCTGCTTTCCATCTCTCTACCACGTACCTAGTCCTTTGTTTACATTGGTCTTTATGGTATGTGCGGGTAGCACAGTTCCTTTACTAGACTAGTTAGCTCCGTCAGACATAAAGAAATACGTGCTCACAAAATTCAGAGATAGTTACCCCTACCAAGACCTACCAAGAAGGTATTGGTTTCGTCGAATTCGTCTGTCACCATAATAACTGAAAAAGTTACGGACGGATTTTAATGAAATTTACGGGGATCGTGAAGTATGATAGGAGAAACAGATGATTCACTTTTGGTGAAGATCCGCCCATCTGTTTGTTTATCTGCCTCATTTTTTAAATGCCACAACTCAAAAAGTTATGAACAGATTATGATGGAATTTACAAGAGTTGTTAGGTATATTACGAAGAGTGAATGACCTTTTTTATGATCTGTTCTTTCGTCGTTTGTTTGTGGCTGCGTTTAATTTTATGCTTGTTAGCACAATAAATCAAAAAGTTAGGAATGGATCTTTATGAAATTTTCAGGAGTGTTTAGTAATGCTAAAAGACAGGCCTAAATGACTAAATTTTGGTCATGATAGGATTTTCTGTTAGCGTATTTGACTAATGTTAGTCAGAATGTTTTTTAAAAGCATAACTCTAAAATTCATCAACAGATCTTAAACAAAATTACTGGCATTGTTACAACTATTAAAAGGCACAAACGATTAGATTTATGTGTTGATACAAACAAAATAATGGTTTCAGAACCAATTTGAATTTTTCGTCAACGTCGCTTGGCGGAGGTATGCGCTCTCAGAGTGCTCTTCTAAGTATTGCAATTAACGGGTTTGGTTATCGAGAATGGTACACGCCACATCGAGATCTGGAGCAATTGGCCCACTCCTGTCAATAATAAGACAAGGTGGACGACAGCTATTCCGATGCACGCGATACGATTACATCGCTTGGGGCAACATATCTGAGCTTGTAACGGAAACGAGAACAGATTGTGAAATTACGGACGTGACATCCACCCACTGTGTTAAATTTACAGAACTTTCCAGTCAACTTACGAACGTTGCACATTCGAAACATTCCAAGTCTTTCAAGACATTCCCTGGAATAATCGCTGGAGATTATACATATACACTTTTTTTCAACACTGGCTGCCCATAACGACGCATTTTGACCAAACCTGAAACGGGCAAATGTGAATTTGTCGTTAATGGGCTGGTTAGCAGCAGGGTTGCTGAAGGCCAAGAGTTCCGAAATTAGCTAGCACGAGGTTCAGGAGTCGAAAAAATTATATATATATACATGTATAATGTAAAAAAGTCTGAGTTGGGCCTTTTTAGGGGTCGCGGGATTGGAGCTACGTCCATTTGTTTACATCTCGCCACGTGGCGCAGTCAGCTGGCCGTACCATGAAACGTTTCGTGTTCATTAGGCCTAACTGCGCCGCGGCCTGTGGTGCTTTGTTCCCGTCGCGGGCAGAGCAGATAACTTGTGATCGTCTTCGCATAAATAGGCTCATATTACAATTTACTCTGTCCGTTTTATCAAAGCAGTTTGAGAGTGGTAAAATTCCTGCCAATTCCATGGGCATTTCTTTTGTGAACCCATTGTGTTCTTAATAAAAGTACCTAACAATCCCTGTAAATTTCATCCAAATTGGTTCATAACTTTTTGAGTTATCTTGGTGACAGACAAACACGACGAAAACATAACCTCCTTGGCGTAGGTAATAAGGTGGCCTCGGAAGCTTTGGCCGTTAAGAGCTTGCAACTCCTGGAGGATGAGTTCTTAGCTGTGGAGGATATCTCTCCCAATGTAAGTCAAGATGATTTTTAAACGCATTGACCGACTCCGCACTAATAACGTTGGAGGGGAGTTCATTCCAAATGCGTACTATGAAATACGGAGAGAACTGCTGACTTAAGGTCTTTCTTCGAGCTTTATGCTTGAGTTTTTGACCGTTGTTTCGCATGCGATCATTGAGGTCTCTTTCAAAGAGTCCCGCTGTAGGTACGTCAATGATGTAGCCAATATGAGCACTTCGTAAGAATGAAAAAAGGGTAATAGTTTGTACCACAATTGTCTATAAAGCTTCAGCATTTATCTGGTTTCCATTACATTTTGTGTATTGTTTAGTGTTACTGAAAACTTTAAATGGGAACATGATCAATCAACAAATTCTATGATGATTCAATATGAGCAAAATGTCAATACTTGTGACTGCAAATCATATCTTTGCTAATTAGGCTGTCCACTGACTTGACGAGCATAGTGGCGAATATCCTGCAGCTCCAGATATTTATTGCTATTACATTTCAGCCACTATAGTTTTTGCTTTTAATTGTGACGTCACAGCAAGTCTGGTTTCAGTGACGAGCTATATTTACATACATACTTTACACTCTAATAAGTAGCTAGGTACTGCTCTTGAGAATCTAAATATTTTGAAAAACAAAAAAGCTGGAGCTAAGTGTTTTGCTAGTAAAGGATTGAGTTTGACTATTTATCCCCACGCACAAAGTGAGAAAGGTGATTGTCATCAGTGAATGAAGTGACAATATTGTCGTTCTGAGTGTCTATATTTGTTTGCATGTGTCTATTTCTATACATATCTCTCCACCCAAAAATTGCCAGAAGGAAATGAACCATCACTATGGGCACAATCTCCTCTAGGTATTCAGGTGGGTAGACGCTGATGTGAAGAATTCCAATACTGCTGGCTCGAAACTCTCAATCTCACCACTATCATGGGTGACGTTCCTTTCCACAATGCGTTCTTGTTTACTGTTAAAATTACTGCTACCTTCTCTTGTGTAACACCCTGTACATGGTATAATTGTTGACACTTACGAATTCCAAGGCCAATTATGTATTCAACTACAGAATTTGGAGGGAATACCTATTTGTTGTTCATTTTTACCACTAAATTGTTATAAAGTTTAGTGTGTATTGATTCATTATGCGGTTACAGTACGATTAGAAAATATCAAAGACAGCCTTTCCTGTAGTAATCTCATTCTTAGGCAGCCAAAACTGCCACAAAACTTGATTCATTCCTTCTAAAAACAATCAACTGAAGCAGTTGGAGCCTGCTGCACATCATATTGAATGCCAAAACGCATCACAGTCGTGGGACTATAGTCTCATTGACCATGACTGAATTCAAATAGTAAAACATTTGTTAACAATTTACTATACATGCAATTAACATGCTCCAAAATAAAAAAGATTTGAATCTATGGAACCAGTAATTGCAATGGTAGAAAAAACTTTTTTTTAGGCATTGCAACACTTGGCAAGCCAAGTCATGTTTGTGGCAATGCTACGGAAAAAGTAGGGACAAACACTATGCCATTGAGACTCTTGACCAGCCAGCTCAAGAAAACCAGAAATCACAACCTGCTACCTTAGGCGAAACTAACATACGCAGCAGTTCAAGTCGGCTATCGAATGAAATGTAATCATGAACGATTTTGCTAACCAGTGAACTATTTTACGAACACACTCTTGAAGGTTGTGGGCAGCAAAGATTAATGAGTAAGAAAGAGTCAAATAAGTTCTGATTTTGTTGTTTGGGACATAAACTACACAAGAGTGACAAGACTTGACTGTCCACACGAAATCTGGCATTTTTATTTTGTTGTTTGGGATATAAACTACACAAGAGTGACAAGACTTGACTGTCCACACGAAATGTGGCATTTTTTCAAGGCTTCATAGAACTATTTCAGATAACTACAATAAAACATTTTAAAATGAACAGTGGGACTTCAGTTATTAGCAAAAACGTACTGTACCCAATACAGGTGTAAGAAATGTATTTACTACTGCAAGACCCACTTCCTAACACATCAATCTGTGTAATTTGGCCTTAGGCATAAATTGTTGCAGCTTTAGAGACGAAAATTGTAATAAATAAATCATCATAATGATTATGGTACCTAGGTAACTAATGATTCAATTGAGCTGTCCACCAGTAATATTCTTTGAATTCTTTGATAATTGTGGCTATAGCTAATAAATACAATTCATTGATTAGTTTGAACGTTGAAATTATCAATTCTTTGTTTAGAATCCTTGAGTATAGGCCTAATTAGGCCCTCCAGTACATTACACTGAACGATGAGGGATCAGCTTCTGAACATATTTTTGAAGCTTGTAATCAAGTACCTCTGATGCCCTGTATGATTTAGTAGTGCAGTCTTGAGTAAATTTACTGTTATTCACAGCTATTCAGCTTTTATTTGCTCAAAAAATGCTTCATTAAAAAACTACTTGCTGGTTTTTTTAGGTGTTTTTTTTTTTTTGCTTCATTTGGTGGGTTTTTTAATGCCAACCCTGATTGCCCTCGATGTGACCCATGCCAAAAACCTGGGAATAGCTGGCCATAAAAAATGATGGCAAAGAAATCTGTTCTTCACCCAAAACTAGGTGGAAGGAGTTGCGCTCGGTTCATGATATTTGCAGGGAGTCTGGTGGGCTGTCCTTGATGTGACCCATGCCAGAAAACTAGGATTAGCTGGCCATAAAAAATGACGGGGATGAAATTTGCTCCGACCACGGGTGATGGTCTTATACCACGAGGCGTTCTAGTTTGTTCAATGAACTTTAAAAGCAATATAGGCCTCTTTGATAATCTATATCTCAGAAAGCTATGAATTTTTCAACACACAATACAAATAATTTCAGTATTCATAATACAAAACTCATTGCAGTTTAATAATAATAATATAGGTAGGTACTGAAGCTTTAACTGGCCTGGTTGCATGGGGGTTGATAAGCTTGTGGAGTTTCCTCCGTTCTGCCATCGCCAGTCTGGTGTATGTATCTTAATGATAATCAAGATACTAAATGTAATACGGTATTACTTTTCACTATCATTATGACTGATGCTGCTGGAATGATACAGTTTATAAACTGGTGGGAGATATATTTGTTAAGAGATAAAATTAAGACTTGGCAATCAAGACTGTCCTGCAAGTCGTTAGTTGGGTCGTGACTCATAAGGTGTTGCCCTCGCGCTTGCATCAGTTGAGTGGGTGGTTTTGCCACACTCAAGGCTTTGGGGTGCAGGGCCTTTCACCAGATTGTGGACATTGATCAACTCATTTCATTGCAGGTAACTGATGCAGTACTACCCTCCAACTGTAATACAAGGCTTTACTGCAACTGCATTTTCACTGGAAACTTCTATTTCACTCGTGAGGAGAGAAGAGTGTTGAAACCCAAAACCACTTGGGCTACTGAAAAGGTAAGAAATAAAAAGAACCCGACTGCACAACCTAAATAAGAAATCTCCATGTGCTGGTTTACTCTACAGTGAAATCTCTTTCAGGGTCCAGAGGACTGTATGGCTGCAGCTGACCCAAGATTGTCGAAGTTATATTATCATGGATGGAAGGCTTTACAGAGCTGCGCCCCCCCCCCTTGACCATCCCTATATCTGGATGGGCCAGTGCCAGTGCTCTCAGGGTAGCAAAGGCGCCAAACTCGCACGCGCAGTGTAAATTCGCGACTATTCTGGGTATGTGCATCGCTGTGCGTGTGGGCTTGCATTGAAGTATGTGTGCTATGCTACTGTGTCTCATTGCACAAGTCGCTTATCGCAGATTAGGTTAGGTAAGGTTAGGTTAGGTAGTGCTTATGGCGGTGGTGATGCGGCCTAAAAGCTTACTTGAACGCACGCACAGCGATGCACCTAGACAGCGCGTGTGAGTTTGGTGCCTGTGCATCTGGGTACACAACTGAACGGCAGAAATGCTTCGCAGAGCAACTAAGTTTCTTCCTTAGCTTGGAAATAAAACTTTATAAGAATAAGTGAGGCAGCACCCTTACCCTCTCAATCATAACCTGAAAAACGTAAGTGTAAGCAAACACCCTTACCCTCTCAATCATAACCTGAAAAACGTAAGTGTAAGCAAAAACCAAATATTGTAGGAGCGCCGTGAATTTGCAAAAAATTAAATTTCAAATATATATAACTGAGCTTTGTATGAATGGTTAATTTATCTTTCAAGTCCATAAATTGTTCATCTGTATAAGTAATTTTTCTTTTCCTTTTATTTAAATTGGTTATTGCTGAGGAACTACCAGCATCATGGTAATACCGAGTCATACCGTACTAGTCATAACCGCTCGTTGTGGTTGTGCAACAATAAACTAAGAGGCGAATCCAAGGGCGCAGCACAGGAGACCTCAAGGTTGTTATTACAACACGGCTCTGTGCGTCAACAGCAGCTGACCACATCCTCTTCTGCACATTAGCAGAAGCTCTAATCAATCCAGAATATTATAAATTTGGTAAATCCAACAATAAATCTCATATTTTATGGACGGCGCTTCATGAAACTTACAGGACTTGTTAGTAATGCTGAAAGATAGAAATTATTAATTTTGGTGATGACCGGGTGGTCCGTTTGTGTGCTTGACTTATGTTTGTCATAATGATTGTTAACAGCATTATTCAAAAATTTGCAAACGGATCTTCAAAAAATTGCAAAAAATGTTAATACTATTGAAAGACATATAATTATATTTTTTTGTTGATAAAAAAGTCGTGGCTTCAGAACCAAATTGAATTTTTTGTTACCGTTGCCTAGCATGGTGGAGGTGTGCGCTCTCAGAGTGATCTCTAGTTTCTTCAAGTTTCGTTCCTTTGATGGAGAATTTTTGCTTCAAGGGAAAAACTCGGATGTACTGAAGGCTCTTCCGTCGGTAGCTAGGATACGTACGCGATGGGGGAAATAATTTAATTCAGTAATGCTTCGCTGCTCGCTAAGTTTTTTTCTGTACTTCTTCTAAGGTGGGGGCGATTGAACTGTATAGTGACAGAGAGAGCACTCATCTCTTATGACACTTTTAGATGGCCTTTGTAGCGCATTCTCCGGAATGATATTAGTAACGGAAGTTTCTTAAAGCAAGACCGGTCTTAAGAATTTCTTGCAGTCACATTTGACAGAGCGGTACTCTAGCGAATAATAATGTGTTGTTTATCGCTAGTGCATAGAGTTTATGCAACAAGGAGCAAGTTTTTTGGCAATAGCACTGAAGTTTACAAAAAATGCTTTGGCATATGAATGGATATAGCACTAAGTAATGTGAGCTATCTGTACCTTACACGAGATACAAAAATTGCTTGTATTTTTAAATTATTGACGAACTGGAAAGGCATTCTGAGAGTGGTAACCTCCATTAAGAAATGCAACGCTCATGGAAAGAAAAGCAGACAAACAGAAAGATGATCATTACCAAAATGTATTAATCAGTCTCATGACATTTCTATCACAGTTCTTGTAAACTTCATGAATAGCCGGCGGCAACTTTCTGAAAGACGAAAAGAAAGAAGGCAACCGCAGGCAAAAGCAAAAATTCTTTGGAGGAGATTGTTGGTTAACACTTGACACATTACATAGGCTTGAAAGAGTTATAACTGTGACCCTGGGTTCTAGGGCCATCCCTCAATACTCTCCTAACGGCAAGAGCCTTCATAATTTTCCTTATGATGTCGTGCTGCATGCAATATATACATTTTTTATTTATAAGGATTGTCCCCACAATGTAACTGGTGTAGGCATTAGTTTTTGCTGCCAAGATAGTCAATTCGAATAATACCACATAACGCAAGAAGTTGGGCGGATTTTCTAGTCCAATAGAAACTGCAATAACTTTTTCGATTGCCTAATAAAAATACATTTTAGATTTTTTTCATCTTTAATTTACAGGCAACAGGCAAGTTGTACAGAATACAGGACACCAAATCAGTCAACTGGGACACCAAATCAGTCAACTGGGACACCAAATCAGTCAACTGGGACACCAAATCAGTCAACTGGGACACCAAATCAGTCAACTGGGACACCAAATCAGTCAACTGGCACACCAAATCAGTCAACTGGGACTCCGCTCCACCGTCAGAAGAGAGTGATTGCCACAACAATGGTCGTCAAGTTTGAAGAAGCTGAGTTAACGATTAGTGAACCTAAGCGTTGGTGGAACCGACAAATAATATTTTATGAAAACCCTGACCAATCTCGTTCGCCAGCCCCTATCATTATCTATGGCTTTAGATCTAATGACGCACCAGATGTGCGCAAGTTTCTTGAAGCTTATCCTCCTACAGAAAAACATTATAAATACAATAAATTTCTAGGAGAATATGAAGACCTTGTTGGGATTGCAACACATTACTGGCATTTTTGCTTAAAGAAAGTTGAAGTGCTAACGAGTAGATGGCAGCTAGCAGTTGGATTACATAGGAATATGATAGATTACACTGACCCTAACAGTCTTTCATTTCTCACGTCACTCTATGACTGGCATGTTCCCCATGTTACGCAGACTCCCAGGTTGACTCTACGGCCACCTAGTGCCATAGGTGACGAATTTGATTATCAGCCTGCAAATTCAAAAGAAACTTCTATCACTGAGCTGTACAACGACATACTCCTTGAAATTTTTCAAAAATTAACCATAAAAGAGTTACTACGGATAAAGAGCACCTGTAAGTATTGGATTTATACCATAACAAACATGCTAAGGAACGTCCAAAAGGTGGACTTCTCTAATAAGCAGAGCACGTGGGGTAAGCTGGCAATGAATGAAGTTCCAGATTCTTATTGGGCCCCAAACACGGTTCTGGTGACGTCTCTTTTGCTGCATAAAATGGACACTCTGGAAGTTCTCGACTTGACGCCCCTGCATGTCCCCCCAAACTGGACTATTGAGGCCATAGGTTCATATGCTATAAACCTTAAGAAACTGGTCCTGTTTTTGTCTTTCGAAGACCTGAAGTCAGTATTTGCACTGCCATCTTTTGATGCAAAGAAAAAGTATAAAGACACAGGTCTGTCGGTCATCTGGACCAACAAATCTGGTCATATTAGCATTAGTCCTATGATTAGGGGATATAAAAGATTAGCGCATCTAAGTGTGTCAATGAAAGATGGCGCACCTCTGCCACTGGACGATTTTGTTGAGGTTTTTCCTGATTATGTGAATGTCAAGCTTGCTCTGGAGACTGGCCTGAAGCTAACCTTTGAAATTAGCAATACAGTAATTAAAAATGATGCCACGTTATAGAATAATTTTATTTACTGTACTTAGTCTTTGCCTATGGAAACTGTGCGGCTATAGGCATAAAACACAGCGTTTTTGTTATAATTTATTTGTAGCTACTTAATAGCAAGAATCGAACAAGATGTGGCAAAACATCATGTATTGAAAACTCAGTGAAACTATTACCAAAACTAAAAAAAAAAGTTAGTTTTAAATACAGATTCATGTCAATGTATGGTAATAAAAATAGGTGGGTGGTGAAAGGATGAAAGTTGAGTCATGAAAAAAAAGCATTAGTTGTAACTTAAAGTGAATATCAACTTCAAGTGAGTTCTGTACTGTAGTTATAAAACTTTACATTTACAAGCCAAATGCTGTAGAGCATTTCCAATTTCTCCTAGACCATGACTGGAACCTATTGTGGCACTTTTGGCCACATCAGGGTCCTGATCTGAATTCAAGGGTACTGGCAGCTCTTTAGTTCGTAGCTACCTTATCTCTGTAGTTCTCTGTCTTTAAATAAGTATGACGCATTAAATAAGGCACAGTCGGCCTTTGTATAAATACATTGTTGTAATACAACCATACGTAAAAAGAGGGCATTGTAGTATGCACCATGAATCTGCAACTCATTGCCTCCTGTACAGCACTAGCTGAGGAAATGAGTTGCAATATTGTTAAGCACAGAATACCTCCCTTTAAGAAAAAATTTTCTTGTCACTATCTTTAGGTATATTTCAAGTCAAAATTTCCATAATTGTACTGTATTGGAAACTTGGCATACATGTGCAGCTCAGCGTTCCCACTTTCAGTAACTTTTCAGTTATATTTTACACCAGAAGAGGTAATTTAGCCAAAATAATTTTGTATCTATAGTACTCAACTGTTATATAAGTGTTTAGGAGCGGGGTGAGTCTGTCCACTTTTTTCATAACTTTGTTATTGTATTCTTATTAATAGAGCTGTTTCACTAAAAACATGCACAAATTCAACCATTAGTAAGCACTAACCATACATGTATACAAACAATGAAAAAAAAAAAAATTTACTCAAACGCGTATTAGTCAAAAGGGGTGGTCCGAGTGCTGCTACAAAACTGGGGCAGGCAGATCCAGACATGTGGGGCGCCTCGCAATTTGGCTGCCCATTAGTTTAAGTACACACTGTGCCTCAGTCTCTACCCAAAAATGTTGACATACTATCAGGTATTACCTTTTTATTCCACTTAGATACACTGACAAAGTCTATTTAGGGTGCATTCTCCTTGCTCTACATGCTCTTGTAGAGTTTGTACAACTTGTCTAGATCAAAGTAGGCAGGGGGCAAGAACTCTGAAACTCTTTGCAGGGTAAGAGGTTCTGCAGTGATGGGTGTCCTCTTAATGCCTTCAGTGGTACGCTGCTCTTTGTGCCCTCATGGTGGCCCAGCAATGTTGCTTCCTAGACAGTTAAAGTCGTGCATGTCTCTCTAGCAGACATACGCTTTTACTCACGTCCTTCATGGGTTTTTGAATGTGCTTTTGGAGTGGAGAATCTTTCTTGCTTCCTGTAGTTTCTTACCAAAGCTAGCAACTTCGCGGCACAGCCTAATGTTAGTGTCAGTAATGGATGAAAAATGTATATCAAACAGGATTAGCTACAATCAAAAAATAGGATGATCAAATAAAAAATACATTATTCAGGGCACTGAAGCATAAATTTGTGGTGGTCCAGCTCACCTCTCTAAGTGTGGACACACTTGTCCCGTCTTTTTTTTTTTTGCCGGGGTGAGTTGGTCCACAACTTTGGACCAAAATAACAGAAAAAATAGATGACCCCGGGTAGGTGCTTATAGGTACATCACTTAACTATTTACCAGCATGCATGTAAAATTTTATAAAAAGAAACAAAAATGTAGCGTCACCAATGAAGTAAGTAAAACTAGTTAAATATTTACCGCTAAATTGAAACAGACATCTTCAAAGCGGGGTGTCATGTTAATGCTACCATTTCTCAAATATGCCAGGTAGACTTGATACGTCGATACCCCCATATCTCTAGGGCATTGTACAGTGGTGGTGTCAAAATCTTGCATTCGCTTATTTAAACAAACCACTGGACCGACTCACGCCGTTCGATGCTAATACAAATGTGAAAATCTCTGTACATCTGTTATCTGAAAATAAACAAGAAAAAACAATGTTTTGATAAACGTCCTTATTTTAATTTTTCAGTTCAAGTGCTGCATTGCTGGAAATATTTGTGTATTGCATATGTAGTATCCCCTCCGGAGGCATAGGATGGGCCATAGGCCATAAGGTTAGGTTATTCAGGTTTACCCATCCTATGTTATGGGGAGCAGCGCCCCCAGGCGAATTGTATAGGTTGCCTTATCTATTAGCTAGGCCTTCGGGACGTCTGTCTTTCGTGTCCATTTTGCTTCATTCAATCTCTATAGCTACTCCTGCTGATGATGCTTTGGTATATTCTTCCTCCTCTTTCTCAACTTGCTGTTCCCATGCGCACTGACTCATGCGTGAGTTCCACGTTTCTCTTAACATTCTTCATGTCTCATTCTTCCTCTCTCGGATCACAGTGTACCCTATAGGTAGGGGGGTTTAATTAGGAAAATACCTACTACTACTACTACTACTAGCATCCGTAGCAGAATTTGAGTTTTTGAAGTTGATTTACAAGCTCAGTAAATGCTCGATTCTCCAAGTTTAAAAAAGAAATGAACATTCTGTTAAAATTTAGGCATTTTGTCAAGTTTATGGACAAGGAAAGCTGCTAAGTTCAGGAGTAGCCAGCAGACTAGCTCAGAACTTGTCACACATTTTAATATTTTCCTCATTCCTAGCAAAGATAATAGAAGATGCACTGCTGTTCTATTTTGAAGGCACTCTTAATGTAACAAGATATCTGAATTCAAAAAGAAACACTCGCTAAAAACCCACTGATCAGCTATCTTACAATTCACGCATTGGTCAACATGGAGTGGTGTTTATCAGGAGGCATCAAAACATTAAAGTTTTTCTAATGTTAAGGATGACAGAAGAATAAGGCCGATGCCCGATGATACACTGGCCACCTGACAACAAGGATTCACATCCTAGGGCAATAGTAGCAAAATAACTTGCGCCTTTCACATATAATTCAAAGTTACGCTGTTCTTGACGGTCATGCATTGGGATCTCGGCAAACACGGGGTCCTTTAGTTAACTTTGCAAGCCATTTTATGAGCAGCACTCTAATTCTTCAGTTAACTTTGCAAGTCCTTTCATGGGCAGCACTCTAGTCCTTCAATTAACTTTGCAGGCCATTTTATGAGTAGCACTCTAGGAAATGTTTTGGTGTGTATGAAGCTCCATTGCAATGTAACTAGCAAGACAAACTTAGCTCATACAGAACTCACTTAGCAAATGATTAGGATTGTGACGACAATATGCATTTAGCAGTAGATAAGTTGATGATAACTCCAAAACAATAACAAAAAAAAAAAGAAGATCAAATGGAAATCTATGACTGTAACACAGTTCTTTGTTGGAGCCTTTACTTAATGTAATTTGTTATTATCATCAATTTCTTCTATTGCTAAATGCATATTGTCACAACCCTACAAATAATAGAGAATTTGGATGTTAGCCTCAATGAATAATTCAGTCCTTAGCCCTTCCACTTTGCAACCGTGGTTATCTTCACCAGCTATTACTAGTAGATCATACTATCAAAATAGACGGCAAATAATTTTCGCGGGCATTATCTCATTATTCATACTACGGGCTGCAATACTGCTATACAGGATAGCTGCATCACTCACCAGTACAGTTTTCAACATTTGCCCATGGGAGATTTCACAGGCATGTAAATAATTACAGGCCTCACCTCCCAAGGGCTAGAGTCAATGTTACTAGCAGTGGTTACTTTTTATTTATAATCCTAGCAACCTGCAAGGAAATAACCCACCCAGAGATACCAAACAACAGTACTATACTTGCAGCATGAACTGCTGGAAACACAGTGCTGCCAAACCTTCCCGCACATGCAACAAGCAGTGGTGCGGTAGAACTCTCTCCACTTCCACTCTCTTCCTTCAACTCTCAAGTGCCTTGAAGATATGCGGTCCCTCTGAGACATAGTTCCATGTTGATCGCGGTGGTAACGTGGACTGGAACCGACAGCACTATGATTACCACTCCCTTCCTCCAATGCGGTAATAGATCCTTCCCCCCCCCCCCTCAGCCCTGAGGCAATTGCATTACCCGGTGCCACATGGTGCATGGATGTGTGTAGTCTTGTTATTTTTGGTGGGGTTGGTGGGGGTTCTGTGGTGTTGGGGTGCCACTGTGTTGGGAAGCTTTTGATTATGCTTGTGCATAATCGTGTTGGTAGGGGCAAGTGACCCTGGTTGGGGTTCGTGGCTGTAGCGCAGGGACCCCAATCCTCAAAACCACACAACAACAATAATTCTTGGGTCTAGCTGGAACCAACTCCTAGGACTCCTACCGATCCTGATACTGATTCCTATTTTCAGCAAAATAGACTTTTTTTAATAATGAAATCTCCAAAGACGAAAGCTCTGACTCTAACTCCTAGCGCTAAAAGATTACAGCTTTGCTCTACACCAAAGTTGCAGATCTGGAGCTTGACATTTGGAGCCAGGAAAATGGGCTAATTTTTTCAAAGAAATAACAACTAGAAAAAAAATGCAATTAATTAGTAAAACAACAAATCAGATTTTCATGAAAATAATAGTAATAATTATATAGATATAATCATTATATGATGAAAGAAGCAATAACATAGCATTGTTCACTATATTAATGAAAAATATCCCAATACATAAGTACATTGCTCTCAGAGCAGTAGCCCAATTTATGTTTGGGGCTACTGCTCTGAAAGCAATGTACTTATGTATTAGGATATTTTTCATTAATATAGTGAACAATCCTATGTTATTGCTTCTTTTAGCATATAACGATTATATCTATATAATTATTACTATTATTTTCATGAAAATCTGATTTGTTGTTTTACTATTTAATTGTATTTTTATGTTTCAAGGCACATAAGTAAGATTAAATGATGTGAATGCTCAGATCAGCACTTAATTGACTTTCAACTTATTGTTGGAAATCCCTCGTTCCTAGGGCTGAAGCAGATGTTTATTGTTGCCTGTAGCAATTACTTTCAAGATAATTTGACCAGCAATGCTACCGAACTTGCTGCATTAATCGCCGGCATTGAAGTACAAATTAACTTTTGATCACATGCAGCAATAAGTAGGGCAGTGTTGCCCACTGCATTTAACTCAAGACCCCTCTCTCTACTTGGTGCAAACAGGACTTCTGGTCTGTTTGAGGTGCGGCCTCACTTCTTAGCGGTAGCATGGACTAGGGCCTGCAGCACTCGGCTGCACGATGCAAATGCCTCAACCTATTTCCTGAATGCAGTCAAAAAGATAGGTGCTCAAGTTTCACTCTCCTTGGAGCTTCATCAGCAACACGCCTCACCAATAATTAATTTCTAATGCCTTGCACTTGGGTCAGGTCAATGAGAGTGTCATGTAATTATAATGCTATCGATTTCAGCTTTAACTTTCTCAGTGGCAATGGTGAACGTTTGTATAAAGTTTAGGTTTATTTAGTTATAGCCCTAAGCTTTTCGACTAGTCTGTTTTTTAAAAATCTAGTTTTGTATAACGATGTACTACATATGTTTCTAATTCTGCAGTTTATTTTAATTTCATTTCTTTTCCGTAATCTTTTTCAGCTTATGATTCAAAATAAGAAAGTAACAATAAACATTAGACTCGGCTGTTGAGAATGATCTGGTAAGTTATTTCATTTGCACTTGTTTACATGGGTTATTGGGTCTGGTTCTTATATCTCTGCATATGGCT
>LQNS02278185.1:4769204-4779741 GCA_001587735.2 Parhyale hawaiensis | reverse complement strand
ATCTAAATGAAGCCATTATGCAACACAGGGAAGTCCAAACGCCGCCAATCTAAATCAAGCCATTATGCAACACAGGGAAGTCCAAACGCTGCCAATCTAAATGAAGCCATTATGCAACACAGGGAACTCAAAATGCCGCCAATCTAAATGAAGCCATTATGCAACACAGGGAACTCCAAACGCCGCCAATCTAAATCAAGCCATTATGCAACACAGGGAAATCCAAATGTTGCACAGGAAAATATCTGTCAGAAAGCCATTAGCAGCTGACTAAAATGCCCTCAGTTCAACACAACCAAAAGCTGATCATGGCAGTAAATTCCAGACCAAACTGGACCAGGGCAGAAAACACCAACTGAACTGATGGGTTGGGCCCCTAGTACCCTCCAATGTTTAAGAGTGCACATCAGACGCAGCACATGTAATCTTCCTAAAGACCTTGAGGGCAGGGACAGAAGAATACAATCAATATCTCTCACTGTTCTACATCTTATCAACATACAGAGTCCGGCCACCCCTAGCCAATAAGACAAATAAGCAAGATCACTCTCAAAGAGGGTGCAAAAGAAAGATATTCTAAGACTCAGGTATGTCTAAGGTAACTCATTAGTCCTCTTGCAGGTGCAATTTTTCCCATAACAGAGGATTTTCTTATTTTCCCATAACAGAGGATTTTCTTATTTTCCCATAACAGAGGATTTTCTTAGGAAAATCTTTTTCAAACTACACTTGCAACGTTGTAGGCAATTTGTTGTCACATTACACAATTGTGGCTTGATTTCCTTCACTTGAGCACAATGTTTTTCCTTTTTCGACAATCTTAGTGCATGGTCAAGTTTCATCTGTCTGATCTCACACTTAATTTTTTTGGAATGTTTTCTCAAGTCTTGTGCAATGTTGCATCTTCCTTTAAATCAGTGGCTGCCAACCTTTTCTATGCCAGGCACCAATGGAAATGTCCAATATGTTTTGGTAGCCCCTAAAGAATTGGCAGCTCATGTGAAAACAAAGAATTAAATTTATGCTATTATTTGCAACAAACTGGCTCAAGATAATTTTTGCTGGTCAAGGAATAAATTCAAGATTTTGCAAACCCATAAAAGTCCTCCAGAACCCCCAGTGTGGCACTCATGTAGTAGGATGTATGCAGTACCGAGATCAGGCAAAAAGATAGAAATTGGCATGCAAAGGAAAGGGATCAAGCTATAATTGTGAAAATGGCAGCATGGACAAGCATCATGTAGAAATCGCCATTTTTTCAAAAAACTAGTCTAGAAAAGAGTAAAAAAAAATGGGAAGAGGGAGTTCAATCCAATTTTGCAGGTGCCAAGATGATGCAAAAAGAAAGAAACTGGTGTTCAATGGAAAGATTTTGAGCTTTAATTGTGGAAATGGTAGCAGCCACAAACATAATGGAAAAGTCGCATCTTTTTGAGAAGAAGTCATCAGAATGTTCAGTTCTCCCTAGACAATAGTTCACAACATTTCCTATGCGTGGTACCCCTGTAACGGTACCAATATGTTGTTTTCTAACACTCCTTACAAAATTAATGTAAAACTCATATGACAATAAAGAATGAAAATTATGCTACATTGGAGCAACATGTCGATTACAAGTTAATGGAAATAATCCAAAATTTTGCACCCCCTAAAGGTTATCTTGCACCCTAGGTAGGGAATCCTGCTCCAGATTATTGTCTATTATCGTCTAGGGGAGTAAGGGCTAACTATTGAGTTGAATTTTTATGGTAAATGTAGTTAAAAAATGAATTTTGGACTAAACTTAAAATCTACAGTAATTCTAAGCCTTGTTAACAATTCACATTCGTGAAAGTTTGTCCCATTGCAAAAACAGAATTTAATTTTTTAAATTTTTAATATATGTATGGTTGAAGTTCTTAAGTTTTTGAACTTATGGAATTTCTGGCTGCTTAGTGGTGCAGTAAAACACAGCAATGTATCCTCAATGGCAAAATCAGAACAACGAGAAGCAACAGCAAAGAAGCATCCATACAATGAGCTACTTTTCCAGAGTTGTTGGTGGCGATTGGCCAAGCACACTGATACTGTTCTAAATACAGTATCCACTGCGTCCATGATAACTAGCTACCTACAATAACCAGTTTTCTCGTAGTTTCCATAATATCACAATCCACATTTCTAGAGATTCTGTAAAATATTCGTGTATAAGTAATGCGCACAGCTCTTAAATTCCTGTGGCCATTCTACCAATCGTATCCACGCTGTTTGACACAAAGGTATGGAATCGGATGATCAAAATTCATTCCAAATGGAACTCCTGGTTTTGCCAGTTTCTAACTTTGGCCGCGACTCCTTGGATCCCATAAATGATCATCTTCTACAAACTTCGACTTTGAGTTTTTTTTAATGTAGGGCAATTACACCAACATCAATTTAAACTCCAGATTCTAGCCAGTTTTCAACTCCAGAATCCTCAACCTAAATATAAGCACACTCCAACTGTGCAACCTCCAACTTCTGATGTTTATTGCTCATAATATCCAATATCTGCAGAGTCTACATTAACAAAACCCCAAATTTTATAACAATGTATTTTGATATTTATTAAAGGACGTTTCCAAAGTTACATTTGCATGGTCAAATAACTGTAAGTCTGGTGACGTCCTTTAATGACCATTAAAATGAACCTGCCTAGAAGTCCAACAACCTTCTGATTACAATACATTTAATGACTATAAAATGAACCCACCTAGACGTCAAGCATCTTTCTGATTACAATACATTTAATGACTATAAAATGAACCCACCTAGACGTCAAGCAACCTTCTGATTACAATACATTTAACGACTATAAAATGTACCCACCTAGACGTCAAGCAACCTTCTGATTACAATACAAAGTATCCATACCTACCTCTTACCCCTTATCCCTCACATCAGGCAAAGCTCGGGCTGGTCGCACTCCGCCACCCTCAGAGCTCTCGTCCACAATCTCGACCCGCAGAGGAGCGGACTCCAGGGCAGCAGCGGCCTCCTTATCTTCTGCAGCCATGCTGCCTCAATGCTCGACACTTTTGAAATTTTTTTTTTCCCCAAAATTCCAATCTTCATGTGGACACTCAATTTTTTTTATTTTTTTAAATTCCAAATTTCATGTGGACACTCAAGAGTTTTTTTCAAATCGTAATTTTCATGGAACTCTAATTGAAAAAAAAAAACATTCAAAACTACTGTACTTATAAACTAAAATGAGTATTGCACAATGAATATCTGTAACAGAGAGAAAACATCAGTGTTATTTTTGTAATGGTAATTATAATTATTATTGATAATGACTCAATACAACTGCAGACCCCAGCTAAGTACTGAAAACTTTGAGTCTCCATTTCCACTACAAAGGCAATCTTACAGAGGGAGAAACAAAGGACTTACGCTATGCCAAAAAAAAACATGGAACCCATGCCAGAGGGTGTTCCCACACAGAAATAACAAGTCGAGAATGAAGAAGGAAACCAAATGAAAGAATTATTAGCAGGAGTGAGAAACCTCGACAGAAGCAAATTGGGCACGAAAGAAAAATGTCCAGAAGTTTTAGCAAAGGCTAACTTAACCTGCAAGCTGCAGCGACCCTCTTGATGTTCCTACTCCCCATAAATTAGGGTGGATTAGAGCCCATCTTATGCCTCTTGGTGAGGGGGGGATGGGTTGACTTCTCCACACTTAACTTTGGACCCTCCATATTTTGCAAACTAAACAAAGGAACTAGAGGTGGCGTCAATCCAACATATTCTACCTCAGAAAAAACTTCAACCTTGAACACTGTTTACCTTAACCCACACTTGCAGAGTTAATCAGGGATACTCTACGGGAATGGGCCTGTTGGTCTGTCTATTGTCCACTATCTAATTACAAAGCCCTAGAAAAGATGTGATACTTGCTGGCGTGGCGATAATCACAAGACTCTTAAAAAGATGTGAAACGTGTATTTGCAATAATCACAAGGCTCTGAAAAAGATGTGAAACTTGTCGAAGGGGCGGTAGTCACAAGGCTCTGGGAAAGGCGTAAAACTTGCAACCGGGAGGCTAATTACAAGGCTCTTGAGAAGTAATACAAATCGACAGTACACGGCGCTCCAAATTCTATGCTTGAGAAAATACGGGACTTTGAACAAAAAGGTTAACTTTTGTCGCAACTCTTCAGCCCGCTGCAGACGATAGTCTTATGTCTTGTATTTTCCCGTCATCGCGTTCAAACGCGTAGCTGTGTCTGTGTAAAGAACAACAAGAGTGCTGCTTTCCCAGACGACATTCGCTAATACTGCAATGGTGGCACGGGCTAAGCCAGAGAATATGGCGGTAAACATTTTGCGTTCACTTTTGGTAGACCGCAGCCGTGCAAGCAGCGACAGCACGAAATATTCGAACGCGGTGAAGTGAAAACACAGAACAAAAGACTATCGTCTGCAGCGGGCTTTACCGGGAATGCTCGAATGCGATGGGCTGTCTATGAAATATACTGAAATAGTACAAAGAAATAAATGCCAGCACTCCGTGGAGATTTCGGTAACATAATAAGTACAACTACTGCGCTCTGGAGTGCATACCTCCACCAAGCAAGGCAACTGTAACGAAAAATTCAAAATAGTTAGGCAACAATGATTTTTTGTATCAAAACCAAAATTTAATCATTTCTACCTGATGACAGTAATAACAAATTTGGTATTTTTTTTTTTAAAAATCCAAAAATAATTTTTCAAGTAAAGCTGCTAACAAACATTCTGACAAACATTAGTCAGACACACAGGTAAACCAATCAACACCAAAATTGATGTCTAATAATATCATTAACAATTCCTGTAAATTTCATAAAGATCCGTTCGCCATTTTGTTTAGTTATTTTGCTAAAAAGTATGAAATCAAACAGAGACGAACAAATAGATCGCACAAAAATTTGATAATCCGCTATTCGTGATATACGTAACGACTCATACTAATTTCATAAAAATCTCTCCATACCTTTTTGATGTATGATACCGTACTGAGAAAGAGAAGGCAGACGACAAAGAAACGGTCAAACGGATCTTCACCAAAAGTTAATCATCTGTTACTGATAACATGCCAAACAATCCCAGTAAATTTCGTAAAAATCCGTTAATAGCTTTTTGCTTTATCTAGGTGACAAATAGCAAGACAAACACGAAAAAACATAGCCTCCTTGGCGGAGGTCGCAATAGATTGAACTTTACCATCAGTGCAAGTCTGTCAGAACACAATCTCACGTGACGTCGGCAGGCGAAGGGGGGCTATATAAGAGCTGTGCAGCAGCGCCAGCCATCACTTGTCGTCTTATCTTCGTGGTGCTCGCATACGCGCTTTCTTTGCTGCCGCTGGACCCGTCGCTCCTCGTTGTCCTGGTGAGTTGAGTGTTTGTGTACAGTGAGCTTACCGCATCCGGGATGAAGGAGATGCAGTAGTTGTGCATCTATAGTGTTGATGTTTTCTAATGCCCGCTGCACACGATAGCTTTTCGACCTGCGTTTTCACTTACAACGTGTGAGGGTTTTGCTGAGTCCAACCAAATACACGTGTGTGTAGGATAGAAAACTACTAAAATGCAAGCAAGTGTCACTAATAAATATTCCGGTAAATAACAACTCACAAAACCACTGTTTTGTAGTTTACACAGAGGCAGCAAAGCAAACGTTGTGAAGTGAAAACAATGGAATAGCTATAGACTATCTTAGGCAGCGGACTTAAGCCTGCTGCGTATCTCTCGGTTCACGTAGCCCATTGTTTACGTCTGGTCCTTATGGTACGCGTGGCCAGTACATTTCAGTTAGCTACTACAAGTTATGTCAGCCTGAAAGAAATAGGAGTTTCGAAAATTCAGTTAGACAATACACTTCGCAATAAACGAAGCCCCTTGTTGTAGATCCCACGCAATTACGCCAGTCTCTGTCACTAGGAACACGTGGGCAGCTGTTAAACGAACACGTGGCTTTGGGCAGCATATTTCTGAAACGGAAAAGAAACAAATTGAAAAATCGTTGACTAGAAATTCACCCAGTGTGTAAAATTTAAGCAATTTTTAATCACACTTTCTCCTTAAGAACTGTAGATCTCTTAAAACATAGTCTGGGGTAATTGTTAGGGATGATATGGCAAGTTTTTAAGCATACCGATGAATAATTATTATTATATTTAGGATTTTCTCGCCGTAGCCGAAAAGAGCACGATACAACAAATAAATTTTCAACTAGGATAATTTACCCGGTTTATGGAAGGAATTTCTTATGGTATGTGTACATACATATATATTTCCTTTCTAGTTTTGTGCCTGGACGTTTGGTTTTGTTCTTCACATCTCAAGTAATGTTTATGTTATATTTAGGTGGTCTTTGTGAAAATAGAAAATCTTCTAGAGAATACAGGACGTTTATGCTATTCATAAAGAGATATAATGGGCCTTGGAAGGCAGATTTATCTTCTGGTAGGATAGAAGAGAGAGATTGCCAGCACCAAAGTAGGTACGTATTTGCGGGTTACAATGACAGTGCAAAAGAATATGTTTAATTGTGAGTGGAGCAGGGCAGAAGTTACACTGGGGAGGATTGTCACGCGTATACAAATACGAATGCGTGACATTAGAATGCCCAGTCCGTAATCTTGCCAGCAACACCTCCCATACCCTATTGGTGCATAGAGCATCAGCTAAAGGTCGGGTTGATAATTTAATTTCTTGTAATTTAATTTCGTCAAAAGTCTCCCAGAGCTGCTGCCATAATCTCCGAATTAACTTCTGATAGTACCATTTGTAGTCGGAACGAGGTAGTGGTCTTGGGAAACACGCTCTCGTGAGGGCTTCTCTCACTGCGCGATCTGCATGTTTGTTGCCAGGCACCCCACAGTGACTGGGGGTCCAACAAAGGGTGAATGATTTATTGCTGCTTGTAACTCTGCACTGCATCAGTGCAACGAGTGGGTTCGAGGGGTTATAATGCGAGATCGCTTCAATGGCGCTTCTTGAGTCGATTACTATCGTTATGGTCAGGTGAGGTAGGGATTCCGAATATTTGAGAGCATCATATATGGCGTACAGTTCAGCTGTAGAGGATGAGGCTTCGTCCTGGATCTTGTGCCCATACTGGGTCGCAGCATTTACATATGCGTAAGTCACTCCGTTTAGGGCTTTAGATCCATCCGTATAAATACACGCAAGAAACCGGTGGGTTATATCATGATCCAGGTATAGACTTTTAAGGTGATGCGAGTCCATATTGCGTTTCTTCATGTTTGCAAGTTCATTGCAAACTTTTATAGGTTTCGTTTTCCAGGGCGGGAGTGGTTCATATATTTCTGGGAGAAGCGTTTCAAACTCAGCATTAAGTTGATCTCTTATTCCTAAGATACGTGGGAGGAAAGCACGTGAGGCAGGGACCGCTCGGCGTTCAAAATCCAATTGTGCAGTGGCTGTTGTATATAAAGGATGAGTAACATTTATTAATAGTCGGGCGTTATAGTTCAAACATTTTAGTTGTTGATATCTTAAGGGCAGGAGTCCAGATTCGGCATGCAAGCTCTCGACAGGGGTCGACTTGTACATTCCGGTAGCTAATCTTATAGCTTGGTTCTGGACTGTTTGTAATAATTTTAACGTAGATTCTGCTGCGGAGGAGTGAGTTTCTGGGCCGTAGTCCAATTTTGGTTCGACTAGCATGACGTATAGTCTCAGTAAGGAAGAGCGATCTGCTCGCCAGTCTTTAACCGACGAATAAAAATAACAATCGATGCCCAAGGATTAGAGTCTGAGTCTGTAAACTTAGGGAAAATGAGAGTCAGGGTTAAGTTATAGTTACGAAGTTTCAGCCTCCGTTTCCGAGCAGAACGATATCACAGAGAAAAGAGCAAGGGACACCTAGTATGCCAAGAAAAACGGGGAACCCATCCACGAAGGTGTTCCCACACAGGATCAACGCGCATGGGAATAGCATGTCGGGAAGATGAGGAAGAACAGAATAAAGTATGAGCAAGTAGGAGTATAAAATCGGGAAGGAAGTAAAGTGGGCACGAAAGACAGACGTCCCGAAGGCCTAGCTAATGGCTAAGGTAACCTACACGGGTCCCCCGGGAATGCAGTCAAGGTGACGTATGTTTATTACGTTAGTCTCGCGGTCGACCACGTGACGTAGTCAGCTGACGGTGACGGAAACGTTGCGTGTCAATTAGGCCTAACTGCGCGCGGCCTCTGTTGCTTGCGTCGCGGCCTGCATGTGCCGTCCACCAAGAAGTTTACGTGGCTGTACTAGGTGAAAGTGGTAAGTTATTAATACGTACCTAGGCCAAGGAAGTTGTATTTTTTGTTAGATTTGTGTTAGATAACTCAAGAAGTTATATATTAACAAAATTTACAGGGATTGTTAGGCATGTAAACAGTAACAGATGATTAGCTTATGGTGAGAATCCGTTTATTTATTTATTTATATATATATTTTTTTGTTCGTTTGTCTGGCTTTTTTCTTAGTTCTAAGACTAGAGAAACTATGGACGGATTTTTGTTAAATTCAAACGAGTTATTAGGTGTATATACAGTATATTACAATGAGTAAATAATCAATTTTTTTGCGATGATCTGGCTGTTCGTCCATTTGTTTGTCATTTTTTGATGACATGCTTGTTAGTATAATAACTCAAAAAGTTATATAAGGATCTTTATGAAATTTACAGGAATTGTTAGTAATGCTAAAAGGCATAAACGATTAAATTTTGATGATGATCAGTCCGTCCGTTTGTGTGTTTGACTTATGTTTTTCATATTGTTTGTTTGTAGCATAGTTCAAATCGTTATAAACGGATCTTCAACAAACTCAAAATACCTGTCAATACTATTAAAAGACACAAATGATTAGATTTCGGTGTTGAGACAAAGAAAGTGAGGGTTTCAGAACCAATTGAGTTTTTCGTTACCGTTGCCTTGTTTGGCGGATGCATGCGCTCTCGGAGTGCTCTTGTTACTGCTGTGATTCATATTTTAAACAGGACCGTCACAGGAGGCCAATCAGAGCAATGACCATGACACACGCTAGTCAAATGAACGAGTATCGTCTTCTTTTCGTCCGAACGTTATGTTGAACTCTCGTAAACACAACTGTGAGATTGCCAAGAAATGGTGTAAAAATGTTTACCGTCAGTTCAGTTTACTGAGCAAGTGTCGTTAGTTAACTTTCGGACATAGCATTATATCTGGAGGGATTTCTAGCTCTGAATTCTTTGCAAGTGTGTGATACTTTAAATGGACACATCTACGCATTCGGACGAAAAGATGACGATACTCGTTCTTTTGACTAACGTGTGGCATGGCTATAAGACTTATAAATTATTTACTTTCGGAATCACGTTGAAATGAGACAAAAACAGAGTTGGCAAGGAAGTTTTACTAGGCCTGGCAAAACCCTGGTAACACAATTTAACCAGGCTCTGGTAAAGCTTCCTTGCTAATCCTAGGTATTAATCGTAGGGCCAGTTATGACAACTTGCATACAAGTGGTAAGGAATTAGTTTATATAATACATGCATTTTAATCCAAGTAAATTAGATTACTATCCTTCTTTAATAAGGGCAAACGACTTCCATGTGTACTTCGAAAGGCTATTTTCAAATTCCAGTACTGTAATTATCAAGTGGTAGACAAGTACTATAAATATGTGGTACTGAGTTGGTATTTCAAAGTGAGACTGAAATCAGGTAGACGGATCAAACTCAAGTTCCTGGGACCAGCCAGACCTATAGCTACGTCAAGATTTATGCCTGTACATTGGGCAAGTTATGACAAATGGTATACAAGTGGTACGGAATTAATTTATATAATTGAAATATTTTAAGGAGTTTAACAATGATTATTATGCTTCTTCTATGTGCACTTCAACTGGCAATTTTCAATTTCTATCTCTCATATTGATAAGTGGAGCACAAGTGCTATAAATAGGTAAGTGGTACCTGGCAATTGCTGCCAACAAACATTACGACAAACATAAGTCAAACACACAAAGACGCAAACCGATCATCACTAAAATTTAATAATTTATGTCTGTTACTACTACAACTGTGACTACTGCCGAGAACAGACGTGTGGTGTCTAGAGACGCTCCCGCTGAGCGAGTGACAGTGAGACCATTAGGCCTACAGTGCAGGACCTAAGAAACATGGCAGCGAAGTACGCTAAAGTATTTGATGTCGAAACCGACGGAACAGAAACCAAGTGCGCCGAAACTTATGTAGTTAACTCAGAGCTGCACTTCTTGGTGGTATATGTACAGAAAACAACTCGCCATGCGATTGAAGAGCGACTCACTTTAGCAACCTTAGACAAATTGAAGACTACTCGCGCTGTCCTACTGCAACTGCTAGAAGGCGTTCGACGTGATGCTGTTAAGATCTATCCTCAAAGAATACCACCAAATACAACAATAAGGCAAAACACGCTGCAGATTTATACGAACTTGTGCAACGCGCCACACAAAGGACAGCAAAAACTGCTAGATAACTGCACCGCTCCAGC
>LQNS02278185.1:4714510-4726280 GCA_001587735.2 Parhyale hawaiensis | reverse complement strand
TGGACTATATTCGGGTTTAATGTCGGGTAGGTTAGGGGAGGCAAGGACTGTTTTTTTTTTTTTTGTTTTCCATTTTAAAATTTGAACGATCCACCAAACGCGCACAACATATTCACTATCACCTACGGTAAAGCCGAACGGAAGTGGGTGAAGAGTGAATCCTAAACACTATAGTTCGTGGATATATCTGGGGAGACGGGGTGATTTCAACTACATTTAGTATTAGATTTTGTGGCGTGCCTGACTCCGGCAACAACACACTATACATAAGTTTCTGGACAACACCTCAATGTGGACAGAAGGCAAGAGGAGTTTTGTCGTAGTTATAAGTTTTAACTACCATGACATGTCCACTCGCCTTGTAATGAAATAGTATGATTTAATATGAGCAATATGGCTTTAACAATTGTAATGTATTGGAACGTTTACGTCAAAAACCACGTTTTGATGAGAGTAGGTCATGTTACTCCCTATATGGTGGGCTGGGTGTTTGCAGACCACCTGTTTGAACATTTTTATAACGTGGCTAGTTAGTGAGGCAGGTCTGTAGTTAGTTGGATCTATATTACCCCCGATCTTAGGGATTTGATTAACGATATTACCCATTTACTTGAGCCACATAAGGTAAATTGGATAAAAAATGCTTAGCATGCATATTTGAGAATTTTTGTAGGAAAATCATTTGGCCCTGAAGCATTTTTTCCGCCAAACTCATTAATAGCCAATTTGAAGGAGAGTTTTGTAAGTTCATAGTCTGTCCATTAGGTTTCAGTCGCTTTTAATAATAGAACTTCAGGATTACTGGTCCTTCTGCTAAAACTTTTAGATATTAGCGAATGAGTATTTCGCTCATTTCTTGATCATCTAAATTACCTACCAAACCCTTTTCGTCCAACAATGGCCCTATTTTTATTTTTACAGGATAACTAATTCAATGCACCAGAGAAGTGATTTCCACTCGTTTTAAATTTCTGGATGGCTGGTTATTATTTCTAGTTGCACTTCATCATAGAAATAAGAGAATTTAAATTAGATTTTTACAGTTCAGGCGGACACCAAATTTGCTGCGACGTTAGTTACGATGATTTTTTAAGCCGACGGGCGCATATGTCAGACAAGGCAGGCAAATGTAGGCACCTGTTTGCTAAAACCTGAATGCATTTCTTGCTCTACCAACGTTGAAAGCCAAATACTGAAAGTATGTTTTCTTTCTTTCTACAGCAAAACTTCATCAACTCCCAGTAGAGAACAAGTAAATTGAGTAGGTGGCTAGATGATCAACTCAACATTGAAGAAGCTATATAGGTGACTGAAATTTAAATACAGAGACACTTGAGTGCTTGCTAATGATTTTTTTAGTTAACAAATCTGCTAAGGGGAGGGCGGATTATGCTGCACATTCTATTTACTACAGAGAGCACTCGTCTGTTTTGAATATTTGTGCTTATAGTGCATCCTTCATAGGCATATTGAGTAACGAAAATACAATTCACGAAAAAATGTCCTGACAGACTCATCACCATCGTTTTTGATGGTGATGAGTTTAGTCTAGAACTATACTAATGCTACAGCAATAACGACAATGTCATTAATTATAGCTATGATTAGAAATATGAGTATTACCGCATAAACACATTTGGTAATGTCCTTTTTCATATTCACAGACGATACATAAGCTGGAGAGAAGCGGATACCAGAACAGTTGTTTTGGAATTTTCTGTACCACAACATCTCCGCGCTTGCAAGGAGGCGACTGCCAGAATAATCTTCTCTGAAACTGAAGAGAGGAGAGACTATATTATAATTATTATTTATTGTTTTCCCACCGCAGCCGCTACTTGGCGATTCAGCAGTGAAGGAGAGAGGAGAGACTACCAGAATAATTTCATCTCTGCTCACCGAAAGGAGGAAACCACCACAACACTCCAGGGGAGGAGACTACCAGAATAATTTCATCTCTGCTTACCGAAAGGAGGAAACCACCACAACACTCCAGGGGAGGAGACTACCAGAATAATTTTATCTCTGCTCCCCGAAAGGAGGAAACCACCGCAACACTCCAGGGGAGGCGACTGCCTGAATAATTTTATCTCTGCTTACCGAAGGAGGAAACCACCACAACACTCCAGGGGAGGAGACTACCAGAATAATTACATCTCTGCTTACCGAAGGAGGAAACCACCGCAACACTCCAGGGGAGGAGACTACCAGAATAATTTCATCTCTGCTTACCGAAGGAGGAAACCACCGCAACACTCCAGGGGAGGAGACTACCAGAATAATTTCATCTCTGCTTACCGAAGGAGGAAACCACCGCAACAATCCAGGGGAGGAGACTACCAGAATAAATTCATCTCTGCTTACCGAAAGGAGGAAACCACCGCAACAATCCAGGGGAGGAGACTACCAGAATAAATTCATCTCTGCTTACCGAAAGGAGGAAACCACCACAACACGTCAGGGGAGGAGACTACCAGAATAATTTTATCTCTGCTCACCGAAAGGAGGAAACCACCGCAACATTCCGGGGGAGGAGACTGCCACAAGAAACATCATTGTGATTTAAGGACGACGAGTTCCGCAACAATGGTTAATTTTGAGAGGGCCAAACAGAAGCTATACGATCTCTACCGTTTCTTGCACCTATTATATTTTGAGAATTGTCGTCACTTCATTGGCAACACCTTCACAACTCATATAATTAGATACACCAATGCAGACCGCATACGTCAACTTCTCACCCTGTTCCCCAATGCCACTTTAGGCTTTAAATATAACAAATTTCTAGGAGAATATGAGGACATCGCTGCAATTACAGTAGATATCGATAATACTAGAGAGTTGAGATCTGCATTGAGTTGGCATATCGCTTACCTCACATTCCTATTATGGAAGGTTGACGATTACGATTCCAACGTTTCCGACTGTGATCTATTTTTCCTGAGGGTCTATGAGAACTATGTGCCAGTAGTTACAGCGACCCCAAATATGGCTCTAAAGCCACCTTGTACCACTGATGAATTTGAATATCAACGAGCAACTTCAGAGAAGACTTCTATCATTCAGCTGCACAGCGACGCACTCTGTGAAATTTTCCAAAGATTACCCATGAAGGAGTTACTGCGAGTTAGAAGTACCTGCAAGTACTGGAATTATACCATAACAAACATGCTAGGGAACGTCCAAAAAGTGATCTTCTCCGACAAGCAGAGCACTTGGGGTAAGCTGGCAAAGAATGAGGTTCCAGATACTTATTGGGCCCCAAACACGGTTCTGGTGACGTCTCTTTTGCTGCATAACATGGACACTCTGGAAGTTCTCGACCTGACCCCCCTGCATGTCCCCCCAAACTGGACTATTGAGGCCATAGGTTCATATGCTAACAACCTGAAGAAAATGGTCTTGTTTTTACCCTTTGAAGACCTGAAGCCGATATTTGGCATGCCGCATTTTGATGCAATGGAGAAGTATAGAGACACGGGTCTGTCGATCATCTGGACCATAAGATCTACTTATATTGAGGTCTTGCCTTTGATAAGAAAAAATAAAAGATTAGCACATGTAAGCGTGTCAATGAAAGATGGCACACCTCTGCCATTGGAAGATTTTGTTGAGGTTTNATAGAGACACAGGTCTGTCGATCATCTGGACCATAAGATCTACTTATATTGAGGTCTTGCCTTTGATAAGAAAAAATAAAAGATTAGCACATGTAAGCGTGTCAATGAAAGATGGCACACCTCTGCCATTGGAAGATTTTGTTGACGTTTATGATGAATTAGTGGGGCTTAAGGTCGCTCTAGAGACTGGCTTGAGACTGATTTTTGAGATATCGAAGGAGTAAATATGACAGTTATAGGAATTACTTTGTTTAACTAAATCCTTGGTGTGCTGCTTTGCACTTTCATACATTAGAACACACTTGCTCATATAAAAATGCTGCATTTTGTCATTGCAATTATCTGCCAATAACTGAAAAATAAAATATCTGGAAAAACATTAGCAAATGAAAAAATTGTGAAAAATTATCAACAATAATAATATGAAGAATAAGTTGGTTTGTTTAAAATACAAATGCATGTCAATATATGGCGATTGAAATAGGTAGTGAAAGGGTGAATCAAGTTGAGCTCCATGAAAGGATACTTGGTTGTAACTTATAGTTGATATGTGTAAACAATATCCTGTTATGTATATCCCTTATTGATGCATACAAGTGAATACCATGTTTTGTCTAATACGAATTAATCATGTGCGATTCTCCCTGACTGTATTATGGTATTCATGGAACCCGAACTCGAACCCGAACCTAAACCATGCTCAGCCGCATGTGTGACTGACTCGCTCTTCCATTCCTACACGCCGTCTCGGTAGCAGTACGTAGCTGCTCAGCCCGCTCTTGTTTCATCAGTTCTCCAATGTAGTTTAAGTGAAGCTACTGTGTTTCTTTTATGCCCACAACTCTACCGTTTATAAGTCGGCACCACGCTATGTACAAGTCACCACTTATAATGCAGAAATTCAACTTTGCGAGAGCTCAGTACCGAAGCGAGGGAAATTGATATACGTATTAACATCCCCAATTCTACAGAGGATTTTTTTAGTCCCTTACATGAGTACTGGAACTTTGTATTGCAGTGATGGCCACCTCATGGTGATCCCCTCAGAAGGCATAGGATGGGCCATAGGGTTAGGTTAGTTTAGGTTCGCCCATCCTATGTTATGGGGCTGAGCAACCCCAGGGGGCTCGTGTGGGTTACCCTCAACCATTAGCTAGGCTTTCGGGATGTTTAACTTTCGTGCCCACTTTGCTTCCTTCCCGGTTTCATATCCTACTTGCTCATGCTTTACTCTGTTCTTCCTCTTCTTTCCCGACTTGCTGTTCCCATGCGCATTGATCCTGTGTGGGAGCACCATCGTGCACGGGTTCACAATTTCTACCAACATACTATATGTCCCTTGCTCTTTCCTCTGTAAAATCGTTCTGTTCGGAAACGGAAGCTTAAACTTTCTGACTATAACCACCTCATCGTCCTAATTTAAATATTTAAATCTCAAAGCGCTGGCAGCGCTACAGACAGCTAGTATCTTATCTTCCGGTATTATTACATATTGAGATCTTCTTGTCATGTTGGCGTACATATACAGCATTACATTCTCAATTTTTCACTTCTTTGTGTAACATTTTACTGGGAGGGCAGTTACAATCAAGCTCAAATAATTTTGTGTACCTGATGCTATAAAAACTTATTAAATGGGCCAAATCTATTGATATGCCAGACTGCCTATCATCCGACAATAAACAAGAAAATACTATGCAAGTTTAACACACGTCCTTACTGTAATTTTAAACTCTTCGTTTTAGTTACGCTTTTTCTGTTTTTCATATGCAGTGGAATTTGTGTTTTTGAGATTGCTTTGCGACTTCAGTAATTGCTTGAATAGGAAAAAATAACAAATTATGTTACAATTTGAATTTTTACCCAATTTAGGGAGAGGAGAAGCTGCAAATTTAAGGATTAATCCTTTTATTTTAGCAGAGCCTATTATACAGTTGAATGTTTTCTTAATTCTTTGTAAATAAAAAAAGCTGCCGTACATATTTTTATACCTCCGACTCACTCCAAATGTAAATACATAGATATGTAAACTTAAAGAATCTCTTGATATGAGCCAAATGATATGATGGCGAATATTCAGCTAAAGCTTCCAGCCAAAACACATTGGTGTTGACAAGGAAGCATCAAAACGTTCACACACTGGGTAATGCATCAGGATAACAGCACCGCTCCGATGGGCCCTTCATCTTTGTCGTGGAGTGAATCCCCGTCTGGACTGGGGAGTCTTCGCCGGTGGAGCAAGAGGAGCGCTCGGCAGCGGCCTCCGCCTCTATGAACCAAACAGGGCACCCCCCCCTTCATCGAGAGGACTCCCCATGCCTCCTTTGTCCCTCCTCCTCCTCCCCCGCCTTGCTTTGCTACTTTTTTCTCCTCGGGGGTCTTCTTGCTTGCCCCGATGTGACCCTTTTGACTTGGCCAGATCTCTTCTTCGTTTGTCTCTTTGCTTCTTCTAATGTGGCGACGCGCATCCCAATCCAGGCCCTGGGCTTTGTGCCATCTGCTCATCCGCGGCCCCCAATCGCGGGTGGGCCTTCCCCTGTGCGAGCTGCAGGCGCTGGGTACAGAAGCGCTGTTCGGGCATCGTCAGGACCTCCTACACGCCGGACTGGATACGCCAAGCTTGTGCCTCGGGTCCACCGGTCGCAGTGTAATGGCTTACGCCATGCTAGAAGCGAACTGGAGGATTTCTTGGCAAAGGAACAGATCCTGGTCGCGGCCATCCAGGAGACTCGGCTCGCTCACAAAGTCTCCTTGCCTTTCGTTCATAATTACAAACTAATTAGGGCAGATCGGCCTCGCGGGGGGCGCGGGGGGGGGGGTGGTTTGGCCTTGCTGGTCCTCCACTCTCCTACGAGGATTTCAACACTACTCGTTTGTTTCCCGGTGATACCACTGCAGAAAATCAGGGCATTAGATTCCTTCTGGACAAACCCCTCATTGTCATTAACATCTACAGCCCTCCCACCGCATCGTGTCTTCTACATGCTCTACCTTTGCTGTTGAAGATGATAGTCATCGTCGTTGGTGACATGAACGCCCATCCCATTAGCTGGTATAGAGTTTCGAGTGTGGTGGAGCGACAGCAAGGAGGGAGGACTTCTCAGAGGCACTCTCCTCCTCCTCCTACTCACAGCGGGACGTCCGTCCTGTCCCGACTTATCAAGTATCTCAGCTTATTTGGTTCCCTCGGCCACTAGGTCAACTTGCACCATGCTAAACTCTGACCACTTACCTATTACCAATTCTCTTGTTCTCTTGACCACCTTTCACCTCCTCCCCTATACCCCAGAAACCGTTCAATTATAGCAAGGCTAATTGGGAGTTTCACTGGGCTCACCGAACAAACCTCTCGGGAGTTGCCTCTCCTCACCTCCTGTGTAAAGGGTGAGAGATCCTCAAGGGGTAGCTACTCTACACAAGTGGCATCGAAGCGCTTCGAGTTCGAGACCCCAAGCACCCCCACCTTCCCGATCTTGAAGCCCGCACCACGAATGTCTTATTGGCTGTATAGGATACCTTCAGTTTTTATAGGTTCTGTTTACTGCACTTCAATGACACAGCGTGTACAAAAAAGGGACATGCTTCATCCTTCAGTCTCCCGCGTTTGCTGCAGCTGTTATTGTCAAATCAACGTGCTGCGTCGTTACGATGAGGAACGTGTGAACACGGCCTAATAGGCTAATTGCGGTCATGTGTTACTGTACCTCTTGGTTTAACCCTCCATTTGCTCTGAGGGAAAGTGATATTGATAAAGTTGTGTTAATTCTAAATTATTATTTTTTACGCGCTTCCAGTAGCAGAAACTCGCTGCTCGTGCATTGTTCGTCATATATATATATAATGTTAACCACTAAGGCTGTGGCGCCATTAGCAGAACCTGCCCTACGGTTCAAACCTTAGAAAGTAGCCATGTCTTGATATAAACTTGTGGAGAAATCAGTTGAAAGCTCATCAATGTTTTTATTTGAGATAAAGTGGAAGTTTCGAATGGTTTCAGGCAATTGTTTGTAAGTTATTAAGACGCAACAACACGACGTTAATAACATCGTCCACCGCCACAACTACGACAACAACTTACCTCTCTTTGGATACGTTTCTCTTTCATTCATTTTTTGTCGTTATTTTGTAAATATTTTCGTTTTAATATCATTTTCACAGAAAGTAAAAAGTTTGTTTCTGTAATGGTTTAGTGTTTTCCACGTAAAAATAATTTTAAAAGAGTTCAATTCCCGAGTACCAGAAAACTACGTCAACAACATCGTCTATACCGCGCGACCAACGCACCGACTCTGATGCGTTTCTTCTTAATTTTTATTGTTATTTGGTAAATATGCAATTCATAAAGCATTGAAAACATGTTTTCTTTTACTATTTTTGGCGCAGAATCACGCTAATCTGCTTTCCCGTTTACGTTCACTTCTTCATGCGCCGCCATATTGTTTACGAACTGACGTGTTCATACAAATCGCCACTAAAGGGCGACGGAAATTGGGGCAAAAAAATTTTCAAGTAGTTACGGTGTTTTCTAAGCTCCTTGGCAGGGCATGCCTACAGGATATAAAAGTGCGGCGTGAGGCGGCGGTGGTCAGTTGAACTTGTGCTTCTCAACAGAACGCAACGGTTGGCCTACTGGGGACTTTTGTGTGGTCTAGGTGCCTTTGGACCCGTCGTTTTATTCTAAGCTCCTTGGCAGGGCATGCCTACAGGATATAAAAGTGCGGCGTGAGGCGGCGGTGGTCAGTTGAACTTGTGCTTCTCAACAGAACGCAACGGTTGGCCTACAGGGAATTTTTGTGTGGTCTAGGTGCCTTTGGACCCGTCGTTTTTTGTTGAAAATCCGGTCAGTTCAGGTCGTTTTTTTTTTATTCCAGTGAGTTCAGTGCTGTGTCTGCATAGTCAGCTAATTACATCTGATGAATTTGGATGGAATTCTCGTCATGAGTTTCTGAAGCTTAGCGTTCCCGAAAGGCAGAGCTGGGCGCATCATTGCGCCGTATGGTCGCTGCCAGAAAAGATAATCTTAGCTAATTAATTTATGTGAAACATTTGCATCATCCTCAGCAGTGGTACTGAAATGAAAGCTGGCATTTTTGTTAGAATGTTTGTTCAAATATTTAAAGGATGTCGAAAACAACTGAACGATTGTTCACACGCATTTGAAAATATCGATCAGAAATGGAGCTGATAGCGAGGTTTTATTTCAGGGTCCGGGTTAGTTTCACTGCAGAGTACAATATAGAAGCTCCAAGTAAATTAGATTAATTATATACTCAAGATTACCATATCCGGCAGCAACGCAATGGTACAATCCTCAATAATAGCATCTCACGTAGGTACTAGTCTACGGTTTACTAGTCTACGGAATACAAAGTGCCTGAACGAGTCGTTGCCTCCTCGCTGGCGACAGAAACCTGCGCAATCGCCAAAGTTTTAATTCACAGCAAATCTTAAAAGATATCTCTAACTTGACCTGTGACCTTCCCTAATCCACCAGACATGACAGTTGGCATTTCAGCATATCTTTCTGTGCACACACAGTTGTCTTTCAAAAGAAGACAAATAGAACGCTTGAAAATTTTGTATATACATGTACTAGGTACATAAATTGTAATGCAGTAGGACTCGGGGTTCCTCCGGCAGCATGGCGTTTGGTCACGTTACCTCGGTTCACAGTATCCGTATTACCTGTGCTCTTGCGTGAGAACGAGCTGTTCAATGCCATTGGTGTCTGCAGGCGTAGATTAGATAGGCGGCAGTAGACGAACCAAGAGGCCCATTCCCAAAGAGACACCGGAACTTACGCTCCGGCCCTCTATGAGCCATTGCCATTATGTTAGTAGGATGTAGAGGACTGGGGAAACGAAAGGAGAAGTAATTGACGAAGAAAGTAGGCTGAGTGTACCTATCTATTTACTCTAATTTTGCGTGGCCACCAATATTTGTGACTGCGCCTAATCACTAGGTTGAACTTTGGCTACTTTGTACTTGTAAGCGTATTTGTGAACCCAATGTGTTCTTGATAAAAGTTATTTAATAATGATTAGCCACGACGCGTAGTGAGTTGCCCACGCCTGAAACGTCTCGTGTTCATTAGGCCTAACTGTGCCGCGGTCTGTGGTGCTTTGCTTCCGACGCGGTCGGAGCAGCTTAGAAGTGCCTGTCCTAAAATAGCTTAAATAATTCTGAATAGTATTACAGATAAATAGCTTAAGGAAGTGGATATGAAATACAGTATTTATCCGTGTATATAGAGAAATCTATGACTTATAGCGAACACGTGATACGGAAAAATTCCGAGAGCCGTATATGAGCAACACATTTCACGAATATATAAATACGATCCACGTGCTTCCTGAAAAAAAAGGCCTGTATACATCACAACAAGGTTTTAATGCCAATGATTGCCAATAAAACAACGGCCAAAAATTCAAAAATGAAGATTGAAAAGCTACTCTTTGCCACCAGCTTTTCCTGTCCTTCGTAATGAATATTTGCAACAGATTTTTCCCCGATGTTTTTGCTGCAGAGACAGTCAATGCTTTTAAAATCGTTTTTGACCAACTACTAAATGTCCCTGAGCTCCACACAGCTGCAGCTATTAATCGAAGTGGCATGAATGATCGATCATTGTTTTCGCCGAGCTTATCCTGTTCTCCTTTTCTTCCTCATCGGGCATCCAAATGATACTGAGATGGCAATTACTGATAGACGGCCGGAGCGCAAGTCGCTGCTGCTCTCTAGGAATGGGCCGTCTGTCCGGTAACTGTTGGCCATCTAATGTTTGACCTCAAGCTATTACTGACCCTCCGTTAGAATAGATAGCTGGCAATAGACTAACCTACAAGCCCATTCCCAGAGAGCCCTACTAGCCCATTCCCAGAGAGCCCCACTAGCCCGTTCCCAGAGAGCCCTACAAGCCCATTCCCAGAGAGCAGCCGGGACTTACGTTCCGGCCCTCTGTGTGCGATCGCCAATAATCCAGAATCATGGAGAATTCTGGGGTAGAAGAGAAGAAGGAAACAAAACAGGGTCAGGCAAGGAGAAGATCATGCAGGCAGAGTTAAGTCCCGCAAATCCGGGGAGCTTGGAGATGTCGTGACATGCACTATGGATTATTATTGTGGGTTACAAGCTTTGGCTATTTAGGAGTTTTTTTTTACTCCTGGAGGAGTTCGTAACTGTCAAGGATGTTGCTCCCAATATTTGTCGAGCCGATTTTTAAAAGCATTGACTGACGCTGCACCATGAACTAAATAGGAGTATTTTTATCAATTCCATCTCCTCGAGCTAGTAACTGAGTGACTCCGACTTTTGGTTCCTATGATCGTCCGATTCGACAGCTTTGCTTATAACAAGTGTGCCAAATTTGAGGTTCGCTATTTTTTGTGGTCAGAAATGGAGCCAGTGATGATGAGGCCATTTTATTAATACACGAATGCTAAATATGGGAATCATATACCCTGACTAGCTGATCTATATACCTTACAACTATGTATAAAAGTTCATTTTCTGTCTCTCTTCCAGACAGTTGGCGTGTTGGAGACTTTGAAGGAAAGGCTGTGTACCTGAAGGGCTCTCATTGAATTAAAAAGAAAATTGGTGAGTGATTTTTCTAGTTTCATGCTTACTCCACGCTGTGTACATTTCTCTTCCACGGCTCTACCAAGTATTTTCCTATTCCATATGATGGCATTATTAGAAAGTCGGGTAGAACTTTCGCTGCTGAGTTTTGCAACTGGTAAATTTTTGAGTGGGGGCATGGAGGGAGAAGGGGCACAAAATCAATTGTGCACTGATTATTTTGAAACTTGCTCAGAGTATTATTTTTGAAAAAGAAATACATTTTGTTCATACAAATTTTTCGATTTAGGCCTTAGTTTTTGAGATAATGGAGCTTATATATTAATATATATATATATATATATTTTAGAAATTTCGAACGAATATGACTCAATGAGTTTTCATGTTAGAATAAAAACTATGGCAGTTTTGGAATCCTTAAGATTAGATTAGATTAAGAGCCAACCACGACCACATGGGTCATCTCTCGGGCTGCTCCTTGAAACCCACCAAGCGAGATCAGCTATGTTATGCTGCTCCTCAGTGGTTGTCCATCATAAACGATCAAATAACGTCAATCATTATTCTAA
>LQNS02278185.1:4585418-4602919 GCA_001587735.2 Parhyale hawaiensis | reverse complement strand
TTGCCTTAATGCTACAAGACAAGCATTTACAAACTCTAGGGAAAAAATTTTAGCACATTTGTTTACTTAATTTGTATCATTACCATTGCTATAACCAGGGTTGCAGAGTAGGATGGTTCAAGGTCTGACTCCGACTCCTGGACTCCAGAATTTCCGACTCCGGGTCCTTAAGATTTTCCAACTCCTTCATTCAACTAGTATACCTATACCGAATGTAAACATTAAACATGTCCAGATAATTTTCACAAACATTTACACACGTTAGGTAAAGATGGTAGTTTTGAACATTACAATGATATTTTGCATCATTAGCAACATTTGGAACATTAAATTTTTATATATTTATAATTCAATAAAAACACTCATTATAATTAGCTAGGGCTAATACATAGAAAACCAGTTTATAGGGGGGGTTGGGGTCAAATTGTGTTTTTTTTTCTCATGCCTAACTTTGTTTTGACAAAATCTCTGTTCTGAGTATTGCATATCATGGCATACAAATTAGGCTATCAAACTGTATCAAGTAAATCGCATTGGTGCACTGGCATTAGACAATCTATGTACAGTAGTCCATTATCAATTCCAACACATAGGTTAAGCCAAAAATAAAACATGTCCACATTTACAATATATTTCATTTTTTTCAATCTTCAGAAAAAAAAAATGCTGAATTGATTGATTTATAGTGGGCTTATGGAGTCGAAGTCGGGCGAAACATACAGATTCCTAGAGCAAGTGAGACTCCAACTCCCCCTCATATCCACCGAATTAGCAACCCTGGTTAAAACTGCTTGTTACAGTAATATTATCTTACTGTATTTACCAGAAGTAAACCAATTGATTCAGTTGATGCTACTAAACCTGTAGATAGGTACCTGCTGTTATAACTATTCAAGAGTTTTATGCTACTTTTTGTGAGACCGATCTGGCAATCCTGGCGAAATGCGCACAAAAAACGTCAGTCAGCAGAACAAGCTGCAAGCTCCGCACACAAAATATAAAAAAAATCTGATCAACTCCAACGCATGCCAAGAAATATGTCTCGAGTTGGAGCGTGAGCATACCCACTAACGAAGCAATTGGCATGCGTTGGGGATTTATGCACTGAGTTTGAGTTTGTGGCATGTGTACTATTTAGTTTCAGTGGATTATTATAAGTTCCGAATGGGATGGATCAATGATCCCTCCTTCCAGCTCTGTAGACTGGGTAACCAACTGTTAAATCACATTTCCCTCACCCCATTTTTCAGTCACCCTTCTGATATTTTGTGAGTAGTCTTTGGCTGGACCCACTTAGGGTCGCACATTTCCTTGCTTTTCTTCCTCTCTTCAACTTTTTCCCACCTCTGCCCAAGACCCCTCCTCATGCTGGCATAGGCAGACCCTAACAATTGCAACGAACAACAACACAACACTAACCTTCCTCCTCAGCTTGGGAACAAACTTCCAACATCATACCACTGACTGACACAAAAATCTAAGCATTTTAATGGTAAACTTGACATACAAAGGGATATCCAATATACAATAATCAGACCATCCATTGGCAACCACTGACAGCTTTGAAACAGCACAATTATTAATGGTAACTTTATCTACTAAGGGTACCCATTGTTCAGTGGTACATTTACCCATCCTAATATTCAAACTACTGTAGTGGTTATTTCACTAGGTGAAACCAAGAAATAGTGGGCGGATTTGCTAGCGATTTGTCAAATAGAAATTTTCTGGACTGCATGACAAAAAACATTCTGCTAACTTGCTTTCATTTTTCATTTTTTTTTTTATTTACAGACTGAAGCAAATATGGAAGAAGACTAGACACTGATCAGTAAAGCCTGGATTTCGGTGAAAGCACACAGGGGTGAGATTGCTACAACAATGGTCAGATTTGAGAGAGTGAAGCAAATGTTAAAATTGGGCGAGCGTTCCCAGTACCCACTAATATTCGTTGCAAGACCTGCCCGATCTACCGGGCACAACACAATCGTCCTCTACAGAATTACTACCAACGATGCCGCATTTCTACAACAATTTCTGGTCACCTTCCCTAACACACTTCTATGCTACAAATACGATAGATTCTTAGGAGAAATTGAAAACAGCGTGGCTATCACATTCCCTTATGAAGGATCTCAGCCATCGTGGTTGGTATTGCATGAGAGGTATCCACGTCACCACTCAACAGCCGAAATGGACGGCAATGACGCCAGTATGTTAGCCTATCTTGATCCTAACAATCGTGTGTTTCTAATATCACTCTACGAGTGGTACGTCACATATGTTAGAAAGACGCCCAGTGTGGCTGCTCTACTGCCACCTAAGGCTAAAGATGACTTTGATTACCAGGCAGCAAATTCAAATGAGACATCCATCACTGAGTTGCACGACGACGTCCTCCAGGAAATTTTCCAAAGATTACCCATGAAGAAATTACTGGAGATGAAGAGCATCTGTAAGTGCTGGAATTACACCATAACAAAAATGCTAGGGAATTTCCAAACGGTGGACTTCTCTGACAAGCAGAGCACTTGGGGTAAGCTAGGTAAAAATGAGGTTCCAGATACTTACTGGGCCCCAAACACGGTTCTGGTGACGTCTCTTTTGCTGCATAACATGGACACTCTGGAAGTTCTCGACTTGACGCCCCTGCATGTCCCCCCAAACAGGACTATCACGGCCATAGCTTCATGTGCTAAGAACCTAAAGAAATTGGTCTTATTTTTGCCCTTTGAAGACCTGAAACCAATATTTGGCATACCGTGTTTGGTTGCAATGCAAAAGTACGGAGACACGGGCCTGTCGGTCATCTGGGCTGGCAAATGCGGGCATATTAACATCAGCCCTTTGAGTAGGGGACATAAACGAGTGGCACACATAAGTGTGTCAATGAGAGACGGCACACCTTTGCCATTGGAAGATTTTGTCAACGTTTCCCCTGATTCTGTGGATCTCAAGGTTGCTTTGGAGACTGGGCTGAAACTAACATTCGAGATTTGCAATGAGTAGTAATAAAGTAAGTTAATATAATTATTTTGTTTTTTTAACCCAATATTATCATCATGATTTATCTCTTCCTACCTAACTGCAAATTTCAAACATGTGGCCATGCACCAAAAAAAGAAAAGTATAAAACTATGAACGAAATTAAGAAGCTGGCTGGCTTAACCCTTTGCCTACTGAAATTCAGATATTTTTTTCACTTTTTTTTGTTAAATTTATGAAAAATAGGTTAGGTAAACACATACATATTTGAGAAAATATTTAGTTTTACTTGCAAAAACAGTATTTTTTTTTGCATCGGCTACTACAGGTGCCGTGTGTGTCTTGGGTAATTTACATGATGCATAGCTTTTGTATAGGGAAAAATAGAGAATGGCATCTGCTGATGCCGTCAGGAGGCAAAGGCTTAAACTACAAATTCATCTCAGTATACAATGACTGAAGTATGCAGAGGAAGGGTTCAAATTTAATCTCGTGAAAGATATGTTTGGCTGTATCATATAGTGAAAGAGACGTTAAACTTCGAGTGAGTAGTGTAGTGAGAGAAAATATCTATACCCTATATTCTAATGAGAACTGCATGCGCAGTTATGTTAGCAGTAGAACTTGAGTGTTGTACTGGTGACTACGTCATGCGTTATGAAACTTAAGGGCAGGGTTCGGGCAGAAAACCCTCAAAACTCCAAACACCAGACGAACACACAGGCTAAGTTTTAGGTAGCCAGTGCAACCCTAAGTGGGTAGAATGGGGGTAGAGGGGGTGGGCCAATTTTTTAAAGTTCATTTTTTTTTTTGCTTCAGGAACTGTTTTCAAGAATTGTATATCAGCATTAATCTTACAGTTTAGTTTTAAAACTTTCTCCACTTTGCTAAAATTCACGAGGCTATCACTTGTTGGCTTTCGTAAAACCAATCGGGAATAAAATTTAGAAATTGCACATATCACTGTATTAAAATCTTCGACAACGTTTCGGCTATCGACAGCAGCCATCTTCAGGTATTAAAAATCCTACCATCTGTAAAAGTAAGAGCAAAAATTTTAATTCTAGCGAAAGTCTTGCAGATAAAATATGAAAAAGTTGCTATTGCNCGGGAATAAAATTTAGAAATTGCACATATCACTGTATTAAAATCTTTGACGACGTTTCGGCTATCGACAGCAGCCATCTTCAGGTATTAAAAATCCTACCATCTGTAAAAATAAGGACAAAAATTTAATTCTAGTGAAAGTCTTGCAGATAAAATATGAAAAAGTTGCTTCTGCACAACAAGGTACTAATCACAAGCTAGTTTTATCAGAGAGGAAAAATAGTATCACAATTTTTGTACTTGTAACAATCACAGGAATTGCAGCAGCAGCAGCAACAACCTACACTTTGCAAGGTTGCATGACAAATGACGGCTACCCGCTTCTGCAGTGCTTATATAGGTAGCGGCGTTCTAGAAGTTTCCAGTTTAGTAGTTTCAGAAATGTGTAGCCTTGATCATATTTGACATTTATGTATGGATTACTCATTTTTTCGACCTCAACGTACTACAGTACTCCTCTTACAGTTTTTGAGATAGAGAAATGATTTCGGTCTCAAAAAAGCGGAATTTAATTCCCTATAGGAATTTTATTTTACGTTTTGATTTTCGAATTAGCAGATGAATGACAGCGCACTTTTAGGGAAAACTAGATTTTTTTTCTATTTTTTAGATTTTTTTAAATTTCTCAATAACTATTCCACAGATCCAAAAGAAAAATGCAATTCGTATAGAGAGTAATATTTCGCTTCTTTTGAGGCCAAGATCAGCTCTGGAACTTAAAAACTGTAGGAGGGGTAGAGTTTGCCACAGCCCCAATTTTTCCCGTTTTCTTTAAATAATTCGTTTTCTATGGTGAAATTCGCAAAACAGTACAAGAGTCAGAACAACTTCTCTTTCAATTTGACATATCTGTACTAAGTTTCAGTCACTAAGTTCATTCAAATCGGTACATAAATAAAGTAGGTTTGATTTTTTTGCTTCGGCAGAGGTTGGCTTAATCTCTTGCAGGAGCTTTGGCTTTGGCAACGTCCCGGCCTCGGCGCATCCCCGGTGAGTCCATAGAATTATGAAAACTAAAGAAATAGCTACTGAAAAGTATGGCAGTATTTCTACAAATTGCACCCAAAGTCAACAATTTGCCAAAGCTCGTGCAAGAGATGAATCCGGCCTTGGCCAAAGTCACCGCCGAAGCTTCAGTACATCCATAGAGATAATACCATAGAACAGTGAAGAAGAGTGACTTAAAATATACGTTGCTCAGGTACCGAGATAAGTTTTTTCGGCAACATTTCCCGAAATCAAAGACTTTGGAACCAGGAACAGATATCGTTTTTGTCTTGGTCTCAGCGGTGTCGTGGCATGTTCTATTAATTGTAAGCAATTAAGAAGCCTGCTACTTGTTCTAAATTGATAAGAATCTAAAGCTAACTAAACTGAACTAGTAATACTTGCTAACACCCTAGGTACTGACACGGCTAAACTCAACTAGTAATACTTGCTATCTATCATCCTAGGTACTGACACGGCTAATATTTGAGTAAATTTTTTGGTCAACCTACAGTGCAGCTTATAAGGAAGTAACAAAATGTTCCAACAATTTGTACCAAGTACAGAATACATAATACTGTAATGGGAATGTGCCCCAGCTTTAAGAAGTCTCCAGAACCCTCTCTCCATTCTCAATCTAGCCATTTCTGTTATATGCGGTCTTAGAAATGTGTGCTATTTAAATGGGCATTTCAGTGCATTCGGACGAAAAGATTACGATACTCGTTCTTTCGAAATAATTTTGCTTGAAAAAGTTTTGAAGTTCTGAAGTGAAATTAGCACATTCTAAACAAATTCTGAATGCCACAACGACCATGCAACTAGTTAGATTAGCTTTAAAATAAGACGGAACAGCTTCAATCCATTCCGATACTAATTGACACAGAATTCATGAAAGCCCTGAAAGATCTAAGTAAAGACAATTCTATGGTCACATTACAACCGGACAAAAAAAATGGAGTGGTTTTAAATGATAAATCCGACTACACTTAAAAAAATAAATAATTTCTAGCAGATGGTTCAAGTTTTGAGTAATCAATGAAGACTGGTTCAAACCTACAATCAAAGAAAAAACAAAATCAACAGGTTCCTTCTAAAACTCAAAACTGAAAAAGCCATCAACGAGGAGCTCTACAATAAACTGTATGTATCGGATTCAAGCCACAAATGCTCTACGGCCTACCTAAAGTACGTAAGAAAATTGTCCAATAAGACCTCTATCTTGTCAACAATTGGTACTCGTGGTTATGAAATCGCTAGATTCTTGATCCTGCCCATTGCTCTAATCACTACCAATGAATTCACTGCCAAAGTTAGTTATAAACTTTGTTTAACCTCCGTAGTCGCAACTCAAGCGTTCCAACAGAGATAGTGTGTAGTATTAAATACCACATAATTTGTTGCATGGCCTACGTGCGCTACTACGGGCAGGAAACAAGGCGCAAAGCATAGTAGGAGACACTCGAGTGGTCGGCCTCTTTCACGGCCTTCCACACGAGAGAGATGAGAGAAGTCCCGCGGANCGGCCAGATGCTACATCCCCTGCGGAGAAGGCACTCGGGACCCTTGGGTGCGTGATGCCCAAACATATTGTGGCAGGGAAAGGGCCCGCCACAATATGCCCCAGAGGGCATTCACTGCCAAGGACTCTTTCTCATTCGTCACCGAAATTTCTCAGCTGGAGTATTCCAATAGCTTCACCATGGCTAGCTTCGATACAAAGTCGCACTGTACTAATATTCTTCTCGAATAAACAACATCACTGCAGATCAACTGCAACGGGATCAAAACTGTGTATCCGCATATTCGAAATTTCAGTTCATCAAATTATTGCAATTCGCTGTAAATAACGTTCTCTTCGTTTTTGCTGCAAAGTTCTATAGCTATGTAGAGAGACGGTATACTGGGTATAGCCATGGGTAATCCACTAGGTCCAACTCTTGCAAATGCATTCCCCTGTTTCCACGAAAAAAGTTGGCTAGAAAATTGTTCTTCAGCTTTTAAACCAAAATTCTATTGCCGTTTCTTCGATGACACTTTCACGATATTCAGTAATCCGTCTCATATTCCAAAATTCTAGAGTATTTAAACGCGAAGAAACCATCCATTCAATTCATTCAGTAAATTGTAAAATAAATTTCAGACATGTAATAGTGAGTAACATGTAAGTGAGTCACAACTACATGAATGAATCTGAGCTTAGGCCCTTTATTCACCGGATGCCCTTCCTGCCGTGAAGCAGGGACGCTTGCGGGACTCGAACGCTCAACCTGCTGATGCAGCAGCGAGCGCTCTAACCACTACGCCACGGCGGCCTAACACAACTACAATGCATAAAAATGTAACATTCAAGGGTCTAGGTTTAAGATATGATTCTTTGGTTCAGTCTTATTTTAACCCTTTAGTGCCTACAGTACACATATGATGACATTACATGTAGTGTTATTCCTACAAAAAGTAATGTTCTATTGAGGCACTAAGGGGCTAAAACTAATCTAATTAGTTGCATGGTCGGTCGGGCGTTCAGAATATGCCAATTTCAATTTAGAACTTCAAAAATTGTTCTGTCGGCCATCGCGTGCACCCGCCTTTACTAAGCGGAAGGACTGTGGACTTCAGCAGTAATAAGAAAACCGCGCTCACCTCATATCAACGAATAATAAATAGACTACAATAGACTATGTATCGGATCCAAGCCAGAAATTCTCTCCGGCCTACCTAAAGTACATGAAGAAAATTGTCCAGTAGCACCTCTCTCTTGTCAGCAATTATATCAATAAAGTTGCCAGTTGCGGCACAACTACTTCAACATCAAGAGTACGATCACCGAAGAAATATAAGCACAAGTTCTTCCCATCATTTTTGATGGTCCAGCACACTGGTCATACTGGAGTAAAAAAATATTTATCTCCATGTCCCTATCGCGCGTTTTGTGTTTAGTAGGCCTAAACGTTTCGTGTCCAGTAGGCCTAAGAACACCGCGGCCATGTCTTTAGGGTAGGGCAGGTGGGATGCGCACGTCTTCAAACAGATAGGTTTGTACGACTGCAGTGAGAGAAGGTTGCCAGTGCTTATTAAATACTAAAGTAATCTATATCATAAACAGGCTCGCCCCTGAAGAGAAATCAAGGTAAGTTGTACGAAGTATGAATCGCTGTTTATCGGAGTATGTAAGTTGAAATGGATCATAAATAACAATTTATGCATGGGCTCTATGCAGTCATAGAAGAAAAATAGAGCCCTATGGCTAAGTATATACACACTGCCAAATTATTATTATTATTATTATTATTATTATATTAGATGTTTAAACCTCCCTAGATGCAACTATGGTGATTCAACAGAAGACAAGGAAGGAACATGGAGTATGTCGATAGAAATGTGGAACTCATGCACGAAAGTGGACCAACGTCATTGGAAACAGTTATATAGTTAGAAAGTTTAGGCCTCCGTTTCCGAGCAGAATGATATCACAGAGGAAAGAGCAAGGGACATATAGAATGCCAATAGAAAAGGGGAACCAATGCACGAAGGTGTTCCCACACAGGATCATTGCGCATGGGAACAGTAAGTCAGAAAGAAGAGGAAGAACAGAATAAAGCATGAGTATCAAATCGGGAAGGAAGCAAAGCGGGCACGAAAGACAGACGTCCCGAAGGCCTAGCTAATAGCTGTGGTAACAGAGTTCCCAGACATACGGGGAAATCATGGAAAACGAAAAGTGTGCTTTAAATCATGGAATTTCCAACAAAATTTGTTAAAGCTTGTCAAATCCTGGAAAAATCTTGGAATTTGATTATCAAAATACGCAAACTTTTATTTCATGGCCTGATACACATGTTTATTTAGTCCTCTGCTTCTTTAGTAACGGCAAACATAGGTGTTTCCTAGTAGTAGATACTTCAGTATAGTTACAGATTATGATAGATTCAGTATACTTGCAGATTTTGATAGACTCGGTATACTTGCCAATTATGATAGACTCCGTATACTTGCAGATTATGATAGACTCGGTATAATTGCAGATTATGATAGACTCAGTATACTTGCAGATTATGACAGACTCAGTATACTTGCAGATTATGATAGACTCGGTATAATTGCAGATTATGATAGACTCAGTATACTTGCAGATTATGACAGACTCAGTATACTTGCAGATTATGATAGTCAGTATACTTGTAGATTATGATACTCAGTATGTTTGCAGATTATGATAGACTCAGTATACTTGCAGATTTTGATAGACTCAGTATACTTGCAGATTTTGATAGACTCAGTATACTAGCAGATTTTGATAGACTCCATATACTTGCAGATTATGATAGACTCGGTATAATTGCAGATTATGATAGACTCAGTATACTTGCAGATTATGACAGACTCAGTATACTTGCAGATTATGATAGAGTCAGTATACTTGTAGATTATGATACTCAGTATGTTTGCAGATTATGATAGACTCCGTATACTTGCAGATTTTGATAGACTCCGTATACTTGCAGATTTTGATAGACTCCGTATACTTGCAGATTTTGATAGACTCCGTATACTTGCAGATTTTGATAGACTCAGTATACTTGCAGATTTTGATAGACTCCGTATACTTGCAGATTNCTTGCCAATTATGATAGACTCAGTATAGTTGCAGATTATGATAGACTCTGTGTACTTGCCAATTATGATAGACTCAGTATACTTGCAGATTATGATAGACTCTGTATACTTGCCAATTATGATAGACTCAGTATAGTTGCAGATTATGATAGACTCAGTATACTTGCAGATTATGATAGACTAAGCTTGATTCCAGCTCCTTAGATTCCCAAAACCTCTGAGCCCTCTAGTGACACTGGCTGACACTCCATGTTTTTATAATGGGCCCATATTCACCTAGGTTTTAATTGGCCCATTTTCACCTATTATTATGGGCCAATTTTCATCTTTTTAACGGGCCCATTTTTACCCATTTTTAATGGGCCCAATGTCATCTTTTTAATGGGCCCATTTTCTTCTATTTTTAATTAGCCCATTTTCACTTATTTTTAATGGGCCCATTTTCACCTATTTCTGCTCTTCAGAAAAATGAGGGTCCAACCCTGACTCCTTGTGACCGAATATGCACTGCTCTGCAATTTGCTGCATGCAAGGGTTGCAGCGCTGCGAACTATCATTTTTGGGGCAAGAGCTGGAGCTGGCGATGTTCTACCTACATACGGGTTTTGTCAGGAAATATAACAAATTGTAAAAAAAAAATATTTGTGGCTAAGAGCTTGTGCTGGTAAAATTGGACCCATTTTCTAAATAAATCTAACAAATAAAAAAAAAATAATGTTTGGGGCTAAAAGTTGGTGTGGTGAAGTTGTATCAATATTGTTAGGAAAAATAGGATTTTAAAAATGGCTTTGGCGAACCAGTGTCTATAACCTCTATTGCTGACTCCTGTATCAACCCTGCATACTAATGCTGACAATTGCTGACCCCTGTATTAACCCTGCATTGTAATGCAGGCTACTGCTGACCCCTGTATTAACCCTGCATAGTAATGCTGACAATTGTAGACCCCTATATTTACCCTTCATGGTTATGTGGGCCCCCATTTTCTGGGAGGTACCAAATGCAGAGTTGAGCTTATCCTGGTCTTATGTCTCATTGTATATGCACCATCTTCATCCACTGGAACTTATGATTACTCTACAAGTGAGCCAAGACGCGTGATGCAATCACAACTCAGTTGTAAAAACGCAGGGTTAATAGAAAATAATGACTCAACTAAACAGAAGTGTGATATAACTACATATAGGGTAAGTCAGAAGGAGACGCACTGGCCCAATGGAGACGCACTTACGGTAGGAAGGCTGTGGCGCGGCGACCAGACGCTGCAAGAAATGCCAAATACCTTCAAAAAAGAAAAGCTCAATATGTCTCCTAAGCACCCACCGACATTTCTCATAACGTCCAGCTGCTGCACAGCCCCAATCACCGCAAGTGCGTCTCCATTGGGCCCCATGCGCTACTGGTGTGTACTACAGATAAAGCTCCTTTGGGCTAACGACTGCACGGCAGCAGTTGAAAACAAACTGACAAAGCTATTATGGTAGACACGAAAAGCTCTTTCAAACTGTGCCTGCAACAATCCCCATATCTGGCTAGGGCAGAGCCCTCCATATGGACTATGAATGGTAGAAATGATGATGTAATTAGCTGACCATCCAAACTTCCTCCCTGTCTTGGGAACGGAATTTCTGATCTTAGGCGGTCTTTATCAAGGCACTCTGCGTGCTAAATCAGCACATTTACTTGTGTGCATAGCTACCGTGGGGGTACCTACTTACTTCAAGGTAGGGGGTGGCTGATCACTGAACCTTCCGTTTCGACGCCATAGTTCTTAGCAACTAGTCATCAGCTGCAGCTGCACTTGCTAGTCTGGGGGTAGTTGGCCAATGTCTGCTGCACGAACCAGGGCATGTGGATTTCCCAGTGTAGTTAAAGTTGACTTTACCTTTATGACAATGATGGATGCAGCACGCTGAACCTATCAATGACAGCCTGGTTAATGTAAAGTACATATAATGAAGAATGGAATTATGGAGCGCCATTCATTGGTGACAATTGAGAACACATATACAGGTAGTGAAGCTACATATTGACTGAAATACTATCTATAAAGCTTACTTGCTGTTCAACTGTGCAATTTTTTTCCTTTACTTGAAATGGTTACTTGCATCAACCATAACCCACGCCATGCTTTTTATTGCTTTGCGGGAAGTGACTGCGACAATTTTTGAGAGCCAAAGTCATGGGTGTAGCCAGGAACTCCTGGGTTGGGGTTTCAACAGTCCTCTGTAAATTCCAAGCAGATTCACATTAAATGTAACTTTAATCTCTCCAAAAATTTTCAGAGATACAAGATTTCATATATTCTGCAAGGATTGTTTCACAGAGTACCATACCATATTACTATGAAGAAGTGATTCTGAGCTAGCTATGTTCTTGCAGCAATAGAGTTTGGCATGATAGATCTCTGGAGATCATACAGATGTAATATAGAAAATACGAACTATTGTGCCTTGGAAATGCTTTCCAAAAACACAAAAATTGTGTGTATTTGCAAATTTGTTTTTGCATAAACCAACCAAACCCATGGTGCATACATATGACAAAGGGAATATGTTCTAGGATGAATAATTTTTGTGGTCCAAGTCACCCTACATACCCTTCAAAGCCCCCTCTCCCATAGTCTCCATCACCATCCCTCAATACCCACCAAACAGAAATGGCCTTCACGTCTTCCCTTGTTGGGACCAGGTGCATATCATAGCTATGCTTTTCCTTACTGCACAGATAATAATAGGAATATATATCATATAACGACAAAAATGTCGGAGTTTTTAGTAAAATAACCAAAATTCAAATACTTTTTGACTTGCATGATAGAAAACATGTTGGTAATTCGCTTAATTTTTTTTCTACAGAAAAGAGCAAGAACAGAAGAACTGGGGACTTTTCCGCACACCAAAAAGAGCGAGATTGCAACAATGGTCGACTTTGAGGAGGCCCAGAAGACGCTACTTACCCGGAATGAGTTATGGCAACCACAAATATTTCTGGCAAAGCCTCTTCGAAGAGGCACGTCCAGCACAATCATCATCTACGGAACTAGAAACAATGATGTGGCAACTGTGCAAGAATTTCAGGCAGCTTCACCACAAACAACAATAAACTACAAATATAACAGGATTTTAGGAGAATACGAAGCTCCTGTCGCTATTACAATCTATCGCAAACAAGCAAACGACCTGATGCTTGCAATAAGCAGGCGTTTTGAGACTCCCGCATTAGCAGATGTAACGCATAACAGAATCTTAGAGTACAATGATTGCAACAGCAATGCATACCTCCTGTCGCTCTATGAGTGTTATGTTCCAAAAGTCACACGGACCTGCAATATAGCTCTTCTGGTACCTCATGTTAAGGATGAATTTGATTACCAGCCTGCGCATCCAAAGGAATCTTCTATCACTGAGCTGCACAACGACACCCTCCACGAAATTTTCCAGTCTTTACCCATGAAAGAATTACTACGGGTAAAGAGCACCTGTAAATACTGGAATTATACTATATCAAACATGCTAGGGAAGGTCCAAAAGGTGGTTTTCTTAGACAGCCAGAGCACTTGGGGTAAGCTGGCAAGGAATGAGATTCCGGATTCTTATTGGGCCCCAAACACGGTTCTGGTGACGTCTCTTTTGCTGCATAACACGGACACTCTGGAAGTTCTCGACTTGACGCCCCTGCATGTCCCCCCAAACAGGACCATTGAGGCCATAGGTTCATATGCTAAAAACCTGAAAAAATTTGTCCTGTTCTTGCCCTTTGAAGACCTCAAGCCAGTATTCGCCCAGCCATGTTTTGATGCCATGAAAAAGTACGAAGACACGGGTCTATTTGTCATCTGGGCGGGTAATTCTGGCTGCATTAGGGTGAGTGCTCTGAACAGAAGACCTAAACGACTGACGCAAGTAAGTGTGTCTATGAGAGACGGCACACCTCTGCCACTGGAAGATTTTGTCAACGTTTCCCCTGACTCTGTGGAAGTCAAGGTTGCCCTGGAGACCGGGTTGAAACTAACATTCGAGATTAGCAAGGAGTAAAAATAAGTAAGTCAGGACAATTATTTCGTTTGCTTAACCCATTATTATACACTGGCGTGAATATAAAGGTGTTAAGTCATTATAATTTACCATAAAAGTATACTGATGCTATCGGTATTCATAGCCGAGGTACGGTATCGGCCATTCTTGTAGTAATGGTATCTGAGTCAACAAAAAAGTGTCGAAATTTCAGATACCACCTAGATTGTTAGAAAAATGACGTAAGTTTGAACTCTGTGAACGTGGCGGCTTTCACTAACCAGAACAGAATATAAACTCATTCAAGTAAATGAGCGCATGAATTTGTATTCAACTGGTTGCTAAATGATAATCTGTAAAGGAAACATCATCAATAATTAGTTAACAGGATAGGAGATTTTTGAGAATCAGATAGTAGTGAAAATATAGTCAATCGTCGGCAGCTAACGTCTGTGCCGCCAAAAATATCATCAATAATTAGTTAACAGGATAGGAGATTTTTGAGAATCAGATAGTGAAAATATAGTCAATCGTCGGCAGCTAACGTCTGTGCCGCCGAAAATGTTAGAAGAATATGCCGAAAACTTATCGACGGTTCAAGCTTGGTCAGCTTCGTTTTTTTTTTTATGGTTGTAATAAACCTTTGTTAATCACTGAAAAAAGTGTAGAGACTAGACTGTAGTAATAATTAGGCTTTTACATTGTGAGTCGTGGGTTGAATAACTGAAAAGTACTTCGTGGCTTGTATAACTACAGTAGGTCACTATAGCATTATTTTACTTTTTTGAGAGTTGGTTACTAAAGCATCGGTTCACATTTTTGAGAAATCTTTGCTTCATGTCCCACTGATCATCCTTTCCTGCTCCAAAACCTTTCCCTGCACAGTGTATGAAATATACCTTACATGGCACAATCCATAATGTGCCCTGTTATATCTATTAATATTCAATGAAGCTACCTCTGCCGCAATCTGCCAATGTTTTGCACACATACGTACATGTCTGGAACGAGTATAGAGGCGATCAGTACATTCATTTCTAGTCGACGGCAAGGCCAAGTATGCTGGGCAATCGAAAAAAAAAAAACTTTTATTACTACACTAAATACGAGTAGGAAATAGTTGAGTTCTAACGAAAGTTGAAAGCTTGGGAATCTAGAGTCTACGGACGTAATAGTTTGCTGCCTTGGTCTTTTTAAGGATTGGTTTGGTGGCGAATCAAAAAGAACTGAAGAGTCAATGATAGCGCAGTTGAACAGCGAGTGTATCAGAAATACTGCAAGCTCCAACAAATTTTGAGCAAATACGTGAGTTAGTAGGTTTCCTCACGTCTCTTGGCTTGTTAACCCCACACTCATGCATACGACTATCGTGTGAAGCAGCCTTCACTGCAAGTGACGACCTTCGTTCTGCTTATCCTATTTTCAACTAGCTGTTTCTTCGGGAGCTCTTCACTGCTTAGATTTCGTGGTTTCTGAACGGACGTCAGGCGTATTTCCAGCGATATTCAATCGAATTAGCTACTCTCGAACTCAACACAGTTGGTTCTTATAAGTGACTTATTTTGCAACATTAAATCACCGCGGGTCCGATACTGTTTGTTTTACTGCATGCCACATCCACATAAAGGTGAGATAATCTCACTAGCTTAAAAATTTCTGAAATATCAATGTTGTCCAGGCGAAATGTGTGTTGTACCACTTGTACCCCAGTGATGTACCATGTGCCAAGTACCTCCGCGAACTCGGGTGGATCAACCTATTCCTTTGGTCACCGTAAATCTCGTCGGATATCGTGGATTGCCGTCTTGTCAGTTACCTCAGTGGATTATGGAGACTCAGGGTACTGCTATCCATATATTTGTAGGTTCAGGGATACATATAAAGTACGATGGCGATGCTGTATAACAATAATAGGTAGTGCGGTCTAGGTCTGTATACTCAAAGACTCTCTAAGAACCGTGATCAGTAGGTAGGTCTGCTACTGAAAGGCAGTACAGAGACCTGTGGGCGCTAGGTCTGCAGACTGAATGGCTATCGTTACCCCTGCGCTGCTGTGTTACATACCCTCAGAAGTCAGGTGTGCTAGGGCGGTGGCACATTCGTCCCCATCGCATGCCCAATTCTTAAGCCCACAAATTTCACTCAAAGCAAAAACTTCAAATTATTCCTGAACGCTCCTGAAACTGCTGCCAATATCAGTATATTGAACTGAAATTGAGGGTAGAGCATTGTAACCCCCCTGCTGTTACTTTATTTCATAATCTTGCTAATAAATGCTTGAGATTATGTTCGATGTACAATCATCCTTTGACAGTCGCCTTACTCCTCTATTTACTTTCAGCGAGCGAATGCATACTTTTAGTATCGGCCCCTCAGGACAGAGGGGAACATTTCTAGTAGTAATTTTGGCACGACGTACTAGCCATGAAGGACTGTTGTCTCGCGAAAGGAGGGATATATATATATATATATGTGGTATGCATATAATCGATGAATGATTAGGACTATAGTCAAACCAGCGTAAGCAGTCCTTTCGGGGCAGGGCTGAACTGAACGCAGGAGTGCCGAATCTAATCTATTGATTAATGAACTTTGAATTTTCTAATTAAATATAATTTTATCGATTGAGACAAGTTATACCACGCGCTTAAGTGAGATTTGGCCAAGTTGCTTTGCGTTCTTAGCCACGCCCATCGGACTCGTTACGTTGGTCTGACCTATAGGGTTGTGACTTTGCATACATGCAAACGTTCTAAGAAATTTGCATATATGCACAGGATGCATATATTATGCAGTTGCATAAAATATGCCGAGCGTTTTAGCAAAAAATATGCACGTGCATTTTATATTAAAATTAAACTTGTATATAAAATGCACGAGCATATTGTATGCATTGTGGTATATATGCACTGTTCAAAAAGTGCATATAATATGCGAAATATGCACAGTTTTTCTATGCATATGCAGCATATTATATGTAGCTAAGTCAGGATCACAGCCCTAGTCATGACCTTATCAAGCTCTCAACTCTGCACATAATAATAAAGTTCTGAACTGCATTAGCCGACAGTTAGCTACTCCTCAACCAGTCAAGTCTACGCTGGTTGGGCGAAGTGACGTCACGGCTCTGTCTACCGTACGTCTGGCAAGTTCGGCAGCGCGCCAACTTAATTCTTCACATCATTCTTGTCCTTAGATAACGTCGGTATATAATTGTGCAGATGCCCCCGAATATCGCCATCTCCACTTTATGGCTGCCATGTAATTTAAATAATAAATGAAAATAATTTACGGCGATCCGAGGAGTCGGTAAAGACGTACTACATCTAAGCGCCTGACCGGGTCGCGGTGTCGGCCGCTGGTTAGGCCTATCGTCCTCGAGCAAAGTGAAGAGCGGGAATACTATAATCGTTTACGGTTCCGTTGTCTGTCTGTCTGTTCCGTTCCGTTGTGTGTCTGCTGTCTGTCTGTTCACCTAAAAAGAGACAGGAATTGAGCCATTAACAGAAGCTTTTCAAACAGTCAGGTGGGTTGAGTAAGATATGAAAAATGCCGAAAACCTAGAGTTAGCTGGCCATCAAGAATGACAGCGTAGAGTTTGTAGCTCCTACTCCCCACCCCCACCTCTTCCTTACAGTGGGTGATGGTTTTACGCCACGGGGCGTTCTAGTTTAACTACGTTAAAAAGGGTCAACAGTGGCTTGACATCTCGACCAGTTCAGGAGCAACGGTTGGCAGCAATCAACAATGCTCCTGGTGCTCTCACGCTCCCAGCAATCGGACGCTTCA
>LQNS02278185.1:4571713-4585004 GCA_001587735.2 Parhyale hawaiensis | reverse complement strand
TTTACAACAAGATCGAAAATGCACTGAATACTTCGAATGAAACAATTCTAATGGGAGATTTCAACCTCCCACAAATTGATTGAAGTACCTTGTGCAGCCCAGCCCCAGGCAGCAAACTGCTCGAACTCCTCAGCCCCCACCACTTGACTCAGCACGTTAATGAACCCATAAGATACGGTAATATTCTAGATCTGGTATTCTCCACTCCTGATTGTGAAATTGTTGACCTAGCCATCCTAGACCGGCTGATTGAATTTACGCTCAAAACTGGCAATGAATTCACCCCTAATGCGAGTCATCTCAAGCTACCAGACTATCGACGAGCGAATTTTCAGGAAATGGCTAATGAAATAGAAACAACTGACTACGAAACCCCGATGAGAGACGCCAGTGTAGAACAATGCTCAAGTCTTTTGAAGGCGAGCATACTGAGAGCAGCTAAAAGACACGTCCCAAATAAACGGGTTAGTATCAGTAATAATCCCCTGTGGATGAATCGGACAGTCAAACGCTGCACTGCTAGGCGACAAGTGCGTTACAAAGCCTGGAAGCGTAATCCGACAGAGGAGAACAGGTCCAGTCACATAAGGGCTTGTCGGGATGTAAAGAAAATAGTCAGGACCACAAAAAGGGAAAAAAAAGTATCCGTGGCCACTATGGCAAAACGCAACCCAAAGGTATTCTATAAATATGTCAATGAAAGAAGAATAAAAAAAGAAACCATAGGTCCGCTCAAAAGACCTGACGGTGCAATCACCAATGACCTAAGAGACAAAGCCACAATCCTGAACGAATATTTCACCTTAGTATTTTCTATTGAAAATGTAACGAATATTCCTGAACCTGCACCGATGCAAGTTGCTCCAATTAACACATGTATCTTCAAGGAGATCGAGATCCTTCAAGAACTGACCCACACAAATGAGTACAAATCTACTGGCCCAGATAATCTTACTCCCCGTGAACTACGAGAAATGGCTCCAGTCATCGTGAAGCCACTGCTCGAAATATTTAATCGCTCTCTAAAAACGGGAGAAGTTCCGCAGGATTGGAAACTAGCTAATGCGATACCAACTAGGCCGGTGCAATAGTGACATTTACTGCCCTCTATTGGTGAGTTTTGCAGGTAGAAATGTGTCGTTTTTACCATAATATCGAGCAGGAATCGGGCAATCTCATAGTTGTCATAACACAAATTTCCCATTGTTTGAGTTATTACGTTGTTCTCACATAGGCGCGAAATGCATATGTGTCCCCGGCATAAGCTGCTCTGACAATAAAGTACTGCAGGCCGCGACTTGAACAAAGCACCACAGGCCACGGCGCAGTTAGGCTTAATGAACACGAAACGGTTCAGGCGCGGTCAGCTCACTACGCCTCGTGGCGCAGCCCGCGACTAATCGTGACCCCAAGACAACGTGGCAAATGGCCATGGTGCAGGATTAAGCTTGGCTCACACTGCGGCGTTCTATATTCTGTACGTACCGAACGCCGTACCCAACTGTTGTTCTGTCTTTGGGTTCGTGGTAATCACGAATGTGTCCGCCAAAAGATTAGTTTATTGTTGGTCGACATGTTGGTTAGCTGGATCGTGCGCCCGTAGTCAAGTTCGGGATATCTCTTCGAATTGGAGACTGTATAAGTTGGTAATGTCTACAGGAGAGCGTCAACGAATATGACTCATTACTTTATATGGGGGAAAATCTACCGAGTGAATCCGCCTTCAGGGCACCGCGAACATGCTAGACGAGACCAACATACGCGCCATTCCAATCAAATTTTACAATTATGTTGCTGTGGTAAACCTAAATCTATAGTTGCACTAACAATAGATGACAACATGGTGTCATTGGGTACATGAGTTAAACTCTAAGTCCCTATTTCAGGCCTTTAACGCCCAGCTGAAATATGTGAGCTATATTGTTTAATAAACTCCAATGGGTCGACCTGATAGTTTTTCAAATTTTCTAAGGTGGATGAAACTTTCCAATCTAAAATTTAGCATTTCTTGTGGTACACCTGGCAGGATGGGTGAGTGTAACCTCATAGACGATCCCGTAGTCCTACCTTAAGCTAATTATTATTATTATTAAAAGAACACGCTCGGACCTCAACAGACAGGCAATGAAACTCAAATAAAGCTTTATGAGCAACACCAAGAAGCCCGAGACGCTGCTAAGAAAAATCCATCGAAAGAGCATTAACAGCTGACAACAACGCTTGCTAATCTACCAGGTGGTAACGAACACAGGGTTCACCGGGATCGTTACCTCCCCATAACATAAGATGAACGAACCTTACACTATGGCCTAGAGCCCATCGAACACCCTCGAAAGGCACCGAAGAAGCGCGTTCACATCATTCCAATAAAGTAGGTAGGGGCGGTGCGCCCTTCATACGCAAACGAGCATCCAAAGTCTGATACAAGGAGAAATAGGAGCCCACAGGCTCCACGTCACCTTCGACAGCAGGGCGCGCTGGGTGTGGTATAGCGAGCTTTAAGTGTAGGTCGTATCTTAGGGATGTACCTACAGCAATAGTCTAACCCTTTAATCGAGGCAGTTCGGTCGTGGTCAAATTCCCCTTTAGCTGTGCAACTCTGTGGGTATTCCTGGGATTTCTCTATATAGGTACAGGAAGTGGGTGGGGCTAAAATACGGGCCGAAGAAAATATGAGAAATATCCATAGAATTGGCAACGTCACAGATGAATTTGACCATGGCCGAAGTGCCTTGATAAAGTGGTCAGACTATGGTGGAAAGGGTGGCAGAAGCTTTACAAATTGCTCCCAAAAATCAATAATTTACCAAAGCCAATAATCTCCTGCAATAGATGAAGCTGGCCCCGGCTGAAACTTCGGTACATTCGTAACGTTATTTCATTAAATTTAAATTTTTAGCATAAGTGCAAGTCTTTTTGAGTAATATTATTTGTTACCTATCTGTAGGCTTTGGTTCGCAGGCTGCACGGAAGTACAGGACTCCACTCTCAAAATATTTCGAAATTATTAACACAGTATTAGTCAGTAGCCATTTAATAATGTAGCAGTGACTACACCCAGCAATAATGGGTTACGGTAAACAGATTGTTCATTATTATAAATTTTAAAAGTTGACTGCAATGTATTCAATAACATGAATTGCATCAAACTGTACTAGATTGCATGTATTGTATCAAATTGCATTGCATAAATTGTGTAGGATTAACTTAATAGTATTAAATTACATAAATTCTATAAGATGACATAAAGTGCTAGCCAAACGACCAGATATATACGCAACTGAGATAGCCTCAAGTCCAGCAGAACTGGCAAACATTGGAACACATGCCAGGAGTGGACGGAAGACGCCCACCGAGTATATAAGAAGCGGTGTTAGGCCGAGGAGGTCAGTACCTGCCTTGCCTCAGAGCCAGGACATTGACGCTGCTGCACGAAGCTCGTTGACTTCGCTAAAATTCGGGTAAGTTCAGTGTGTAAGCCCAATGCATACGGTATTTTCAAGTTACCGCGATAATTTTGACACCCTATTAACCATTTCATGCCGGTCGTCATCACATCAATATAACAATAGAGCACTCTGAGAGCGCATACCTCCGCCAAGCAAGGCAATGGTAACGAAAAATTAAAATTGGTTCTGAGTCTATGGTTTCCTTTGCATAACATCAAAATCTAATCATTTGTGCCCTTTACCAGTGTTAACAGCTTCGGTAATAATTTGAAGAAACGTTCATAATTTTATGACTTATGCTGCTAACAAACATTCAGACAAAACATTAGTCAAACTAAAAAACTTATCATCACCAAAATTTAATCATTTACTTCTTTTAACATTACTAACAATTCCTGTAAATTGTATAAAGACCTATTTACTATTTTTTAGTTAGTGTGCTAACAAGCATAAAATTAAAAACAGTGACAAACTAACGAACAGACAGATCATCACAAAAATTTGGTCATTTACTCTTCGAGATAGCTATACCTAACAAGTCGTAACAACTCATGTAAATTTCATAAAAATCCTTAAATAACTTTTTTGAATTATGGCATTGAAACAAAACAGGCAGACAAACAAACAAACGGATGGCCGGATCTTCACCAAAAGATAATTATCCGTTCCTCCTAACATACCTAACAATCCCTGGAAATTTCGTCCAAATCTGCATATAACTTCTTGAGTTATCTTGATGACAGACAGAAATGCGATGGAAACATAACCTCCTTGGCGGAGGTAATTAAAATTTCATTTTTTATAGTGTTAAGTCTCTTCGAGTATTATTTTCATTTCCTTAGTGCTTAATTCTTGAGCTGCACAACAGCATATGATTTAACTTACAAAATTCGAAAAACTATCAAGTCAACCCATTGGAGTTTATTAAATAATAGAGCTCACATATTTAAACTTGGCGTCAAAGGACTGAAGTACTGTGAGTTTAACTCATGTACCCAATGACACCATGTTGTCATGTAACCCCATGTTCCCTAGGACACCATGTTGTCATGTATTGTTAGTGGAACTATAGATTTAGGTTTACCACAGCAACATCATTGTAAAATTTGATTGGAATGGCGCGTATGTTGCTCTCGTCTAGCATGTTCGCGGTGCCCTGAAGGCGGATTCACTCGGCAGATTTTCCCCATATAAAGAGATGTGTCAGATTCGTTGACGCTCTCCTGTAGACATTACCAACTTATTTAGTTCTCCAATTCGAAGAGATATCCCGAACTTAACTACGGGCGCGCTATCCAGCTAACCAACATGTCGACCAACAATAAACAAATCTTTTGGCAGACGCAATCGAGATTATCACGAAGCCAAAAAAAAACATAATAGTTCGGGCGCTTTTTACTAGGTACGTACAGAAAATATAACGCCGCAGTGTAACCCGAGCTTAATCCTGCACCATGGCCATTTGTCACGTGGTCCTTTGGTCGCGATTAGTCGCGGCTTGGCCACGAGGCGTAGTGAGTTGCCCGCGCCTGAACCGTTTCGTGTTCATTAGGCCTAACTGCGCCGTGGCCTGTGGTGCTTTGTTTCTGTTGCGGTCAGAGCAGCTTATGCCGGGGACACATGTGCATTTCTACTTCCAACTGGTTGCTCGCGAGCCGTTCGATACATACTTAAAATCGGTAGCATCGGTGGGGTAAATGACGGCCGAGTCTCGCATCCTGGCATCAAGTTGTCTGTGTATATGTTTAGGGTGTCCTCGGTAATACAGCGCTTGCCTGTCTTCCAACAGTTCCATAGAGCTGCAATCAACGAAGATTTAGCTGTAACATCAGGGGACATACGATGGCCCATAGGGTTAAGTTAGCTAGGTACACCCATCCAGCGTTATGGGGAGCATTACCCCAATGAGACTCAATAGGTTAACTTACCATAGCTAGGCTTTCAGAACGTCTTTCATTTGTGATCACGTTGCATCCTTCCATTTTCGCACTTTTTCTGTTGTTATCTTCCTTTTTGTCCTCTCCTTTTCCCAACTTGCTGTTCTCACGCATGTCCATCCTGAGTGAGAACACCTCTTGCATGAGTTCCACGTTTTCATGGATGTACTGCATGTCCTATTTCTTTTGTCAGAGAGCCTTTGTTGTGGAAATGGCGGCATAAACTACTCAATATGATCTCTATTGAGCTAAGATAAGGACTCGCTGGCAGAGTACCCTAGTAGGCAGCACTCAAATTCGCGCTGCCAGGGCTTCTTCAGTACAGAAGAGCGTTCGGAGTCGTTCACACTCATCAAATGACTACTTCACCTTCATTTATCTTGTACCTTTTTCACCCCTCATTTGCGTGATGCGGGTCGGAGAGCATCATAATTATTGAGGAACATTGCTGCTGTTCTGTAAAATTTTCTCAGGCTCGTTCAATGTTAGACAGGGGAAAATTAGGATATTACGGGTCTGCGATGTCATTAAAGCACATTGCTATTGTCCTGTGGAATTTTCACAGGTTCCTGCTAAGTCCCAGGCATAGTTCTCGCGCTTGTGCTGGGCTAAAAGTAGCGGCTGTTTTTTTTTTATTTTATTATTTTTTTTTCTAAAGGCAGCTGCACCAAGCGGTAAAGGTAACAGCATATCGTAAAATGGGGTGACTTTGGAGAAAAACAGGTAAAAGGAACTTACTGCAGCGACAGGAAAAGTATCAAAAGATAGAAGGAAACTTCTACAGGGTAATAAAGATTGGTATCTCTCTAGTATATCACTAGGCCCACACTCAAACTCAGCTCGCATAAAACAGAAAGAGATACGTTTTGCAAACAAAACAAACAGAAAATCCAAACAAACAAAACATATTCCTTTCTGTGTTTATGCTAGTCGAGTTTGAGTGTAGGCCAGCATAAATCTCCGACCAGTCGGTCTAAAGTACAGACAGGCCAGCATAAATCTCCGACCAGTCGGTCTAAAGTACCGACAGGCCAGCATAAATCTCCGAACAGTCGGTCTAAAGTACCGACAGGCCGGCATAAATCTCCGAACAGTCGGTCTAAAATACATAGAGGCCAGCATAAATCTCCGACCAGTCGGTCTAAAATACCAACAGGCCAGCATAAATCTCCGACCAGTCGGTCTAAAATACATAGAGGCCAGCATAAATCTCCGACCAGTCGGTCTAAAATACCGACAGGCCAGCATAAATCTCCGACCAGTCGGTCTAAAATACATAGAGGCCAGCATAAATCTCCGACCAGTCGGTCTAAAATACCAACAGGCCAGCATAAGTCTCTGACCAGTCCGTCCAAAATNTTTTTTTTTTTTTTTTTGAAAGGCAGCTGCACCAAGCGGTAAAGGTAACAGCATATGTATCGTCAAATGGGGTGACTTCGGACAAAAACAGGTAAAAGGAACTTACTGCAGTGACAGGAAAAGCATCAAAAGATAGAAGGAAACCTCTACTGTGTAATAAAGGTTGGCATCTCTCTAGTATATCACTAGGCCTACACTCAAACTCGACTAGCAGCAATACAGAAATTTTGTAAAGAAACAAGAAAAAAATCCAAACGAAAAAAAAAACATCTTCCTTTCTGTGTTTATGTTGGTCGAGTTTGAGTGTAGGCCAGCATAATTCTCCGACCAGTCGGTATAAAATACCGACAGGCCAGCATAAATCTCCGACAAGTCGGTCTAAAATATCGACAGGCCCGCAGAAATCTCCGACCAGTCGGTTTAAAATACCGACAGGCCATCAGAAATCTCCGACCAGTCGGTATAAAATACCGACAGGCCAGCATAAATCTCCGTCAAGTAGGTCTAAAATATCGTCAGGCCATCAGAAATCCCCGACCAGTCGGTTTAAAATACCGACAGGCCAGCATAAATCTCCGACAAGTCGGTTTAAAATACCGACAGGCCAGCAGAAATATCCGACCAGTCTGTTTAAAATACCGACAGGCCAGGAATTCATCGACCGGCCGGCCGACCAGTACTATTAACCTGCAAGCTGGTCTTCATCAGCAGGCCGATATCTGAGAGCCGTTACAAAGACAATGCATACATTTCATTCCATCTGAAGGGATCCGAGAGGATTGCATATTGCATTGTAATGATGACGGAACATACGCAAGCATGACCTGAATCTTTCATCTTCGAAGCAGATATTGATGTCTGGCACTCTAAGAAAGCATTCCCTATCATGGACGTGTGTCAGAAGGAGGGATGGGTCAATAAATTTTTCCATGCTGAAAAATTGAACCAATTGGACGTGTGTCAGAAGGAGGGATGGGCTGAAAAATTGAACCAATCAACATTCACCAACGCCTGCCAAACGTTTACGAAGCAGATGCAGTTGACGTCAGCATAGTTAGGAGAGGGTTCATCGATTTCAGCGTCACCAGAGATGTGAGTAACAAAGTGCGCTCCGGGCTCCTATGCACAGCCACCACCCGAGAAAACAAAGGCGTCCCGATCAACTCATCTGAATTGATCAGAGGATAACGGTGAATGAAATGCGCGTCGAGTTGGGCGTGGGTATCAGTGGACTGGGAACGACTTGTCATCCATGCATGACTGCTCATGCAGTATTACGTTTTGTAATACAACGCCAGGCCACACAAAAGTTAGAAAACCCAGGAATATGATATAGTGCGGTTGGACGGTGCTGCCTCACCCACCATAATGGTCTCAACCTGGCATCGTGAAACTTTCACTTGTTGGGTCTCATGAAAGAAGCATTATGTGGGCAGTGTTTCCCCGATATCAACGGTGTAACCGCAGCAGGCGCTGACTTTAATGGCCGACGCATAAAGGCTCTCGTTCATCACTGGTAAAAACGCATTGAGAATGGTGGTGACTACATAGAAAAAGAAAAAATGAATTTTGGAGCACAAGTTGCTATTTTAATGGTGCCACTTCTGTTTTCATAGCTCAACTTTCTGAGTTAAAAAATAGAAGCATTACTTTTGGACCGACCATAATATATGTCGGCAGGGAGGTATCATTCTTTGGCATGCCGGTATATACGTGCGCAGGCCAATAATATTCACAGACAGATAGGAATTATTTGTCAGCCAGCCGCTATCCGACTTTCATTAGCAAGCCGGTATTAATAGTCGGCAGGCGGTATTAATCATCGACAGGCCTGCATTACTCATCAGCAGGCCAGTGTATGAACATGGGCAGACCGGCAGGAAAAATTTCTCGGTGGGCCACTATTGTTCCTCGTCAAGCTGGTTTTCATCATCGGTAGGCCGATATTAATCATCAACTTGACCGCACCCTCCACTGGGTAGACCACATGCACTGGTTCATGCTACAGATATAGGCCAAAGGGCCCCTGAGGAGTAAGTACGACTCAGCTCGGTATTCATCGGCAAGCGAGCTATATTCCTTGACAAGCTAGTATCCAACTGTCGGCAGGACGGATAATTCATCGGCAGGACGGATAATTCATTGGCAGGACGGATAATTCATCGGCAGGACGGACAATACTTCGGCCCGACGGGAGGTAATGGGCGTCGGTCGGCAAATTTGTATTAAACGTTGGCAGCCGGAATTATTCACGGAGCAGGCAGGTTTATTTATCTGCAAGGCCGGTATAATGCATCAGCAGGTCGGTATTTTTCATCGCTAAAACCGGTATCCTGGATCAGTATGGCCGGAAATATGCATTGGTCGGCTAGAAACCAGTAATAATTCGACTACATTCGTGCCCTTGTACTTGAATTCATCGGCTTATCAGACTCCGCACTCCTGCACGACAACCCCGGCCAGTCGTACTCGACATTCTGGCACTAGTGATGGAGTTCTGGCCCGGAACACCACGGCATCCACCCCTGAGAGAAGTACTATACTCGTTCGAGGTCAGCAACCAACACCATAGCATAAGATAACCCAGGTATATACCTTACAAAGAATAAAAGGCTATAGTCCAGAAAAAGTCAAATAAATAACCATACCAAACTCCAAAAGCTTTCATCTTTTTGAAATAAATTTACACGTTTTTCGAAATTTCTCTGGTTTTTAGAAAATATCCAAATCCCAAGTTGTCAAGCAGGGCTCAAGTCTTGAAGACTAAGGTCGTTCGGAGGACATGAGCTGGTGAGACACTGTCACCAGCACGATTCATCAAGGAATTGAGCTCTCTGACGATGCCACCTCTATTTATATATGCTATTGCCCTTGCGGCCTGGTGCAGCTGCGGCTGCCTCAAAACAAAAAAAAAAAAAAAACTTCCCCGCCTCTTGGCCGAGTGCAGGAGAGAGAGCTCTGTATGAGTCAAAGTAAAAAATCTGATGATTGACTACTTACGGGTCATTCCTCAAGTGTGACGAATCTGAACAGTCCCCTCCACTAGAGAAGCCCCTGGCTGCGCAGGTCTGGATACTACCGACACAGGTATATTGCACAAAGTGGAGCCATTACAAATGTAATACAATGCTAATATCTTTTTTTGTTTTTGTTTACAGAGTTCTCCTAACTTAGAAGACACAGGCATCAACCAACCATAGCAGATTTTTAAGGAGGCAAAGAAAACGATAAAAAATCAAGAAATCTACAACACAGAAAAAGGAGGCTGAAAGATCTGAGATAACAAAACCGCCAGCACCACTACAACACCATCCGGCATATTTACAGTAAAATATTACGTTTGATTCAATTATGTTTTTTGAATATAACAAACTCCTTGGAGAATATTCAAAACCAAAGTATGGAAAAAATAAAAGTCAAAACAATGAACATTTAGAGTCATATTGCTGGTGCTATCATGAAACAAAATACACTAGTACCTATTACACTTGTACCTATTACACTTGTACCTATTGTACCTATTACAGTCATGGTAAAGAAGTTGAGAACAAAAGACAAAAATTGGAGTATCCAACTCAAACGAGCGACGACTGCTTTCCATACGGAACAAAGACACCTAGTTTGGGCATAAAGGCACCCTCTAAGTACAACAAATATAACTACATGCCTGAAAATGAAGAAATCAAATCAATTACCATATTGAACCCAGACGTGTTAATAACTATATTCGAGAAAATGCAAGCCCAGGAATTAGTGGCGGCAAAGGGCACCTGTAAATATTGGAACATTTTGATAACAGACATGCTGAGTAACGCCAGAAGAATTAGCTTTCAGGAAAAAAGGAAGTACTGCGATATGGCTGAAAACGAGGCCCTCAGTAAATCCTGGGCCCCGTATACCATTTTACTGACCTCGCTATTGGTGCACAACGTGACAACTCTACAAGAAATCGACCTAACGCCGCTACCACTTCCGCCTAACAGGACCATCGAATTGATAGCTTCGTATGGAAAAAAATTAACAACACTAGTTGTGTATTTGCCGTTCCAACACTTGGCGCCAATATTGAGAGATGGGGAGAACTTTGGAGACACCAACCTAAAATGCATCCAGTGCTTCACAGATGGGCGCATCAATTTCAGTCCTCTGGTTAAGAGATCTAGAAAAATAGATATAAGGGTCACCATGAAAAATGGCACACCGCTAAACCAGGAGGACTTCTTCGGGATATCTGGCCACTCGCAGTTTCTGACGCGTGCGCTTGAAGGCGGAATTAGAATAATATTCAAAGTGAGCAGAAAGTAGCGGTGGGGGAGCCATGTTTGTAACTAGTGGTGGTGATAGCAATTGCAGAGATGAATAACCCGAGTCTGATGACAAGTCTTCCAGCGTCCAGTCAGTTGCTAACTCAGAGGCCATAATAAAGATTAAAATATAAATAATATAAACTCAGACCAACATGTAGATACGATTGTCAACTAACCCCAGAATATCAGAAGTGTGCAAAACGGCAGCGGACCGAAGATCGTCAAGAGCTATGTTGACTGCAACTAAAGGATCTGCTTCAACGACCTGCGACCCCTCAAACACCCCTATGTCTGGTAACAAGAGTGCATATTAAGCATCAGATATTGTTATTGTTTCTGTTCCCACAATAAATTACTTTATTTTGAAGAGTGTGAGTAATTTTACCCTCTAACTCGCTGTCTCGCAATAGGAACCCAGACGCCATAATTAAGACCCATGTGTAGGTATAAATTTTGCATGCGCCCTCGATGGCCCAGAAGAGGTGGAATTCATAAGCATGAGGCAAACTAATTTACAATATANCTTCGGGATATCTGGCCACTCGCTGTTTCTGACGCGTGCGCTTGAAGGCGGAATTAGAATAATATTCAAAGTGAGCAGAAAGTAGCGGTGGGAGAGCCATGTATTAACTAGTGGTGGTGATAGCAATTGCAGAGATGAATAACTCGAGTGCGATGACAAGTCTTCCAGCATCCAGTCAGTTTCTAACTCAAGAGGCCATAAGAGATTAAAAAATAAAAAAAATATAAACTCAGACCAACAAGCAGATACGATTGTCAACTAATCCCAGATAATCAGAAATGTGCAAAACGGTAGAGGACCAAAGATCGTCAAGAGCTATCCAAACAGCAACTAAAGGATCAGCTGCAACGACCTGCGACCCTTTCAAACACCCCTATGTCTGGTAACAAGAGTGTATATTATGCATCAGATATTGTTAATGTTTTTGTTCCCACAATAAATTACCTTACTTTGAAGAGTCTCTTGTGAGTAATTTTACCCTCTAACTCACTGTCTCTCAATAGGAACCCAGACGCCATAATTAAGACCCATGTGTAGGTGTAAATTTTGCATGCCCTCTCGATAGCCCAGAAGAGGTGGATATCATAAGCATGAGGCAAACTAATTTACAATATACAGTATGGTTCAGAAGGAGCTCGACATATATGCTCCTCTGCATCAAGGATGCACCTATTACAGGAGGTAGCTTTATACCAATCATCAATTTTTGCAGGTAATATATAAGTCTTTTTGGGTACAACAAGAATTGCTAGGTTGTGAACAATGAGCGAGTTCTATTACCTTGAGAAAGATAGATTAATTTATTACGGAAAGGGTTCAAACATCCAAATATTTTTTGCCATGTCCCAATAAGCACAATTGGCGCACATTAAATAATTAGCTAAGATATTAACCATCATGTCAGACGCTTTAGCAAGTGCTATGATCAAATTTTTCATCTCGTCATGGTTAAGAGTTATGCAAAGCGGTACACTTTGTTATTATTTAAATACAAAGCTCCATATCCCATTTGGATGATCTAGCATCGCTTTCCAACAACTGGATGCTCTCGTCAATATTTAATAATCGCAACTTCAGCAAGTAACTTCTATCTTCCAACAACTGCGAGTTCTAATTGAGGATTCATCGCTAGTCTCTTAACTTTATTATTATTATTAAATCACACCAGACTGGCGACGCAGGAACGGAGAAACTCCATGAGGTTAACAAACCCCCACGCAACCAGCACCAGCTTTGTATGTTCCAGTATTTCTTCAAAATCGGCAGAATTGAATTATCTTCGTCTGCAGTCTGCGCTTCTAACTTCTGTTTTGGATTGTTGTGTAATGGACTTTCGTCAGTTGTAGAATTTATAGCTACTGGTTATGAAGTCTACCATGCTGATGTGCCAACCTTAATAACGTGCCCTTTGTGAGAACGTACACTTCCGAGCCAGGGTGCATCTGTGTGTCTGCATTCCGTGCAGTAATTAATGTCGACTCAGCGGACAGCTTTTCAAAATTATAAATGTACATGAGACCATTGTGTGAAGAATAACAAGTACATGAATAATAACAAAGTTTAATAAAACCTTATGAAATATAATGCATATAATAAAAAATATAAGTAAATTGTGCTCATAGAAGTAACAGCGGCGGATTTGGGGGTGAAGGGAGAGGAAGGCGCTTGGCTATGCCTACGCATCCCCCACCTCACCCCCCCCCCCCCCCCCCCCCC
>LQNS02278185.1:4512361-4563745 GCA_001587735.2 Parhyale hawaiensis | reverse complement strand
ATAAATTTACTACTTAGCAGCAAATTTTACTACTATTTACTACTTTTTTTACTACCTCTCAGATTTTACTACTTTTTACTACATTTTACTACTTTACTACCTTGTAGACACCCTGTAACAGTCTTACGCATTGTCTGCCTGTCTAAACAACATTGGATATCAAATGCATTTTTCGTAGCTGTTCAAACACACAAATTTGGCATTCAAATGCTAATACTACCCCTGTTAGCTAAAAAAAAACTGCATCGCTACAAAAGATTTTCTTCACTCAATGTTTGTTTTCTAGGTTGTACTTCACTCAAATTTGGACACACCATACATTTCACTAGCGACACTTGCTAAGCAAACTGATACAAAAGATGCCATTCGATGGAATTGGTGAGTACATGCAATTGTATTGGTCTGAACACAGCAGTAAAATTGAACACTGTGCAGTGAAAACAGGACTAAAGACCACTGTCAGCAGCCGGCTTTCAACTTCCTGCGAGGCTACACCTCCAACTGCAACCACGCGACTGACTTGAAGCTGTAAATACCGCACTATCAGAAACAATAACATCGGTAATCCACACGGTACTGATAAGGCTTATCTTTATCTCACTTGCCATGCTGAAATGATACCATGGAGGCAACTCTTTTGATAAAGAAAGCTTATTTATGGCCTTGGATGCTGTGCTTATCATGCAAGGCAAATGAGAAGTAGGCTAGGTACTGAGCCTCAAACAGACATCTGTGAGATAAATGAAAAAGGGTGTCATAATTTGTCGTTATTTACGGTATATCCTAAATCAGGGGTTCCAGCCGGTGGTGCTTGCACCCCTTAGGGGTACGAGATAACCTTCCAGGAGGTGCGAAACTTCCATAAAATAAAGTAGCATATATAAATTTGTACCAAAATAAGGTGTTAACTTCCTTCTTTATCGATCATCAGATAAATTATTAGTTTAGTTAGGGCACATACAAACCACGATCTCCGCATTTTAGAAAGCTTGTACATTTTTAGTGAAAGACCGTCTTTAAATAATGATCAAACTGCAGTTCCTCTTATGATAGCTTCCCCCACCTAACGTTGCATGTTTGTGTTTAATTATAGCTACGTAGATGTGTGTACCTAATTTTATGACAGTGTTTCCTTTTTTTATTCATTTCATTTTTACTGCACTTATACCATTTGAGCTTTCTGGATGTTCTGCAGAGAAACTGATTAGTGGTCTTGATTCTCTACTTCTTATATTTCAGCACTGATGGTGGAATTCAAGTATTCCGAAACGTTTGCATTTTAGAAAATGACTCTTTTTACTTTGGTTCTTTCATTTATTCTAAATTATTATTTTGTCATGGGGTGCAGGAGCATATTAAAAGTTTTCTAGGTGTGCTAGGCTGAGATATTGTTGGAAACCACCAATTGAGCAGGGTGCCAAAAAATGTTTCTAAAAAAAATTTGGTATGAGATAGACAAATGAAACCTGTGCATGCACCGAGATAATGCAAAAAGGAAAAAAATTGACGCCCAAACGAAAGGAATCGAGCCATAATTGTGTAAATGGCAGCCATTACAAGATACATACTATGGGAAGAGATGCAGCATTGAGCAAGACTGGGAGGGGATAACATTTCTAAAGAAAATTTAGGATGACACAGACAAGTGAAACTTGTGTATGCACCGAGATAAAGCAAAATGAAAGAAATAGACGCCTAAAGGAAAGGAATAAAGCCGTAATTGGGCAAATGGCAGCAGTTACAACCAATACATAGAGTAAGGGTTCCCAACCAAGGGCAACTCGCACTCCCTGAGGGTAAGAGATGATCTTCCAGCGTTCTAGCGGGTGCAAAACCCTAGATGAAATAAGGTTGGACATTCAATTTTTCCACAAATTTTGTGTAAATCACATTCCCTATCATCAGATGAGTTATTATATTAGTAGGGGTGCGAGAGCATCGCAAAAATTCTCTAGGGGTGTCAGGTTTAGAAAATGTTAGGAACCGCTGTCCTATATTAATACAGTATTCTTAAAGTCATTGTTTTACCAGTGTGCCCTCTTAATGCATGATCCCTGAAATGAAGGTTGGTCTTTCCATATAGCTTCAGAAATATTTCATCTCAGCATTCCTGCTGGAAGGACTCTGCAGATCCAAAACACAATTATTGGATGGTAAATTAAGAGAAAAGTATCTCAAGAGACAAAAGAACAAATGAAGAGAGGACACAAGAAAAACACAAAACCCTCCAACAAGAGACTTCCTGTATAGGAATGGGTAGAAATCCCGTCAGAAAAATCCCTCGCCACCATTGGCAACCTTGATCACAGAGCGTATCTGTGATACGCACGTGGAACCTGCCTCTTGGCTGCAAGAACGGGCACGATAATTTAAAAGTTGCTCTGGAAAATACAACTGGAATACGTAACATATAAATCGAATTTGCTTTCGTTAGACAAGCATAGAATCTGTTGACANACTTCCTGCGAGGCTACACCTCCAACTGCAACCACGCGACTGACTTGAAGCTGTAAATACCGCACTATCAGAAACAATAACATCGGTAATCCACACGGTACTGATAAGGCTTATCTTTATCTCACTTGCCATGCTGAAATGATAGCAGGGAGGCAACTCTTTTGATAAAGAAAGCTTATTTATGGCCTTGGATGCTGTGCTTATCATACATGGGCATAGAAAAGGCAAATGAGAAGTAGGCTAGGTAATGAGCCTCAAACAGACATCTGTAAGATAAATGAAATAGGGCATCATAATTTGTTATATTTTGTATCCTAGATTAGGGGTTCCCAACCGGTGGTGATCGCACCCCTAACGGGTAAGAGATCACCTTCCAGGGGTGCGAAACTTCCATAAAATAAAGTAGCATACATAAAATTGTACTAAATTAGGTATTAACTGCCCTCTTTATCGATCATCAGATAAATAAATTATTTTGTCATGGGGTGCAGGAACATATTAAAAGTTTTCGAGGTGTGCTAGCCTGAGATAATGTTGGAAACCACCAATTGAGCAGAGTGCCAAAAATATTGTTTCTAAAGAAAATTTGGTATGAGATAGACAAATGAAACCTGTGCATGCACCGAGATAATGCAAAAAGGAATAAATTGACGCCTAAACGAAAGGAATCGAGCCATAACTGTGTAAATGGCAGCAGTTACAAGATACATATGAGAAGAGATGCAGCATTGAGCAAGACTGGGAGGGGATAAAATTTCTAAAGGAAATTTAGGATGACACAGACAAGTGAAACTTGTGCATGCACCGATATAATGCAAAATGACAGAAATAGACGCCTAAACGAAAGGAATAAAGCCGTAATTGGGCAAATGGCAGCAGTTACAACCAATAGTACTATATAGAGTAAGGGTTCCCAACCATGGGTAACTCACACTCCCTGAGGGTAAGAGATGATCTTCCAGCGTTCTAGTGGGTGCGAAATCCTAGATGAAATAAGGTTGGACATTCAATTTTTCCACAAATTTTGTGAAAATCACATTCCCTATCATCAGATGAGTTATTATATTAGTAGGGGTGCGAGAGCATCGCAAAAATTCTCTAGGGGTGTCAGGTTTAGAAAATGTTAGGAGCCGCTGTCCTAGATTAATATTCTTAAAGTCCTTATAGTCATTGTTTTACCAGTGTGCCCTCTTAATGAGTGATCCCTGAAATGAAGGTTGGTCTTTCCATATAGCTTCAGAAGTATTTCATCTCAGCATTCCTGCTGGAAGGACTCTGCAGATCCAAAACACAATTATTGGATGGTAAATTAAGAGAAAAGTATCTGAAGAGACAAAAGAACAAATGAAGAGAGGACACAAGAAAAACACAAAACCCTCCAACAAGAGGCTTCCTGTATAGGAATGGGTAGGAATCCCGTCAGAAAAATCCCTCGCCACCATTGACAACCTTGATCACAGAGCGTATCTGTGATACGCACGTGGAACCTGCCCCTTGGCTGCAAGAACGGGCACGATAATTTAAAAGTTGCTCTGGAAAGTAAAACTGGAATACGTAACATATAAATCGAATTTGCTTTTGTTAGACAAGCATAGAATCTGTTGACAGTGAGCCGTATGGGCAGCTCCTTGACGGGCAGGAGAGGACGGCCGAATAGCGTGTGGTTTATGACCAGCTAAATAAATANCAGACGATCATGACTATTATTATATTAAAAAGTTTAAGTCTCCGTTTCCACAACAAAGGCGATGTCACAGAGGAAGAATGAAGGGACACGTAGTGTGATAATAGACACGTGGAACCATGCACGAAGGTGTTCCCAAACAGGATCAACGCGCATGGGAACAGCAAGTTGGGAAAGACGAAGAAGAACAGATTGAAGAAAGATCAGCACGAGTAACTGGTGAGAAGGAAGCAAAATGGGCACGAAAGACAGACAAGACAATCGTGATGACGACCCAATGGGTCACGGGTCGTCTGGTTTAGATCTAAACGCCCTGAGCCGAGGTGAACTGGGCTGAGCTAAGGTGGACAGGGCTGTGCTTGGGTGGACTGGGCTGTGCTGTGCTTGGATGGACTGGGCGGTGCTTGGGTGGACTGGGGGGTGCTTGGGTGGACTCGGCTGTGCTTGGGTGGACTGGGCTGTGTTAAGATGGACTGGGTTGAGCTGGAGTGGACTGGGCTGTGCTTGGATGGACTGGGCGGTGCTTGGGTGGACTGGGCGGTGCTTGGGTGGACTGGGCGGTGCTTGGGTGGACTGGGGGGTGCTTGGGTGGACTCGGCTGTGCTTGGGTGGACTGGGCTGTGTTAAGATGGACTGGGTTGAGCTGGGGTGGACTGGGCTGTGCTTGGGTGGACTGGGCTGAGTTAAGATGGACTGGGTCGAGCTGGAGTGGACTGGGCTGTGCTTGGGTGGACTGGGCTGTGTTAAGATGGACTGGGTTGAGCTGGGGTGGACTGGGCTGTGCTTGGGTGAACTGGGCTGTGCTAAGATGGACTGGTATGAGCTGGGGTGAACTGGGCTGTGCTTAAGTGGACTGGGCTGAGTTAAGGTGGACTGGGTTGAGCTGGGGTGGATTGGGGGGATCTGGGGTGGACTGGGNGCTTGGGTGGACTGGGCTGTGTTAAGATGGACTGGGTTGAGCTGGGGTGGACTGGGCTGTGCTTGGGTGGACTGGGCTGTGTTAAGATGGACTGGGTTGAGCTGGGGTGGACTGGGCTGTGCTTGGGTGGACTGGGCTGAGTTAAGGTGGACTGGGTTGAGCTGGGGTGGATTGGGGGGATCTGGGGTGGACTGGGCTGTGCTGGGGTGGACTGGGGGGGAGGGGGCTGGGGTGGACCGGGCTGAGTTGGAATGGAATGGGCAGTGCTGAACTGAGCAGGACTGAATTGGGCTGGGGCACGATTGAGTATACCAACTTTTAAATAATAGGCAAAACTAGCCATAGGTTAGAAAGCAAATAGTACTCAACAATATAATCTAATTATTGTTCCCTTTATACTTACACACTGCAGTTCTTAGAGCTTCTCTCATAATACCTTTTGCAATTTGTTATATTTCACCAGATACGTTTCTCTCCTTCCGATTTTCCGGAACGTAGCTTCTCTCATAACACCTTTTGCAATCTTTAATATTCAACCTGGTAAGTTTCTTCCCACCCAATCGTCCTAGAATGCCGTTACATAACAACTTTTGCAAATTTTACTATTCCCACTGGTACATTTTTTCCCTAGAAAATTTCCTAGAACCGTCTGTGACATGACTGTGTGGGCCATGAAAGAACATACATCTGTTTGAGTGAGGCATACAGGTACTTCAATAGCAGAATATGTGGGGCGAAAGTACAAGTCAAGGTGTTTTCTTAGCAGGGAACACAAGTGTGGGGGACGTCTGAGGAATGACCGACTGCCAGCTCAATTAATCAGCTGAAGTCACACACCTGCCTGTCACCGAAATAGAAAGATTTTAACAAGCTTATTTACATACCATATCAATTAATGCATCTCCAATGCCCCGCTGCTCGCTTATTATGCATAATCCCCACGTGCTTGTCAATAGCCTGGTGTGGTCAGATTTAGAATTTTTTCTCCATTTAGCTGCATCCTAAGCAGCTGGAGGTAGCGGGCTTGCAAGAAGATAGACGAAATGGAGATCAGTTGTTGCATTGCAGCTTATTGGGCTGGTCGTAGTGTGAGCGTGTGCCAAGTTGTCAGTGAGAGAAGGCTTTAATGGCTAGATGCAGCATTGCTATCTATTACCGCCCTCACGGGTATATTCTGGCGGGCCCTTTTCCAGCCATAGTATATTTGTGCCTCACAACCCCAAAGGTCCCTAGTGCCTTCTGGGCAGGGGCTGCTGCAGCTTGCCGCAGTTACTACTGACGAAGTTAGGTAGGATCTCAATACTTCACCTTCTGCTTCGGGAGGTGCGCCGCTGATCGAGGTGGCCGGCCTATTCCCGCTACACCTCTAGCTTCTTGTTTCCATCCCCACTGCGGCGCAGCTGAGCGAAAGCATATACAGCGATGCCCAGGGGTTGGAGATGCACAAATTGCACCTTTTTTCTACCAGTAGTTCACTGACCACATAGAATCCAAGACCTACTGGCAGATAAGCCGAGACAAAACTCATCCATAATTTAAAACGCGCCCCAGTGACGCATGCGCTTGTCTTAAGCCACAGGAATAGTTCGGCGCGATATAAAAATTGTGTCCCCGATGTGGTAGCAAAAAAAAAAAAAATTCGTACAATCAAGTACGTACTATTCTGTGAACAAGAAAGAGAACAGAGAGGAAATTTGTGTAGGCAAAGCTGAAAAATGGTACTGAATAGCTACCAATAGAACTTCAACCTAGAAAGTGGTAACAAACTGAAGAGCAAATATGTCTAGGGTTGGAACTTGAAAGAATATGGTGTTTTATAAAATTCTACAGGAACTCATGTCACTCTAAAGTGAAATTCCGCACTTGAAAGCAGGGGAGCTCTGGCAAAACTAAAACAGATATTAAAAAGAAGAAGAAATGTTTATAGGCTTGAAGTAGTAGTGGAAAATTGCACAGAGGACTCACAATAGCAATCAGTGCATGATAGAGGCTTCTAGATTGGAGGTAAGTATCTTCGTAGTCTGAGCGTTGTTTTAGCTTCACTAAACACAACTATAGCGAGTCAAGAGTGGAAAAAGTACAGATCTAAGAAAATTTGGCGAACTCAACTCGTTTAAACAACTTCAACTAACTCAATTCGTGTAAAACAAGTTTATCTAATGGTAAATTCGTCTAAGGAACAATTCATCTAATCACAATTCGTCTAAGGAACAAGTCACCTAGTCTGCATTACAGGTGGTTGAAAAAAATAAAAGGAAACTACTATTACCCAAAACTAGCTACAATAAATTTGGAAGTACAGTATTCAACACTACAAGGCTAACACACTCTGGTCAACAAAGAGTCGAATAAAAGTTTATAAGAAAGCTCCTGTTTATCAATTTAAATATGAAGTAACCTTAACTATGTACCCACCTAAATTAACCAAACTAACCTAACCTGAATTAACCGAGCCTAAACAAAGCTAACCTAACTCAACTTCACCTAACCTTAACTAACCAAACAAAAACTTACCTAACCTAAACTAACCTATCCTACACTAATCTAACCTAAACCGACCTTAACTAACCTAACCTAGCCTACACTTAGCTAATCCAAACTAACCAAACCTCACCTAAACTAACCTAACCTAACCCAGACTAAGCTACAATAACCTAGGTAGGCTATGTTACATTGTTTCTAATAAATACATTTATTAACAAGAACTTTTCATAATCTTTTAGCAGACTCTCTGTTGACTAAGGTGTGTTAGCCTTATATTATTAAATACTTCCAAATGTTTGGTAACTACTTTTGGTTAATAGTACCGATAGTAGGTATAATAAGAAAATTATTTTTTTTATTCAACCTGAAATGCATAGTAGATGACTTGTTCCTTAGACGAACTTGACATTAGACGAATTTACCATTAAACAAACTTGTTTTAGACAAATTGAGTTAGATGAATCTGTTAAGACGAATTTACCGGCACCCAAAAAGTACATGTAGTATATAGACAAACATATCACCAAGCACAGGGTGTTTCCACACAGAATCAACTTCTATTGGAATAACAAATAAGGGAAGAAGGGGAAGAACTGGACAGTACATAAATAGGAGCACAAATATATATACAGCAAAGTGGGCATGAAAAATAGACATACAGAAAGCCCAGACTAGCTAAGGCTAAGGTAAAACATGCAGTCACTACCACACTGCTCCTTATAATGTAGGATGGGTGCATCTAGCTCTATGACCTCTGGCGCATCCAAAGCTCCCTGTCCCTGAGAGCATTGTCATAGTAAATGTGACTGAGTCCGGTAATAGCAATCAGTGCAAAACAGATGTTGCAATGCTTGAGGTCAGTGCCGTAGTAATACAAAATGTACTCACATAGCAATCGGCACATGATGGAGGCCCCAGTATCAAGGTGATTGCGAAAGTGTCACTCTGTGTTCTGGTCCTCCAATTCTTCTGACACCTGCTGGTATTTCTAGGGAGTCTAACCCCAATTCCCTGATACATCTAACATGACCATTAATTTTGAGCAATAACTTTTACAAAAAATATACACAAAGGTACAGGACTTGCTAGAAGTTTGTGATACTACCAGGAGTGATCGCTAAAAAAAATTGTATCGTTTGAGGTCAACTATGTTCCGCCACATCTCTGTAACGACATGCAGCTATTAGGAAAGGCCTTTATACCATGCTCGAGCTTGCAGTAACTCTATAAGCACCGTGAGCACTCCACGTGGAACATAGTGTTCGACCGGAAAGCCCCCCCCCCCCCCCCCCCCCCCCCCCCCCCCNNGTAGTAATACAAAATGTACTCACAATAGCAATCAGTGCAAAACAGAAGTTGCAATGCTTGAGGTCAGTGCCGTAGTAATACAAAATGTACTCACAATAGCAATCAGTGCAAAACAGAAGTTGCAATGCTTGAGGTCAGTGCCGTTGTAATACAAAATGTACTCACAATAGCAATCAGTGCAAACCATAAGTTGCAATGCTTGAGGTCAGTGCTGTAGTAATACAAAATGTACTCACAATAGCAATCAGTGCAAAACAGAAGTTGCAATGCTTGAGGTCAGTGCCGTAGCAATACAAAATATTAGCAATCAGAACATGATGGAGGCTCCAGTATCAAGGTGATTGCAGAAGTCTCACTCTGTGTTTTGGTCTTCCAATTTTTCTGACACCTGCTGGTATTTCTAGGGGTCTAACCCCTTTTCCCTGATATATCTAACATCACCATTAATTTTGAGCAATAACTTTTTACAAAAAATATACACAAAGGTACAGTACTTGCCAGAAGTTTATGATACTAACAAGAGTGATCGCTAAAAACATGGTATTGTTTGAGGTCAAGTATGTTTCGCCACATCTTTGTAACGACATGCAGCTATTAAGGAAGGCCTTTATACCATGCTCGAGCTTGCAGCAACTCTCTCAACAGCGTGAGCCCCTCCCGCCCCCCCTCCCTCGGTATAATGAAAGTTGCACGTGCTCTTATGTATTTTGTGCCCTCAGCATGATGAAACTGAAGGAATTATGCACTGAAACAGTAGCTCAGATCATTTGTTTAAAGGCGGCTAGTCAAACAACTAAGGAAATTTGTAAGCAAACAGATGCTGGACCAAGGAAAATTGGTGAAAGTTTTGCGCCGAATCATGGAGGCAGCCAGTAAGGAATTGCCCGTTGCTAAAGTTCGCTCTGGAAGGCGCCACTGTTCTCTTTTATTTTTCAGCAATGATTCTTCCCATGTGTCTCTGGCGTATACTTTAAACTAGTTCTTACTATTTCTGGCGTCTTTATTGGCCTCCCATAAAAGTTTTCTCACCCATGGTCTCCAAAATAAGATCTCTAGAGCGTACCGTTATTCCAAGTGACTTGGAGTTATAGAGGAATAACAAACATAAGCCATGGGTTCACAAGGGGATCATCGTACCACTAATATCGCTTGCTTCCTGAGCATCAATGATGAGATTAGCTCTGCTGTCAAATTTCATAGATGAACATAAAAATTTCCAAAGCACGAAAATCTGAATCTGAGCGGCCTTCAAGTTCTGGTTCTTATGGAACCTACTACTACTAACATAATGGCAATAGCTCATAGAGGGCCGGGGTGTAAGTCCCGGTGTCTCTTTGGGAATGGACCTCTTGGTTCGTCTACTGCCGCCTATCTAATCTAATCTACTACATTTGCTCCCATTCATTCTCTATAACGGATGAAAGCGCTGTTGTTGGCTGAGAGATATCTGGGTCTCTGGTGGAGTCAATCCTTTACTGACTGAGCTTTTATTAGCTCGGACTGATTGCTTCCCGCGAGTGAGCTTTCTGCTCCTAGTTGAGACATCTGGGTCTCTGAACTCAATAATTCAGTTCTTAACAGTCTTCAAGAGCTATGACTGTTTGTCAGCTTTTCCAACAGAGCTTGGACAGTAAATGCATGTATCCTGGTGGCCTCTCGTCTGGAGCAATCAGGCACAAAGTTTGCTGCATTATCAGAAATGCAATGCATGTGGTTCCAATATCGTCATTGTAAAATCCAAAAGTAATCTGGACCATTAGGAGAGGACAAGTCTATGTCATTGGTAGGTAACTTGTAGAAACCCACACATGGATTCCGTCCAAATCCTAGAGAGAAACAAACGCAGGGCTTGCAGGAGGTAGCTAAATGGTTATGTTCCATACTTGGCAGAGGAGGGTTTTTCGAGAAACTTTCTAGATGCCTAGTTGCATGGGCATGGATGACCACGTCAAACGGACTCCTTCACTCATGTAGATGCCCACTTACACTCTCCACCTGACTCCGCCAGGTGATCCTGCTTGGTTGGGACTTCTAGCTCCTCCCACTGCCGACCTCTGGTTAGGTAAAGCAGGTGAAGGCCTCTCACGAAAGCAGTGCTATTTCTCCAGCATGATAGGAAGAGTCTGGACGGGAGCTCCGATTCTGACTCTTCCATTCTGCAAACAAAAAAGGCCTGTATTGTAGATTTAGGGACAACTGTTGTAATAAAATTGCAGGTTTTCCACTCTATATTTCAGAAGCTGGCCCTGTCAGAGAGATACCTGACACATAAAGGGCTTAATGCTAAAGGTGATGGTATGAAGTGAATCGCAGCACTGGTCAAACACACAAGTTTATTAGCTACAATTATTCCACAGATGTTGCTAAATATAGCAGTTCCTAATTTGTTCTGTTGATTTAAAAGGTTTCACAAGTTGACATTTATTTACAACTAATTATTTTAATTTTATTGGAGTTTAGCAAGAGTAGGGCTAACTCACTGTCCTGCTGACTGAATGTGTAAGGGCCACGCTATACACGCAAGGATATGATTATTATAGTCCTGGTTTTACCACCACATATCCTCGTCACACAACGTGATCCAAGGAGTGAGAATAAATTTCTTATGCCGTATCAGTATAGGAATGTTTCATCTCTGCATTCCTGCCGGAAAGTCTCAGTTGGCCGAGTGCGCTACTACTGGTGGGAAAGAGTCGCAAAGAATAGGAAAAGACACTCTAGGGGAGGCGGCCTTTCGCACGAGAGAGTACAGGAGTCCTGCGAACTAGGTCGGGTACCTCAATCGACAGCTCATATTGCGGAACAGAAAGGAAACATAAAGAACCTACCTAACTTTACGAAACTAACCTCGTCCGCAGAAACTGTGGCCTGCGGCAACATCTATAAAAAAGGTACACAGGGTTTCCCTTCGGTTCGTAAGGCTATACGGTCTTCGCTTAATCTAGTCACCGAATAATGTGCGCGCCAGGCTACTCTCTCAGTTACTCACTAGTTGAGTAAATTTCTCTTACACTATGTTTGGGTAAATACAGTAACCAGGCACAGCACGATCTTTTGTAGGTTCTGTTGGAGGTTCTCTTAGCGTGAGAGGTGAGTAATAAGCAGTAATCACTATATATGTATACTTGCTACTGGTCACACTGTGGGTGGTTACAATTCGGTCTACCCTTCAACAGCTCAGGGCAGCTTCATGTGTACTCTTTAGGCTACGTGAGTTGGAAGGGGAATCACTGTGCTTACAAGGCTGATGTAGCTACTCTTATCGGATTACAGGGGCGAGTGCTCTAGGGAGTGCACAAAGCCCATATATATATTGACAGGGAAAGGGTCTGCCAGAATATCTGTAAAAGCCAATGAGAGGATATAGGTACAGCTTTTGCGCCATTCATGCAACTGACTGTAGAGACCTAATTAGCTAGCTGTAAAACTATCAAGAGGTGTAAATTGAGACTTTTATTCCTGATAGAATAGTTGTGTAATGTGGCTTTTTACATTGCTTTAAAAGTGTTATAATCTCAATAAACTTCATCATTTTCAATGACAAGTGAGTTGCACATCCTTGCATCAAATTGTGTATGTAAATGCATAGTGTGGTCCCAACAATAGTAGCCCTTCTGAAGTGAGTGTTTCTACTGAAGCTTATATAGACTAAATAATTTAGAATTCAATAAGAATTGCCAAACTATACAGTTTATGCAGCATGGGTACAGAAAACAAGAAGACTTCTACTCCTGCTGACTCAGCTTCACTTAGGGGGGAGGCTGTAGACAGCAGATCCTACGGAGCCACTCAACGAATAACCTGGGGCTTGCCCGATGTCAAGGATGTGGGGTAAGAAATTTGAAGTTTTGCAAGTTTTTCCAACAATGTACAGTACCGTCCACTGGGGCTTGCCCGGTGTCAAGGATGTGGGGTAAGAAATTCAAAGTTTTGCAATTTTCTTAATGTACAGTACCGTCCACTGGGGCTCGCCCGATGTCTAGGATGTAGGATAAGAAATTTGAAGTTTTGCAATTTTCTTAATGTACAGTACCGTCCACTGGGGCTTGCTCAATGTCAAGGATGTAGGGTAAGAAATTTGAAGTTTTGCAATTTTTTTCAACAATGTACAGTACTGTCCAAAAGTAAGGGACAAATTTTCAAAACGGCATACCTGTTTTTCTAACTATGCCAGGTATAATACTTCTTTTTTTGCACACTATTTGCCAGTAAGATGTTGATTATTGTGTTGAAATTTGAGACCTGTATGAAGGATAATAAAAAAGTTATGAATGAAAAGGAACAAAAAATTAAAAATGTAGTTAACTTCTTATTCAGTCCATATTTCTTTATTTACATCGAATACAAAGTTTGACACTGCCATTTGTAAACATTGCTGTTCGTTACATGATGGCACCACCTCAGAAAGTTGATTATATCCTGCACTAAGATATCATCACGTTGCACTTAGATAATTTCACTATTAGAGAAATTTCTGAGAAGGTAAACCATTCGAAAAGTGTTGTGGGCAAAATAGTGAAGTCATACGATGAAATTATTGCCCCTAAAAAAGCCGGCAGGCCCCGTAAAACGTCAGGTAGAGAGGACAGTCATCCAGCGTACGTCATTGAAGGATCATTTCAATTCCTCAGCTGCGATAAGTAGCTAGGGAAATGAATGACACAACCTGTGTGAACGTCTCACGTCAGACCGTTTTTCGGCGCCTTGAAGAAATAGGGTTATTAGCTAGACGCCCACTAAAGAAACCGCTGGTGAGTGCCAAGAACAAGAAAAAGAGATTAGAGTTTGCAAATAAGCATGTTAACTGGCCCAATAAAAATTGGGCTAGACTGTTTTTCAGTGATGACAGCACATTCAATTTGTTTGGTAATGATGGTAAGAACTTTGTTAGAAGACGTGAAAGTGAAAAATTATGTGTAAAGTGTGCTACGAAAACTGTGAAGTTTGGCGGCGGGAGCGTGATGGTTTTTGGTATGTTTTCTAGTCAAGAGACATCGTCTCTCGTTCTTTTGCAACCCATGTGAAAGCTCAGGTTTATAAAAATCTGTTGGAAGGTAATGTAAACTCAGGTGTTCCCTGTCCTATCTTCATACAAGACGATGCCCCTGCCACAAGGCAAACACAGTCATGAGTTACCTTAAGCAGCAAGATCTCAATGTTCTGGATTGGCCACCCCAAAGTCCTAACCTAAATCCAATCAAGAATCTTTGGAAAAAACTAGGGATGAAAGTAATGGCACGAAACCCTACCAATACAGAAGATCTTTGGATGAAACCAAGAGAAATGGGCGAAAATTACTGTTGAAAATTGTCAGAGACTCATTCGGTCATGTAGTCGAGGTTGTGCAGCTGTAATCAAAAGCAAGGGATTACTTACCAAACATTGATTGTTCACCACCATTTGCTAAATATTTCTAGCAAAATATTGAGTTAAATGCATTTTTTTTTCTTGATTGTCCCTTAGTTTTGGACGTTATGAATTTCAATAGAAAAGCTTTTCGTTCATAACTATTTTATTATCCGTCAAACATGCTTCAAATTCTAACACAATAATCAACATCTTACTGGCTAATAGAGTGCAGAAGAAGAAGTACCTGGCATGGTTAGAAATAAAGTTAAGCAGTTTTGAAAATTTGTCCCTTAGTTTTGGATGGTAGGTACTGTACGTGTTCAATCATTGATCAAGCCACACCTTGCACTGGAGCATATAGCGTAAGAATAGTGGCTGCATGTCTGGACTTTCATTATTTACTACAAAATTGTGTTGTTCTCCAGTAATAGAAATTATACCTCCGACTCATGTAGGTACTATTGCTCACATCTATCACACTTGCGCACCATAGCTCATAGTGACTAGTGTCAATCATGCGTACACAGGGTTGGTATTAAAAAACCCACAAAAAAACACTTAAAAAAAACAGCCGGTAGTGTTTTTTGTTTATTAAAAAAAACATTATTTGAGAAAATAAAAGCTAGATAGTAGTGAATAACAGCTTAAATATACTGTACTTAACACTACACTACTAAATCATATACATATTGCATTATAGTTACTTGCTTGTATACTTCAAAAATGTTTTCAGATGCCCTCTGGAGGGCCAAATTAGCTCAAAAATTCCAAACAAAAAATTGATAACATCAAAGTTGAAATAACTGAAAGAAATGTATTTATTAGTTTAAACCACAAGTGCCAAAGTACATTATTGGTGGACAGCCTGATTGAATAATTAGTAACCTAGGTAATCATCATGGTATGTAATTACAAATTCGCCATTTGAAGCTTCTTCAACATATTAAATTCTTGCCTAAGTCAGAATTAGGCTACGCATATTGATGTGTTAGTGGGTCTTGCAGTAGAGAACACAATGCTTATATCTGTATCAAGGTTTTTCTAATAATTGAAGTCCCAATCAGCTGAAGGAATCCTTGAGAAAATCCCAGATTTCATGTAGACAGTCAAATCTTGGATAGATTATACCTTAAGCAATATACCTAGCTATTAAGGACTTATTTGGCTCTTTCTTACTGCCCACAACTTTCAAGAGTTCTTTTGTACAATAATTTATTAGTAAACAAAGTAGTTCAGGATTGCATTTCTTTGAACAGTCGACTTGAACAACATACTGCTCTTGCTATTTAATATTAAATTTCTGGTTTTATCACCTTAACTTCGTACCTTCGTCATAAGACGTGTTCCAAGCACTGAGACTCGGTTTAGAAAGTCGCATCAGCACACGAATGCTTTTTTTCCAAACAGAAGACGAACTACTGCTCATGTTAACTTTGTCTAAGGTAGCAGGTGGTGTTTTTTGTCTTTCTTGAGCTCGCTGGTCAGGAGTTTAAATGGCATAGCTAATGTTTCACCTTACTCTTTTGATAGTATTGCTGCAAACATGACTTGGCTTGCCAAGCGTGGCATTGCCCAAAAAATATTTTCTCCACATAGTACATAGCTAGCTACTGATTACATCAGTTCATTAGCTTTTTTTTCATTTCCGAGCAAGTTAGGTCATGAGAAGTACATTTAAAACAAATGTTTACCAATTTAAATTCAGTCATGGTCAATGAGACTGTGATCCAAGAATGTGAAGCGGTTTGCCATTCACTCTCGTATGCAGCAGACTTAAACTGCTTCAGTCTATTTTTCAGGGGAAAAAAATCAGTTTTCCATCAGTTTTAGCTGCCCAAGAATGAGATGACTACAGGAAAGGCTGTCTAGGCAACTACAATGAAGCAATTTTTGTGGCAGTTTTGGCTGCCCAATAGCTAGCTAATGAAATGACTGCATGAAAAGCTGTCTTTGCAACTACTTTCTATTAGGTAGCTATTATGGCAACCACATGATTATAGTCTGACCACTTTATCAAGGCAGTTTGGTGATGGTCAAATTCCTCTATAGCAGTCCCCATTCTGTGGGTATTTCTGAAATTTATTCATATACCGGTAGTGGGCATGGCTAAGATATAGGCCAAAAAAATCTTAGAAATATCCATAGAATTGGCAATGCTATAGAGGAATCTGACCACTGCCAAACTGCCTTGATAAAATGGTCAGACAATAGGAACCTACTTAAGTCATTATAAACTTAACTTGTAACGGCATAGGTAGTGTTAAAGATGAACTATATATAAGTATCCTCTCAGAATTTTGTGGTTGAGTAATTAGGCTCGAAAGTGCTGTGTCAACCATTATACCATTTAGAGGGTAGGTAGTACACAAGATAAGGTAGCAGTAATTTTAAGAGTAGAATGAACAAGAGTACCTTGTAGGAAGAATCCTCACCTAATAGGAAGGTGGAAAGTTTTGAGTCAGCAGTTTTGGCATTTTTCACATGTAGGTCAACCCACCTGACGACCTAAAAGAGATTGTGTGATGGATCAATTCCTTCTAGCAATTTTTGAATAGAAACATATGCATACAATTATACACTTATACAAACAAATATAGCTACACTCAAGACAACATTATCAGCTCTCTCACTTCATTCACTGGTGACCATCACCTTGCTCATTTTGTTTGAGGGTGATAAATAGTCCCAATTCAATTCCATGACAGGCAAAACACTCGTAACTTCTTTGATTTTCAAAATATTTACATACATAAAAGCAGTGCATACTTCTTAAAATGTAAAGTAGATTTAGTGCATTACTGAAAAAGACTTGCTGTGGGGTCATAAGTAAATAGCAGTAACCATAGAAGCTGCAATGTACAGTAAAACCTCTCTAATCCGCACCTCAATAATCCTAACCCCTCCTCAATCCGAACATCTGATTACAGTTTGAAGTGCAATCCGAACAAATAAGCATTTTTCGGATTAATAGGGTAAAGTACGGAGTTCGTACAAATACATACCTCTGTAATCCGTTCAAGGCGCTTCTCATTTTTTGGATTAGGGGGGTGATGAGCAAAAAATTTACGTGAGGTGCTGCACAGAAGGTACGAACAATTTCTCTATAATCCGTATTAGTGCAGAATACAGGTTTTTTTTCAGATTTGTAAGTACCTCGTTAATAGAAGCTAATACATTTTATAAAACATTCAAAGACTTGTGTGCACTAGTATCCACATCCTCACTCAATCTGTATAATTTCCCTCGGTTTTTGTATGTTCCACCTGTATTTCTTATTTTGGGATTTGAATGATCTTTGTGGGTCGGGAGTACCCAACCTAAGCATTGAAAACTAGTCATTTCTAGTAAGTAGCTATCAAGCTGCACTAATTTACTGACTCACTTTACAGGTATGCTTGGGTCATTGTGGGTGTAATGTTCCTCTCCAACGCCACCACTGCTGGCTACATGAAGAGCTTCGGCATTGTGTTCAATGCCCTGAAGAACCAGTACCCGGCCCTCTCTAATACGGCCGGGGGTTTCATAATCGCCCTTTTGTCTGGTTTCCGGAGTGTCTTGGGTAAGATTCACTAGTTGCAATTTCACTCAACCCATTGACATCAATAGTTACTTTTATTTAAAACTCTACATCCAGATGCTAATGTAAACGAAAATGGAGCATAAAGTGACATGTAGAAACCACACTGCTGAAACGATCTCCAAAAAAATAAATTATGGTTAACTTCAAATTTTCTCATTCAAACAGAAACCAGTCCTAACACTAAAACTCCTGGCAAAACATGCACAGGTAGAAAATAAAGGTGAATTGAAAATCAGGGCCTATTTAGGACATTAAACATCACTGAATACCAGACAGCATCCCAACAAATAACCTTTTAGCTTGTCAGATTCTCAAGTAGGTGAAGTAGATCTAAATAGTTTTTACAAAAGGACATTTTCTTGAAAGCTCACATCTCCCATCTAAAAAGAATTATTTTAAATCTGCTTGGTGCAGATAACAAAATTTTTGCACCAGTATGTATATCATCATGAGCAGCGAGGGTTCAATGAGTTTTAAGCCCATAGTTAAACAGACAAGAGTAAAAGTGCCCTTGTGCAGAACATGAGAAATTACGGTATATTGCTGCCTCATATCCAAAAACCTAAATCCAATTTATCCAAGTCAATCTATAACATCTGATCTGGAACATACCAGTATCTGCTATCATTCTCTACACCCAATTAGCCGATATTTCATTGCATTATAGCTCTTCTGTCAATCTGCATTCTTTTAATGCATGCAACTTGTATTTGATACATTGATAGAAGATTTCCAGGGATGAAGGTTGTATTTCGGAGACTTTGTGCTTCATATAACCCAACAAGAAAGAGTCATATGGTGTAAGATCCAAAATCATGGAACTTCAACATTTGAAGGACATTCAATTTCAAATCAAAGTGCGATGACAATGACCAAAAGCTGCTAGCATGTTTCTCTTTTTCACAATGATACCATGATGTTTAGTTGCGCCATGCTACATGAACCAAGCGCTCATAAACATATTCTCGTATGATTCTTCAACTGACTGAATTACTGAATTATCCAGGATTTGTAAGCAACCTTCTCTAAGAGGATCACCATAGATGAAAGATTCCAAATTGTAACCGTTCCCACAAGCTCTATCCCAAACAAACAGAAAGTTTCCTGTTTGTGCTGCTCTCCAATATTATTCCTTCAGGCTTATTGCAAGACTAGTGTCTACTAATCCGAGTATAAATGGAACCCTCGGTCATGAATGCTACTTGGTCACTTTAGAACTTATCTTTCCCCAAACTTGGGCTAGTGTCTCATGAAACGTTAATTGCAAAACACTTGTGTCCATCCATAATCTTAGAAATAATAGGGCCTACTGTGCAGGCTTTTTGTATGGTTTCAGACATAGGTGATTTTTCTAAATTCTACAGAAACTGTCTGTTGATTGCTACTAACGTTATGGCACACGAAATAATGTGAATGTTCTCTAATATTGTTCTGTACTTCTATGATATTGTTCGTGAATTTTACCTTTGCTTCAATTCATCTTGTGAGCAGAAAGGATATGCAGCCAAAAACACTGCAAGGTACAACAGACTAAACTCAGTAAAACAGTTATCAAAGCTTGTACTTAACTTTATGCAAAAAAAATTCATTCACTATCTATATAGTTTTAAATTTTTGAAATATCACTATCAATTCCAGACAAAGTAAGTAGAAAAATTTAGCATCAGTAATAAGCATGAAGGCTGGCTGAAGTGTAACTATGTGCCACAGCTCCTCTCGTTGGCGCCCTGGCGGTGCAATTTGGCTACCGGCGGATGATGATGTGCGGTGTTCTCCTGTGTACTGTGGCCCTCTTCTCATCTTTCTTCTGTTCCTCCATTGGCATCTTGGCCATCACACTAGGCGCCATGATGGGTAAGTTCAGGTTGTACACATTTAGATCTAGCAGAAGTCGAGTTGAAGGTCAATAGGAAAATGAATTTAAAATTACTTCACCATAAATGTATCTAATTCTTAAAATAAAGAACAAAGCAAAAATCGTTAATTGTTGTCATTTTATTAAGATACAGTACATGAAATTATCATTTGATAAAATTAAATGTTTCAGACAAACAGTCCATCTTCAGCAAATTCTGTAAAACGTTAAATTTTATCGAATGATAATTTCATGTAGCTACCTTAATAAAATGACTTTATGGAATAACGATTTTCGCATTGCTCTTTATTTTAAAACGATTTTATTGGCATGTCCGAAATTATAGTGCACAATGCCCAATTTTTTTGCCAAAGCTTATGCTACCTTTCAACAGTCATCAGTATATAATAAGTAGTAAACTATGATATTTACCTGCTTTCCAAATTGTCTAAATAGAGTGATAAACGAGTTGCAGAGCTGGTTAAGGCATTTCTCCTTCAACCCTTTATGGATAACTTTTGAATAGTTTTTTAGATGGCGTTAAATTAGGGCTGTTTGCTGTCCAATTGTTGGATTATTTAGAATTTAACCATCTGTTGTCTGTCAATTTGGTTTCTGGCGTGGGTGATCCATGAAGGATCCGCTACTGCTGCTGCTGGCATATTCTACTCGGTGTTGAGCCTGGAACGGCAGATTATTGTAGACGTAATATTTATAGCATTTCCAAAGGTTTTTGATAAGGTGAGTGATGGTGTACTTGTCGATTATCTAAGAGACTTTGAAACTGGAGCCATTTTGTCTTGGATTGGTACCTTTATGTCACGTCATACATTCTACGTTAGTGTTGCTTCATACCTTCCAGGTTAGTATTGCTGGCGGAGCAAAAAGCAGATCTGTTCTGAGTGATGTCCCTCGGGACCTCTGTTTTTTTTTTTGCTGTGTGTTGACACACTGATTTCCTCTATGTAATGTTCTGTGACGGTGTTTGCAAATGACTTTAAGCTGTGCTTGTCATACTCGTAGTCTTCCTTTCAGGAGGGGTATTCTCTTCAGGGCGACCTTGATGTTTTGGCTGATATTGTGAAATCTTAGAATTTGGTTTTGAATGTTCAAAAAAGTTGTCATGAGGTTTAGTCATGCCCATCCCATGGAGGATTATTACTCGCACCCGTATACTCAAGAGACACGGTCCTGCAGCTCATTGAGTCTCATTAAGACTTGGGTGTATTGTTGGATAGTGAGTTGAAATATCACTCATGGTAGACAGTTAGGAAGGTGGCTGAACTGGCTGGCAGTCTCTTGCAGTCCATGGTGTGTAGAGCCCCTGACTTTATGGTGGCTCTCTTTGTGACCAATATTAGGCCTCTCACTGAATATTGTTCATTTGTCTAGAATACGGCTATGTGGAGGACTCGCATGTTTTGGAGTCCGTTCAACATGGATGAAGCATGTTGAGGGGCTTGGCAAACATCAGTATGGTGGGAGGTTGAAGCAGCTGAATCTTTTCTCGGTGATGGGAAGGTTTGTTCGCGCAGATTTGATAAGTGCTGGAAAGTGCTTGTGAGGCACGTGGGCTGTGCTGGGATGAAGGCTGTGTTGGTTTGCCAACCATGGCGAAACTCGACGCTATCCTTTAAAGTTAGCTTGATCATACTTTGGCACTGAGGCAGGTAGTACGGTGCTTCTACCTAGATGTGTGAGGATCAGGAACTCATTGCCGGAGGAAGTTGTGTTGTCTCAGTCTCTGGATGCACGTAAGATGTGTCTTGCTTCTCATTTAGGGAAGGCGTTGCCTATGTATAACGCCTGTGTAAGTGTTAGCGTCCTGTTGGCCAACTGTGGATTTCTGTGGCTTGTTTGTCGTGAGTATATTTTGGAATTGGTTACAATGCAGAGGCGTTGGGTGGCTGGTTGTGTGGGTGTGAGTGATCTTATTTGTTGGGTAGGACTGGTATATGTTGCTGTTGTGGGTATTTGTGTGGGGGTGGTGCCACTGTGCTGGAGAGTTAGCTACTTATAGTGCTCGACTCTCAACTGCGATGCTTACCCGATGTCAGATGTACATAAATGTGGTCTTGCTCTTAGTGGTGATGTTGGTGAGTGTTCTGTGGTGTTGGGGTACCGCTGTGCTCAATAGTTTCTAATAATGTTTGGCTCTCTGCCACGGTGGTGCTTGCCTTGGCCACATGCCTTTGTTTTTTACCATTTCTGGGGGACAATGCATGTGAGGGCATTTTGTTTATTGGTGATTTCGTGTTGGCCGATTGCGCAATTCTCTAGCGTGTGGGGCCGTGCTTGCCTCCTTATTCTGGCTATCGTCCTCTAGGACAGGCTGGAATTTGGGGGCTTCAGAGGTGAGTTACTTCATAGTCGCGACGTTCAAAGGTCCCATAATTGACATTTCCTAAGCAAAAATGGACTACGTTTGAATGGAAGCTGACTGCTATTAGATAATAAACTAGTCAGGCCCGCGGACAGCTCACATTTAATTAATGCTTTCATTTTTCAAGATACAGGATACCCAAACTGAGCTTTTATAACTTTAGCTATGTAGTTTAACTGAAAGCCACTCTTCCTACCAAACCAATTACATTTAAACTGACGGCCGCCACTAACCATTAAGCTATGATGAACTCTGTCGATTCTAATGCAGCCCATTTTTCTAACATACCTCATCTAACCTAATGCATGCTGTCAATTCTAATTGGCAACGTTTATCTAAACGCACTTCTTTCAACCAAACTCTTGCCATCTTTCTTGCCCCACCAAAAACAAATACTGTAGTGGAGAATTTCAAACAGGCTAACACAGAGGAGCATGTACCGGCGCAGGCTGGGGGTCTTGCTATGTAACCTTCAAACCGGCCCGTACACCGCGTAGATACGCTGGTTCGCGTTGCCGCTGCTTTGGCAAGCATCACAAGCATAAGTGTTAGAACTGCTTGCAGACACTCTATACTAGCTGTAGGTATGTCTGTAGGGATATCCTATCACTTGTATCGGGGATATTGCTGGATTCCCACTATCTTCAGGAACAACCGTCGGATCGCCAGTCGCTAGCAGTAAGACAAAGTACTCGTATTCCATATATGTATTCACAGCATATAGCACAGGTTATCACTGACATTACTATCAGGTAGTCTATAGCACTATACAATGGCTACATTGGTGCACTATGCTAATGTCTCTTGCACAGGCACTCTAGATATATTAGATATTCAGTGTAGACAGGTCATCTAGCGGGATTGAGTGTCACACCCGCGTTGCACCGACCGTGTGGTCGTCGGCAGTGCTATGATCTGGCTGCTGTATGTTCTAGCCAGTATTTATAGCTGTTAAGGGCGCATCACATGTTTTGTGCATTGGCGCCGTCACAAGCACAGGTTCATAGTTTAAAGAGTCCATGAAAACCCCTTACTTGTGACGTTTCTTACCCATGTACCGTACTTCAGATGAAATATGCTGCAAATGAAATGCTCTGAGCATATTCCTTACATAATATTGGCACTCTCATTGGGTATGATCATTGAACTGAAACTTCAATTTTATATCATATCAACACTCTCAATATATATTTCTTGTCCTCATAACTAAACTGTATTCTGAACATTCATAAAATATCTGCAGCAGAAAATCTTCTAAACTCTAAATTGTGGAATGCACCTTTGTACATACACTAATTTCAAAAGATCTCGGATAAGTTCAGCCAACAAAGCATTCATACTTGTATCTTGATGAAGTCCAATAGGTACTGTATATCACATTTATCATCATCGATAGTTAGGCACAATCCATAAGCTCTGTTTCCCGTAGCTAGTAATTTTTCTTTTCTTAAACTTAGAGTTCACCTTTTCCATATGCATTTTATCCTAGGTTTAGAAGGATTCATGGATATTCTACAGCACCCCATCATATTCTGCCTTATTTTAAGCAATTGCTATTGAACAAAATACAGTAGACTATGCCAATTTCTTTAAGAAACAATTTTTTGTTCTTGCCTCTCTTTTTTCATGTAATTTTGCTACTTAGACAAGCTTTTACAAAAAAAAAAAAACAGAATAGGGCTTTCCAAGTGGCGCACTATATAGCTACATACCTTATCCTGGCTATGTATTTGAATGTTAAGAACCAGCAAAGTGAAATATTAGATGGCATAAAAAGTTACCAGGCATATCAAATTGGACTTCAGGATTTCACTTTAGAACGGTTTGAAGCTATTCCGAAAAGCAAGAAAGCACATATATGGTGCGTTTTGCAAGATGAATTTTTTCTGTCAATGAAGATACAATATGCCAATAGCTGGATTGGTGGAAATACAGAACCACAAACAGATAAATATTACAGAAGATTATATATTAACCCAATGAAATTAAAGAGATCAAAATTACCTATTTTCATAACCTAGACAGAGCTAGGCTACTGGTAAGTTTCTCAAAATGGAAGTAGTCAAGCGACACATAAAAGATGCTAAACAATTTCTATCCAAACACACATTGGTGTCTTTATCACAAATTTTTTGTGCAGGCATGGGTTTGTGCACCATTGAAACTCCACAAGTCATTGTGCTGGCTCAGTACTTCAACAAGAAGAAAGAAATTGCTAACTCTTTCCGTATGAGCGGCAATCCGCTGGGTGGTGCTGCATATCCATTCATACTCCTACTAATATTTGACTACTATGGTCTCAAGCTGTCATTCATTATAATGGCTGCCATATTTGCTCAACTGGGAGCGTTTATATTCCTCGTACGTCCCTACAAAACCCAGCAACGAATAGTTCAAGCCCAGAGGATCAAAGAACTTCGAGGCAGTAAGCTTTCTGGCTCCTCAGCTTCAGAGCCAGAGCAGAAATCCACACGCCTCAACTTTCAGCTCTTTCTGAATCCATTATACTGGACCCACATAGGTATGATGCTTGGGCTAGCTATGAACATCCCCCATACACAGTATTTTGTGGCTGTTTACTGCAAATCACTGAAAATGAGTGACACAAGGATCTCAGCTTTACTTTCATACCAAGCATTACTTGATAGCTTGACACGCCTTGTCTTCGGCTATCTTCTGAATCAAAAGGTTATGAGAAAAACACGATGCTTTACTGTATGGTGAGTGATGAAATGGAATGTAGCCATGATTTTTAATAATATAATAGCTGATGGATTACATCTAAGTACCTACCCACTGCCATGGTGTTTCAAGAGACGAAGCAGGAGGAACATAGTTTCAGTCCATAGTAATGGGGAGCCTAAGCATAAAGGCAAAACTATACTGCATCAATAGATGTGGGAACTGAAGTGTGAGCAAACTAGGAAAAAAGAAGTCCAAAACCAAAAACAACAATTACTTTCAAACGAATGCATAGGGTGTCTACTAAAATTTCAGAATTCAATTTCATTACTTTTCATGACCTTAGAGATATAAATTAAATTACTTTTCTGTGCTGTGTTACAAGTGATTTCTCTCCAAGATTTTCCTGTAACAAGAACTTGTTGACTGTGAATCCTCGTTCTATCACTGCCATGAGATAGGTAGCAACATTACGATCTTTATCACTTTAGAAAGTTCTACATACTCTGGTTGGGTCCCAACAGCTGTTTTGTAGAAGAAGTCAAGGCGGTTGCTCCCGGTTTCATCTTCACCTTCCTTGATAGCTCTTGAGAAATTTTTTTCCCTCTCCTGGAATGATTTTGTAGCAAGATCAAACCACAAACTGCTGACAACATCACCACAAGCAGCAGTCAACCGGCCTTTATCGATGAGCTTCTCACACAACTTAAAACGATTGATACTGAGAATTGTACCTACATGATGAGATTACTGCAGGATCCAGTAAGCTAATAGCCCTGGTTAGAGAGCACTTCAATGGGCTATTTTCCATTAGTTTCTTTGCAATGCATTTCACGATAGAGCAACGCTCTCTTCTGAACTACAAGAGAAGTGATGAAGACTTTCAGAACAGACTGTGGCTCTCTTGGCTCTAAACCCAACATCAAATTCATGATCCGATTTGAGGTTGGGGCTTTTTTCCAAATCAATCTCAAGAAGAAGGGATCTTCTTGTAGCATCCTGCATGATATCTGATTTTACAAACTTCTCCTGAATCTTCCTTTTTGTTGTCTGCAGCTGTAGCGTACATACAACAATGGAGCCAGCAGATAATCATCCTGAAATTTTCGAAGAAAGGGCTCAAGTTCTGTCGCTATTAACACAAAGAACTCAAGTCTGGCTTGCAGAAGAGGAACATTCTCAAAGGCCTTACTAATGTATTTCAGGCTATTTGACTTAGTTGTCTTGATCTTAGTGTTAATAGCTTTCACATAGGCCTCCAAGTGTGGAAGCAGAGCAATGATTCGAGCTGCCACACTCCTGTTCTCCAACCACCTGATCCCTATAAATTTCAGAGCATAGGTCGACGAACCGCTTACTCTGGTGAAATTGGCTTTGCGTGAAGGAGAGTCCTTAAAAACGTAGTAGCACGCTCATAGAAATCTTTGAACATCGCAGGAAGACTCTTTAAATCCGGTCTTGAAAGCATTGTGAACCATGTGAAGTCCACAGGAACCAATGTTCTGTAATTTATATGGGGTCTCTGACATTTCTTCACATAAAAGGTCAAATAACTTCCAGCTAACAGCAGGACCGTCCATACTAAGTTGAAGTACAGTACTTTGTTAAAGGTTACAGGATTAGGCAGACACTCTTTCAAAGACTCAAGCAAGTTTACTGCTGTAGCATGGCCCAAAAATGCAGAACCCAAGTATTGTGTTACAACGATGTTCTTATTTTCCATATACTGAATGATAATTTAAATGAAAAAACATAGATTTGCTAGGAGTAATATTTGTAAATTAAATCAATACTGGGTTTGATACTACAATTACAAGTAAATCATAGGTTTGAATAGTTTTGTTAATTTCTATTGTGACTCAGGTCAGGGGGGAACGTCAACTTTTCCTTTATAAGATGAATCTTGTATACCTTGCCAAGTTCACACAGAAAAACTGTAAAAATTTTATTACATGTCCCTCCCATTTGTATACTTTTCATTACCTTGCACATTTACTTTTCATCATTTTCATAACCTTGTAGACACCCTGATGAAGCTAACCGGTCATAAAAGAATTATGTCTAAATAGCCTGGCTTAGGTAGCTATCCTATGATGACCCTAGAGTGCAACTCCCAACATAGGAAGGGCAAACCTAACCCTGTGGCCCATCTTATACAACTTCTACTGGATGCTTTTTTCTGGGTCTCGCTGGGCTGGAGTCAGGCTTAATTGTTAATAATCCAGCGACGATGGGAACATTTTGCTCACTTCAGTCTGAGTTTTGCTCCTACTTTTCCTATGCTAGGAAACCCTTTTGTGAAATTTGTGTGTGAGTCTGATTTATATATGCTCCATTGCTAGCTTATCCTCTCTACTACTTAGTTGAGAAATCCTCATTCGCGATGCTGCCCAAAGTGTTGCTGCAGTTGAAGTCTCGATACAGTTGTACTGAAATTCGCCCTATAAGTCTTACATCAGTTTACCAGAAGGCCCTGAAATGTGTGATTGGGGCTTGTTTGTTGCATTCAGTAATTCGTTTTCAGCTAGTGGATTTGATTTACAAAGTGGGAGATTTAGGCTACCGAAATGCTGCTTCTGGTATAGTTTTTTGTGCTCATTTGCCAAGAGCAGTAGAACATTGTTGACATAGCTTTAGACTTTTCCAAGCTTCGGACATTGTAAGTAATATAGTACAAGTAAGAGAAGTTCAAAACCTGGGAAATGATTAACAATTTTACCTCAGACTGAAGCCTTCTGTCTGGTTGCACCTTCCAGGTTGATGTTTATAGGCATGTCAGCCAGAGCAGGCCTGTTTTGAGTGGTATCCCTCAGGGTTATTCTGGACCAATTGGTATTTTTACTCTATGCTGACCTTCTGGTATCACGTCTTTCTTAAAAGTGTTTGCGGACGACCAAGTCATGGCCGTCTTATTTAGGGTACTGGTACCTGTCAAGCATGGCGAAAGCTTACAATAGCTCAACCTTTTCTCAGTGAGGGACAAGTTGGTGTGGGTTACCTCAAGTGCTGCAATAAGCTTGTGGTGGCAAGTGGGCTGTGCTCAGATGCACAGCTTGTTTTTCTGACAAACATGGCAGAATATGAGACCGTCCTTTAAAGCTGTTTCTCTTGCACTTTTAAATTGAAGCAAGGAATAAGGCTTTTTATGTCTTGGGGCATGAAGCTTTAGAACATCAGAACCCCAAACCCTCACTCTTCCAAACTTCAGTTCTAAGTAATATCAACTGATTTGCATTTTGTACCAACTCCACTCACAAAATTTGTAACCTAGGATATTTTAAAATCAATATTCCATAACTCATGAAAAGTACACTTGAGGTACATATTTCATTTCTATGGAAGTTCATGGCTAAGGAGAATCACAATTTTTGTATTTTCGTAACTGATTTGAATTGCACTACCACCTACTCTGCACAGCCTGATAGTGGGTGGCATGGGCACTACTCTCATCGCCACAACAAGCAATTTTTGGCTGGTGCTGACNNTATGGTCATCCTGCTAGACCAGTTTGGGCCCCAAAATGCCTCCTCCTCGTGGGGTTTCATCAGAATGGAACAGGGAATCCTCAACTTCCTATATCCGCCTTTCTTAGGTATGTTGTGCTCATATGTACAGTGGGTAGCTAATGGTAGCCTAATGTCAACATGACAACACAGCCCCACTAAGAAATCAGTACCAATCTGTTTAGTACAGTACATAAATGCCCCTTCGATCCCTGAGGAGCAAATGACTAATCAGTGGCCAATTTTGAGCTAAATATAAGAAACTTGGTCAATATGAAGGTCTAGTTAGTAAGACCTGACGGTGCAATCACCAATGACCTAAGAGACAAAGCCACAATCCTGAACGACTATTTCACCTCTGTATTTACTATTGAAAATGTTACAAATATTCCTGAACCGGCACCGATGCAAGTTGCTCTTATAAACGCACGTGTTTTNAGCAGTTCCGCCACGGCGCCGAGCATGCACACACAACTGCCGAGTCAGCACACCAAGATCTGCAAAGAGCTCGTGTGCCTCATGGGGAATCGAACGAGCGATACAAGGTGTTAGAGCCGAGAACGGAAGCATGCAGCTACCGTGGCGGCTGATTCGAGCTGCCACACTCCTGTTCTCCAACCACCTGATCCCTGCAAATTTCAGAGGATAGGTCGACGAACTGCTTACTCTGGTGAAATTGGCTTTGCGTGAAGGAGAGTCCTTAAAAACGTAGTAGCACGCTCATAGAAATCTTTGAACATCGCAGGAAGACTTCTTAAATCCGGTCTTGAAAGCATTGTGAACCGTGTGAAGTCCACAGGAACCAATGTTCTGTAATTTGTATGGGGTCTCTGACATTTCCTCATATACAAGGTCAAATAACTTCCAGCTAACAGCAGGACCGTCCATACTACGTTGAAGTACAGTGGAACCCCGTTTTCTCGGACAGCATGGGGGAGCCCGTTCCGGGAAACTGAAATTTCCGGGAAAGCGAGAAAATTTCAATTCCCGGAAAAACCTCTTTTTCCCGGACGTATGTCCGGTGAATCGAAACTATTTCTGGGATATTTAATGCCAGAAAAACCCCCGTTTGCCGCACGTTGACGCATGAAAATGAAACTACTGTATTTCCGGAATTGCCATTCCACACAGTATTGTACATTATGTGCATAATAACATTGCAGTACAGCACTCTATCTACTTTACAAAGTGCGTTACATATGGTAGCTATACAGTACATATAAATTCATAGTACCGTAGATATTGGTACTTACCTTTTGCAGTGTTGAGGCTGGGGTCACTGTTATTATTAATGTTAGCCATAATGAGAACTTCTGTAGCCTATACAGTACAGTGAGGCTAGGCCAAATATGTAATCCCCACCTCCCCCCCCCAAAAAAAAACTGGGAATAACAATGTATCTAATAAGAAAATGAGAATTACTGCTCATAATGCATACATACTGTACAGTAGGTATGTATGTAGTTAGCTACAGTACTTGATGCATTTGCGTTTGAATGACTGCAAAGGTGGCCTAGGGGCTAGAGTTGACTTATGAGTCCACCAAGTGATGTTTTCGTTAGAAGTAATAAATAAGTGACTTTTCTAGCCTACTTTTATTAAGTATAGCACTCAATATTATTCATCTCATTCACTTTAAAAACTAAAAATTAAACCTATAAAGTTGAATTTATATCACTAAAATAGCACTTTTCAACTGAACACCACGATGTGCAACTGCATACTGAACGAAAATGGCGGAGGTTGCCTTCCGATTCCCGGAAGAGACACTGCGCAATAGGCGAATTCCAGTACGTATCTTTGCAGCGTCACTTCCGTGAATTCTTTTGAAGATCCAGAGCTTCTGCCAGACTTTTTCCGGGAAATGCCGAAGTTTTCCGGTATTCCGGCTTGGCTTCAGTTTCTCGGAAAGTTTCGGGAACACCCCGGAAAAGTGAAAAAAGTCCGAGAAAACGAGAAGTCCGGGAAACCGGGTTCCGGGAAAACGGGGCTCCACTGTACTTTGTTAAAGGTTACAGGATTAGGCAGACACTCTTTCAAAGACTCAAGCAAGTTTACTGCTGTAGCATGGCCCAAAAATGCAGAACCCAAGTACATATTGTGTTACAACAATGTTCTTATTTTCCATATACCAAATGATAATTTAAATGAAAAACATAGATTTGCTAAGAGTAATATTTGTAAATTAAATCAATACTGGTTTAGATACTACAATTACAAGTAAATCATAGGTTTGAATAGTTTTATTAATTTCTATTGTGACTCCGGTCAGGGGGGAACGTCAACTTTCCTTCATAAGATGAATCTTGCATACCTTGCCAAGTTCACACAGAAAAAATGCAAAAATTTTATTACCTGTCCCTCCCATTTGTATACTTTTTATCACCTTGCACATTTACTTTTCATAATTTTCATCACCTTGTAGACGCCTGAAGAAGCTAACCGGTCATAAAAGAATTATGTCTAAATAGCCTGGCTTAGGTATCCTATGATGACCCTAGAGTGCAACTCCCAACTTAGGAACGGCAAACCTAACCCTGTGGCCCATCTTATACAACTTCTACTGATACATAAGAAACTGGATGCTTTTTCTGGGTCTCGCTGGGCTGGAGTCAGGCTTAATTGTTAATAATCCAGCGACTATGTGAACTTTTTGCTCACTTCAGTGTGACTTTTGCTCCTACTTTTCCCAGCTAGGAAATCCTGTAGTGAAATTGGTGAGTGAGCTTGATTTATCTATGCTCCATTGCTAGCTTATCCTCTCTACTACTTAGTTAAGAAAACCTCATATGGGGTGCTGCCTAAAGTGTAGCTGCAGTTCAAGTCTCGATATAGTAGTACTAATTATCACTACCGAAATGCTGCTTCTGATATAGTTTTGTGTCTCAATTGCCTAGAACAGTAGAACATTGTTGATATAGCTTTAAACTTTTCCAAGCTTCGGACATTGTAAGTAATACACTAATACAAATAAGAAAAGTCCAAAACCTGGGAAATGATGTAGCCATTTTACCTCAGACTGAAGCCTTTCGTCTGGTTGGACCTTCCAAGTTGATGTTTATAGGCATGTCAGCCAGAGCAGGCCTGTTTTGTTTGCGGACGACCAAGTCTTGACCGTCATCTTTGGGGTAGCTACCTGTCAAGTAGCTATAGCGAAAGCTGACAAGTTGGTGTGGGTTAACTCAAGTGCTGGAATAAGCTTGTGGTGGCAAGTGGGCTGTGCTGAGATGCACAGCTGGTTTTTCTGACAAACATGGCAGAATATGAGACCTTCCTTTAAAGCTGTTTCTCTCGTACTTTTAAATTGAAGCAAGGAATAAGGCTTTTTTTTGTCTTGGGCATGAAGCTTTGGAACATCAGAGCCCCAAACCCTCACTCTTCCAAACTTCAGTTCTTAGTAATATCGACTGATTTGCATTTTGTACCAACTCCACCCACAAAATTTGTAACCGAGGATATTTTAAACTCAGTTTTCTATAATTCATGAAATGTACACTTAAGGTTTACCATTTTTATAGTTCAAGTACCGATTCCTCTTAGTGTTAAAAACATAAAAGCATTGACTAAACTTAACGTGATGGTGGATGAGACGTGTCGGACTATCACCCACCGTACCCGTGATGAGAGTAGCGGTGTTGTTCGTTAAAAACCGACCACGACTGCAAGTTCACAGTGTTCTCCATTGGCAGCTCCGGCTGTTACTCCAACATTATGGTCATCCTGCTAGACCAGTTTGGGCCCCAAAATGCCTCCTCCTCGTGGGGTTTCATCAGAATGGAACAGGGAATCCTCAACTTCCTATATCCGCCTTTCTTAGGTATGTTGTGCTCATATGTACAGTGGGTAGNCATTATGGTCATCCTGCTAGACCAGTTTGGGCCCCAAAATGCCTCCTCCTCGTGGGGTTTCATCAGAATGGAACAGGGAATCCTCAACTTCCTATATCCGCCTTTCTTAGGTATGTTGTGCTCATATGTACAGTGGGTAGCTACTGGTAGGGTAACATATATAATACCCGTCTGCCATGCTAGTAGCCGTCCACTTGGCTTTGAAAACTTCCTGTGTGAAAACTAGCAGTGCTAAAGAGACGTACATAGGCTTAAACTGTAGGCTAAGTATGTAGTACCCTACATTTTAAGCCTATGTACGGCTCTCTAGTACTGCTATTTTTCACACAGCAAGTTTTTAAAGCCATGTGGACGGCTACTAGCATGGTGGACGGCTACTAGACATGTTACCTTAATGTCAACATGACAACACAGCCCCACTAAGAAATCTGTACCAATCTGTTTAGTGCAGTAGATAAATGCCCCTTCGATCCCTGAGGAGCAAATGACTAATCAGTGACCAATTTTGAGCTAAATAGTCTATAAGAAACTTGGGTCAATATTAAGGTCTAGTTAGTAAGACCTGACGGTGCAATCACCAATTACCTAAGAGACAAAGCCACAATCCTGAACGACTATTTCACCTCTGTATTTACTAGGTATTGAAAATGTTACGAATATTCCTGAACCAGCACCGATGCAAATTGCTCCTATAAACCCACGTGTTTTCTAGGAGATCGAGATCCTTCAAGCACTGACCCACCTGAATGTGTACAAATCCACTGGCCCAGATAATCTTACTCCCGTGTACTACGAGAAATGGCTCCAGTCATCGTGAAGCCACTGCTCGAAATATTTAATGGGTCTCTGAGAATAGGAGAAGTTCCACAGGATTGGAGGCTAGCTAACGTGATATCAATACATAAGAGGGGAAAAAAGAAAAGCCCCAGCAACTATCGACCAATCAATTTTACGTCAGTCGTCAATAAAACTATCGAACGCCTCCTGAAAAAGCGCATCACTGACCACCTGAGGATGCATCAGCTCATATCCAACTCTCAGCATGGCTTCCGAAATGGAAGAATAATGCTTAACAAACCTTCTGGACTTTTTCTCAAAAGTTACAGATATTAAAGATGAAGAAACGGGTGTAAACCTTGTGTATCTAGGTTTCCAAAAGGCTTTTGATAAAATTTCCCATCAATGGTTAATGAAAAAATTGGAAGCCCATGGTATCCAGGGAGACTACTTACAATGGATCTGGGCATTGTTCACAGGTCGGCAGCAGCGAGTCAAACTCGAAGGAGAAACGAGCAACTGGATGCAGGTATCATCAGGGGTTCCACAAGGTAGCGTGCTTGGCCCACTTCTGTTCTCAATTTACATCAATGATCTGGATCTTAACATCTGTTGTAAAATCAGTAAATTTTCGGATGATACAAAACTACGTCATACTGCTACAAAAAGAGCCGAGCTCCAACAAGACCTTGACCACCTCATGGAATGGAGTGCAACGTGGCAGATGAGCCTTAATGTCGACAAATGCTCAGTAATGCACGTAGGGCTTGTGAACCCTTCAACCCCATTGAAACTGAATGGGACGGAATTGGCTCCTGTCACCCAACATGACTTGGGAATTGCAATTACAAACAAACTATAGCACAGTCAACAAGTTGGCAAGAGTGTGAAAATGGCAAGCAGAGTACTGGGATTCATTAGCAGAAATTTTGAATACAAGTCCAAGGGCATCATCGTTCCCCTGTACAAGGCATTAGTGCGGCCACACTTAGAGTTTGCTGTTCAGTTCTGGTCGCCACATCCGTGCAAAGATATCGATAACATGGTAAGAGTCCAACGCAGAGCAGATGATGGACATATTTGTCCAAAACGTCCATTTAATTTTGACCAATTTGTGTTTTTCTAAATTTTAGTGTAATGGCTCTTTTTACTTCTTACCTCGCCTTACTATGCTTAATTCAATTGAATATTCAAGTGGTAAAGAGCAACGAAATTGATACCTCAGCTGCGAAACAAGCCATATGAATGTCGCCTAAAGGAACTGGGTCTGATCTCTCTCGAGCAAAGACGACTCAGGGGGCAACTAATAGAGACATTGAAGTATTTGAATGGCTTCAACGACGTGCCTACAACGGGACTCTTTCAAAGAGACGACAATGATCGCTTGAGAAACAATGGTCAAAAACTCAAGTACAATGCTCGAAGAACGACCTTAAGTCAGCATTTCCTTCCGTATTTTATAGTCAGTATTTGGAATAGACTTCCTTCTGATGTTGTTAGTGCGGAATCAGTCAACGCGTTTAAAAATTGTCTTGACATACATTGGGAGAGACACCCCCCACAGCTAAGGATTCCTCCTCCAGGAGTCGCACACTCTTTAACGGCCAAAGCCTTCAAGGCTTCCTAAATCCGTCTTCTTCTCTTTTCCGCTCCAACTGCACTGTCTAACATCTTTAACTCCGCATATCAGCGGCTATTGACCATGATTGAGTGCATTCATGATCGTCTCTTTTGCTGAGACTCTTCTCCTTTCTTTTCTTCTCTTTTCCCCAGTCTTTTATATCCTACTAACATAAGGGCAATAGCTCATAGAGGGCCGGGCAAGTTTCGGTATCTCTTTGAGAATGAGCCTGTTGGTTCGTCTACTGCCGCCTATCTAATCTAGTTTATAGCTAAATCACTACAAGTGCAAGTAACTCCATTTGTTAGAAATACTCAAGCTGGTGCAATCTCAACGATGAGAAACTTCCCTGGAAGGGAATAAACCTAGACACAGGGGTCAAAAAAGTAGCTCAACATTGTACTCTATAACTACTGCAAAGGTGGCTTGGGCTAGAGTCTGGTGAAGTCAAGGGCCAGGTTCTAGATTGCATACGTAGCTCAAAGTTTCATGCAGCATGGCTTAGCATTGTTGATGTGGGAAATGGAGCTAGCTATTTTGTTTTTCAATTGTTTGTGTAGAAAAAATTACAATACACACAAATAAGTTGATATCTCTTTCCCAATTAACCAAGACCTACCGTCTACAATAACTTTTGAAAAAAGAGGCAAGTTTTTTGGGTTTGAAGAACGGACGTAGGCATATCTTCTGTTGATAAAATGGTGTCCCTTGATGTAGAGTCTCTTTTCACTAATGTGCCAGTTCAAGCCACTATTGACATAATAATTTCTCGTTGCTATAACCACCCAACAATACCGTCGCCGCAGATCCCTTCGGATATGATGAAAAAACTACTGACTATCTGCACTACNATTACAAATATGCCGTTTTATTTAGCTTAGTAATCTGCCGCCCATTTTTTTCAAGTCCATCATCACCACACGGTTCTTAGGACTAGTATTGTTGATAGACTTTTGCTTTTTCCATACTGGCTGTCACCCAACAACGTGACTTAGGAATCACTATTACAAACAAACTACAGCACAGTCAGGAAGTTGGCAAGAGTGTGAAAATGGCAAGCAGAGTACTCAGATTCATTACCAGAATACAAGTCCAAGGGCATCATCGTTCCCCTGTACAAGGCATTAGTGCGGCCACACTTAGAGTTTGCTGTTCAGTTCTTGTCGCCACATCTGTGCAATGCAGAGCAACGAAATTGATACCTCAGCTGCGAAACAAGCCGTATGAATGTCGCCTAAAGGAACTGGGTCTGATCTCTCTCGAGCAAAGACGACTCAGGGGGGCAACTAATAGAAACATTTAAGTATTTGAATGGCTTCAACGACGTGCCTACAACTCGACTCTTTGAAAGAGACCTCAATGATCGCTTGAGAAACAATGGTCAAAAACTCAAGCACAATGCTCAAAGAACGACCTTAAGTCAGCAGTTCTTTCCGTAGGTATTTCATTGCTAGCATTTGGTATAGACTACCTTCCAACGTTGTTAGTGCGGAATCAGTCAACGCATTTAAAAATCGTCTTGACATACATTGGGAGAGACACCCCCCACAGCTAAGGATTCCTCCTCCAGGAGTCGCACACTCTTGACGGCCAAAGCCTCCGAGGCTTCCTAAATCCGTCTTCTTCTCTCTTCCGCTCCAACTGCACAGTCTAACATCTTTAACTTCGCATTTCAGCCGCTATTGACCAAGATTGAGGTCATTCATGATCGTCTCTTTTGCTGAGACTCTTCTCCTCTCTCCTTTTTTTCTCTTTTCCCAAGTCTTTTATATCCTACTAACATAATGGCAATAGCTCATAGAGGGCCGGGCAAGTTTTGGTTTCTCTTTGAGAATGGGCCTGTTGGTTTGTCTACTGCCGCCGATCTAATCTAGTTGATAGCTAAATCACTACAAGTGCAATTAACTCCATTTGTTAGAAATACTCAAGCTGGTGCAACCTCAACGATGAGAAACTTCCCTGGAAGGGAATAAACCACGACACAGGGGTCAAAAAAGTAGCTCAACATTGTACTCTATAACTACTGCAAGGGTGGCTTGGGCTAAAGTCTGATGAAGTCAAGGGCCAGGTTCTAGAATGCATACCTAGCTCAAAGTTTCATGCAGTGTGGCTTAGCATTGTTGATGTGGGAAATGGAGCTAGCTTTTTTTCAATTGTTTGTGTAGAAAAAATTACAATATACACAAATAAGTTGATATCTCCTTCCCAACTAGCAAAGACCTACCGTCCACAATAATTTTATTCTTACTGAAGTTCATTTAAGCTCCCTAGCTACAGTAAAGGCATACCTATGGAGTAGTTCAAGCCTCCACTTCCATTCAAAGGATATTTTAGAAACAAAGATAGGACACGCAGAGTGGCAAAAGAGAGTGGAACCAATGTACAGGAGTGTTGTCATAAACAAAGGGTCAACACGCTTGAGAATGGTAAGACGGGAATAGGTACAGAAAATTTAGTTAATGTACCAAATAGGAAAGGAAGGGTGAACAAGCAGATTATAAGTCGTATTTTCCAGCACCATAAACTGCATTGGTGTTCTATTTGCAGGTTACTTGGTGGATGCAACAGGCTCTTATTACCTTACATTCCTGATGATGGGCACAGGCATGGCACTGGCTGGCACCATCATAGCTGCACAACCGCTCGTTGCCAAGCTGTTTAAAATACAAGTGGAGTTTTTGTGAGGCCAGCGATGAACGGCATGTGTCAGACTGAGAATGACTCCATAAGCTAAATGCACAGGCCTACCTTTAATGTGTACCACAGTAAAGGTCTCAGATATTTTTGTGGGCTCCAGCTGCATATTTCGAGAACTTGGATGAAGAAAATGCGCTCATTTCATTAAAAATTTAAGTCAATATTTTTTAGGGTGCAGGTAGTCCAGCCAGTCCAATACTGGCTGGACAATGCAATTGGAGTGGTACTTAAGCCATTCTTCATTACATGGGACTGATCTCCTCAGTCAATAATGCCCCTAACACACCACACTAGCCTACAGTGCAAAGGTTAACCCCTTTAGCACCATCCCATATGCATGTGCCTGGTGAGGCCTCCCAAACGCATTCATGTGGCAAAACTGCGCCCATCAAACGGAGGATATATAAATGCTTCATATGTATTTGTTCTGTAGTATAATTTAGCAGGCATTATATTGTACTGAAACTATTCTAAGGCCTGCAGGCTGGAGCATGGAATGGGCTGTGATGTGCAAGATGTTAGAAAATTCAGTTGCAATAATGTGGGACTCTTTGGAATCTTTTTGTATTTTTTAGTGCAACTACTTATTAATGGCTTTTGCAAAAACTTTGATGTCATTTTGTCGGTCTCTAAAAAGGTATAAAATACCATACAAGACAATATTCTAGCCATTAACCATAACTGGTTCCTAGCTAATAGAAAAAAAAAACATTCCATGTTGAACTTCCATATGATGCTTTGTGGAAAATGTACAAAAAGTTACAAAAAAAAATCAATAAGAATGCAGTACCTACCATTTTTTATGATCATAAGATTTAGATGATATGAGGATTTCATCCTTGTATTTCTTTTTTGCCTTTGTAATTCATTAGATTAACCTAGTGGAATATCATGAAGTCGCATCTGTAGAGTAAAATATTATCAAACTATTACTCATTGTATTTCTCCAAGCTTCCAGAAATTTGTTAACTCCATTTAGCATACCTATTTATAGATCAGGGTTGCAGTCAGATGTCAACAACTGACCACTGGTGAGCAATTGCCCTAACGATCTGTCAGTGAGCCGTGTTCGCCTCACTGCTGACCTTTCTACGAGATGCTCGAGTAACAACGCAATGCAGAGTACCGTAAAACGGGGTGACTTCGGACACTGGGGGAGACTTCGAACAAAAACAGGTAAAAGGAACTTACTGCAGTAAGAGGAAGAGTATCAAAAGTTAGAAGGAAACTTCTACAGTAAAATAAAGGTTGGTATCTCTGTAGTATATCACTAGGCCCACACTCAAACTCGACTAGCATAAACACAGAAAGGAATACTTTTTGTTAGGATATTTTTGTTTGTTTTGTTTACAAACTGTATTACTTTCTGCATTTATGCTAGTCGAGTTTGAATGTGGGTTTAGTGATATACTACAGAGATATCAAACCCCCGCGTACGAAGTCTCCCCGTTTTACGGTATTCCTTGGAAGCCCTGCTATAATCCTGAAAGACACTACATTATCCACACTAGCCACTGCTTAGTGCACGTCTTCCTTGAACCAATTTCTCTAGTAAGTGCAACTAAAAACAGCTTTATAATGTAGCACTATAAATTACCAATAAGTACAACTTCACTCGTAGTATACAGTACTGGAGTGACAGTTACAACGATTGTCAGGGATCTGTACATACGTATCACCTGGAGCAAATAATAAATATTTCACAATAGTTGTTTTACAGATACGATAAATAGCTTGGTATCAAAACATTAAACTTGCAATAATTCCTAATATATTTTAGCTATATGGTGTACTATGCTACCAGATGGCGAAGCATCCTGAATTTTCATGGATTGCGGAAAATGGCTGCTATTTTGTTTCAAGGAAACTATAAATTCTAATTAGGGTTTAAGAGCTAACTCCTTAGTTCATAGCTACCCTATAAATAATTTGTGGTCTTCTATATATTAGTTTTGTTAGATTTTACTCCATGGACATTGAAGGGATGAATTTGTGAATATGTAGTAAAAAATGCAGTTTCTTTTAGAATTCACTTTTAGTTTCTGAATCGGTTTAATTAAATAGCTACATCTATTGTTAAGCAGATAGGAAAACTGTGAAATTTTTCTGTCTAATTTTCAGATTTGAGAAATTTCATACTCTTTGGACTCCACACTGAATAGGCAGAGTATGCTGTGATGACAGCAGTTGTCTCTTCATACCCAGGGTGTCCCAAATTAACCCCCCCCCCCCTCGGGTTTTGGTATGCAACCCTGGTGTGAAATGGCTACGGCAGAGGCAATCTTTCAAGGAATTTGCAGACAGTCTAATTTTTTTTCATCAGCTTAAAAACTGGTAAAACCAATGAGTGGGAGTTATCCATTTACAAAAGCTTTGAAGCAACAAAGCCTTGTAAATACATCGCCGGAGATCTTTTAACTTCTCCCATACTGCCAATGAGTTTAAATCTTCTACCCTGCTGAAACTGTTAGAACTTTATTAAAGATTGATCAACTTTTGATATAATTTTGCTAGTGTATAATTGAAAATCTTTCAAATCTTCAAATACGGCATTCTGGTGTGGAAGATCATTTCCAAATGAGAGGTCACGTGCAGGGTAGTGGCTGGGACAAGTCCAGCTTGAACTCCGGTGTGCAGGCCGTGTCTGGCAACTGACACAAACTCTTTTGATACAATTTCAGGAAGCAAATTTGCTACGAGCTTAAAACAGATCCCAACACAAAATGACCCTATTTTCCCAGAACCCTCTCTTGGCATAAGCAAGTGCAACTCACAGCAATCCTCGAATGAGTAGGCTCAGTGGTGCGAATAACAACTGGATAGCTGGTATCATGGAAATACCAAGTTCACATACCGCACCAGTGAGATATGGAGAAACTGGTCCCTTAGGTTTGCGGCTTTGCCAAAGCAGCAGTTGCATTCCACAATGACATTGTGAAAGCAATCAATAATATGGTGCTATATTTCCGAATTCACAGCGCGCATTTAAAATTATCTCCTGACTAATTTTATGCATAGCCTACCTGAAATTGTGATTATTAGTAGTCGTAAGCACAGTTAGATTCAGACATTTAGGGGCGAGGTAGGAGTTGAAGTTGAACTTGATTCATCCAACTCCGCAACTTTTGCTGTTGCGTGAATGAGTAGCTGTGCATGATTTGAGATGAACAATGATCTGTACTACATAGCTATCTGTATGTACATAGTACATGAGCTGAACAAACTGTATTCCTACCTGACGGTGGTCTAGAGTCAGAGGATGACACATAGCAAGAACTTTAATAGGGAGGAAGTGCTGCCCCCCACGTTAGATTCGCCAGTGAGTCGATCATTCCGGTGTGGCTGTGACACGTTCATGAAAGCAAATAGGTACCTCTGGCACCCGGCGACTGTAATAAACGAACACACGTTAATCTCATTGGGTGGAATTGACGCAGGAGCAACAAACAAACTGATGTACTTATATGCGGTTAGTGCATACAGCGACTGGCAGCAGCCACACTGGAAACTTGAGCATCACAGACGAAACTTCCGACTCCCTCCTTTCTATTAAATCTCCTTGGTCCATAGCATTGAACAGGAAAGAGCACAAAGGCATAGTCCCACATGAGTGTTTGGATTTGAGCCCATTAGATTATGAGTTAGACTTCCAGTCAGTGTCAAACCAAACTGTTTCTGATCTCATGAGCACAGAGTTTGGCTCCAAGTAAAAATGCAGCCGAACTGCTCAAGATCTGAACAAGAACATGTGTACCATAATCTAACATTAAAGTTACTACCTATCAGTTAATGGATCCTGCCATAAATTACAAAATGAGTCACAAATGCTGGAAACCTTGACAAATTGTTTGGCACATTCTACATCTTAGTGAGCAGCCTAGGAGCAATGACCAGTGTTTTCCAGGGTTGCAGAATAGGAGTCTCACATTTTTGAAGCAAAAAGTTTGAGTAGGAAGTGATCCATCCGATCTACTGAACAACCATGGTGCTGCCAGTGGCAGAGTTTGTCCAAATTGCTTGAGATAGCAATGGGTAATCTGCCATGCTCTGCTATCAAGGCAGAGTACCGTAAAATGGGGTGACTTCGGACGCCGGGGGTCACATCAGACAAAAACAGGTAAACAGCAACTTCTGCAGTGACAGGAAAAGTTAAAAAGAAGCTTCTACAATGTAATAAAGGTTGGTATCTCTGTAGTAGGTACATCACTAGGCCCACACTCAAACTTGACTAGCATAAACATAAAATGGAATAGGTTTTTTAGGATATTTTTGTTTGTTTTGTCTACAAAACATATTCCTTTCTGTGTTTATAATTATTAAGTTTGAGTGTGGGCTAGTGATATACTACAGAGATATCAACCTTTATTACACTGTAGAAATTTCCTTCTAACTATTGATACTTTTCCTGTCACTGCTGTTAAGTTCCATAGCCTTTTTTGTCCGAAGTCTCCCCGTTTTACGGTATGGAAAAAAATTTGGCTTCATATCTTTGGCTACTGTATGAGCAGACAAACGAGTATGGAATATGCACTGTAAAGAGAGATAGCTATATAATTTTATTTTTTCCAGAATCTCCTCTCAACTCTAAGTATTTTAAATGATCAGACATGTTGGTAGACCTCAATGCACTGCATATGAATTTTTAGCATCCATGCCATTACAGTACTCACTAGGTATATACCTATATTCAATGCTAATAGCAAACAAGGTATGGTATCCAATGTAACTTACCTTTGGAGCCACAATAGCTAACCATGGTATGGGGAAGACCATCCGAAACAGGTAGGCAGAGCCCCTCATGCTAGCATTTGAGAGAACCTAAACAAGCTCTCATTGAACTCTGCTAGGAGGTGCACAGCATACACAATATAGCTTGCTAATTTGTACGCAAAATTAGATCTAGGGGACACAGCAGCTACAAAAAACATACTAAAATGAAAACTGCACAATCAGTATCTGTAATAGGGAGGAAAATCATTAGTTAAAACATGATCTAACATATTTCTTAGTCAACGGAGGTTTACAAATTTGTTTTCTTCAAAACTCTCGCCCGAGCAAAGAATACCAAGACCGCTAGGTTGCAGCTGCGTTTGCCCAGTGCTAGGCAGTTATTCCTTTGTCAGGTCAAAATTTCATATACAGCTTTTGTTCTTCGGTCCGTTTAGTGAAAACCCTGATCGTCGCTGCATGGCTGTTCTACTGACGCAGACGCAGTCTTCCCATGCTCGTAAGTCGGGTAAAAGTTCGTATCACGGGCGTAGTTTTCGGGCCAAAAAAAGTTCGCATGTAGGGAGGTTCATTAGTCGGGGTTCTATTGTATTCAGAAAGTTTAAGCCTCCATTTCCGAGCGGAACGCTATCACAGAGGAAAGAGTATGGGACATATAGTATGTCGATAGAAACGGGGAACCCATGCACGAAAGCGTTCTTTCACAGATCAACGAGCATGGGAACAGCAAGTCGGGAAAGAAGAGGAAGAATAGAATAAAGCATGAGCAAGTAGGAGTATGAAATCGGGAAGAAAGCAAAGTGGGTACGAAAGACAGACGTCCCAAAGGGCGAGCTAATGGCTGCGGTAACCTACACGAGCCCCTTGGGGTTGCGGGCCCCATAACATAGGATGGGCGAACCTAATCCTATGGCATCTTGAATTGAGTAGATACCTGGTGCCCAAAGAAAGGGTGCCGGTATAGTCTAATAAGTGGCCCAATAATTCGCTATATCAAATATGTGTGCTTATAAGTGAGAGTCGCTATATGCCAATTTTAGCTGCACAGCAATCAGTCCAACCCAATTCCTAACTCCCTCAACCCAACACTATGTTCAGGTAATACATGTACCATGCCTAGACATGGCAAGGTATGCTCAGTTTCAGTTAGTATGGTTTCTCAAGCCTAGGCTAGGTTTGCTTTCATTGCAATATTTTGTTAGGTCAAGCTAGGTTAGGCCAAATTGTGAAAAATTTTAACACCTTCAACACCTTTATTGTTTCAAATTGAGGCATTTACATTTGAATATTTACAAGCCTAAATAAAAACTTTTTATTTCAATTACAAACAAACCCTGAAAAGCGCAACACACTTATTGGGTTGGCACATGTCTAGTGAATATCCCTATATGTATATACAAACACAATGTTTTCTAAGAACGTACTTAATACAATCATGGGACAATGGCTGAATCAATTCTTCTGGTAGATCATTGAAAACAATTACACATTGGAAGATAGCAAATCGTTTTCTAGGCACAGAGTTTTGAATACAAAGACAAAACTAATGATTTTTAGTTCTGTTAAGATTGGTAATTCACCTGATGTATTTTTTAATGGTGTGAAACTTGATCGGGTAGTCTTTTAAATACTTAGGTTTTATTATAGGATAAGAGGCCTAAACGATACGCACATGGCCCAATAGAAACGCACTTGCACTAGGAAAGCTCTGGTGCGGCGACCGGATCCACTGCAAGAAATGTTCAGTATCAGCAAGAAAGAGCTTAATATGGCTCCTAAACACCCACCAAATATTATGTATGATTGGACATTTTTCACAACGTCCAGCCACCGCACAGCCCAATGGTGCATTGGGCCAGTGCGTCTCCTTTAGGCCCCTAATCCTAGACAGAAGGTTGCGTTCTTCTGCTCAAATAACTGCATTGTGCAATAAACAGCAAATCTAAAGGGGCAACACCTAAGTTCAATATAATACCATCATTGGTTTCTTATAGCATCATCTGCAAATATTCTATATTCTTCTACACAGTTTTCAGAGCACCGTCTGTGGTACTGCTGTGTGCGTCCTTGAGAGTACCGGCACAAGTTAAATTTATGCTCCAATGGCAGAAACACAGCTGCACAAGCAAAGCCTTAAGTGTTTTATTGGCTGGTAGCACAAGTGCGCAGAACGTCTGATGAACGACCGGCTGCTGGCCTGGCTCAACTCATTAGCTGATAGAACACACACCTGCCTGTCACTGAGCTGAGAAAAGTAAGCATAATAAACATACATAATAAATAGCTGAATTAGGTGGGCTAGTGAGAGAGGCTGGATAGAGAGTAGGTAGCTAGTTGTTACATGTACAGCTTGCCAAGCGGTTCGTGGTGTGTTTGTGTGTGTGCAAGCGCCTGCCTAGTGGTAAGAGAATCCAGGCTCTGGAAGTTACTGTTTGGTGAACATGAAGAAATTTATGAATGAAATTTGTGAAGGCAGTACTGAAGAAAATGCTACTAAATGGCAGCAGAACTTCATACTAGGAAGTGGTGATGAGGCGATGCATAAATTTGCCAAAGTAAAGCTAAAAAAAATAGTGCAGTGGATATAAAACTTGACATTGCAAGGTGGTAATGACAATAAACTAATAAAACGTGGAAAAGTAGAAGAAAATTATATATGTGGTACAAGGTAGTTGAGCAAAAGTGTTGCATAAAAGCAATCAGTGTGCATTAGAAGTTTACAAGCTTGTGCTTTTACAAGCACCCACAATGGTGATCAATGAGCAATAGAAGTTTCATTATTTAGCTCTTCTGTGGCTTGGTTTTAATTTTAGTTGAATAAAAACTTTATTAGCAATGCTCTTAACAAAATGAAAATTTCTCACAATTTCGTCAGTGCATAAAACATGGTATCAAAAAACATACAGGGGCATGCAGTAGGGGAAAACTTCACTGATGCCACAAGTCACAACCAGGGTGGCACAGAGTCTGATGATATTGAGGGAAAAGAGCAAGAACTGGAATTTGGCAGGCCCAGGAGTCAATGTTAGTTTTGGTCCATAAGCTATGCTCGGGACACACTAAGCATTTACACACACGCAACTTTATGTAAGGATAGGTACAAGACTCGGACGTCATTTATGCCACGGTATCTATGCTGTACCAATTTTAAGTATATTGAAATGGCACGCGAGCTGCACATCTGAGTGAAGGAGCTTCTAATGGGAGGAGCAAGCCCAAGCACTCTCTGGGTGAGTAAACACAAGGCTTTGTCATGTGATCGACACTGTCGTTTGAAGTCCTTCAAGTGGCTGAACTCCTCTCATGCAGTAAGACGAAGGCAGTGGTCAGCACATATAATTAAAGAAGATACAGATAGGCAGTTCTATAATATTAAGATTTTTGCAAGAAAAATCGTGCCTGAAGATTTATATCCCAGTGCTCACCCTGTTACTTTTATCATCAGATGGTATACAGGATACAAGTTTCCTTTACATACTTCCATCCGCTCGGAATTTCGTCAATGGTTAATGGCAATAAAAATTTGAGCTCAGGACTCCTTCCTATATAGGCTGCGTGAGGCAATGCAGCTCTCCGATTGGATATGCCGCTCAGCCAGTTCAAGGGGAAAGTTTACTCGAAACGCTCCTGTAGGGTAAATAGAGAGAGTGCGCTCCTCCCTATTTGAACCTCCTTCATCTGAGCAACCAATTAAGAGTGGAAATGCATATGTGTCCCTGCCATTAGACTCTACAGCCCTGATTTGCAGGCTGTGACGGCAACATTCATTTTGACGAGCATGGGGTAATGCAAAAGCAAACACCAGTGACGTTGCACTGGAGTAGCAACTGCCACATGCCTATAAGGGAAAAAATTATAGTCAGTCGCCTTGACTGCACACCGCAACTGGAAACAAATATACACTGGCTTGTGATGCAGATACATACCCACAGGCCTCAGAGGATTGCATGGCTGTAGTCAATTGCAGATTGTCAGAGCTACAGTGTGAGACGTACCTAAAGCTTTATGCACAACCTGCGACCCCAGAAAAATCCTTGTGTCTTGTTATGATCGTCAGAAAGACAACAGTATTCCAACACGGAATGCTAACTCAGCAAGAACTTGCCTGATCGGCAAGCAGACTTTAACAGTTGCAACTCTAATATAAGGCCATTGCTGGTTAGGGTGGTACTGCATATTTCCTAGGTTGCAGCTCCAACCGCACTAAGGCTACAGATCACTTCTGCAACAGACAATCAGTGAACACTGATTTACAACCTACTCACTAGAAAACAGGATTTATGGTTATCCTTTCATATAAAATAGAAACAAAAATACCCATCTATTGCGTTGAATGATACTGATAGGATTGACTAGCTACCAAAAGTAGTGCATTCTACAGCCATTGCTGATTATGCTGTAAGAAATATAGCTAACACATTCCCACATTGATACTTGTCATCTGTAAATACATTGTTAGTTCAACAAAAATTCGACGCACAGATTCATTGCAGAAGAAGTTCAACTGTGATCCTTTGAGCCAGCCAATTTTTGACTCAGAACTCTCTGAATTTCATGAATGTCCACCTACTAAAATCTCCTGTAACCCTGGGTCTGAATGCTAGGTTATTCTACAGGCTGTTTGTTTTTCTAAGGAATTTCCTACAAGGAAGAAAATATGAAGTAAAGCCCATTAGAAATATTTCACAAAATTGCTGAAATAAGAAGTACCTACATTATTATTATTAGATTCATTTTTTTACCACCCCTGACACAGCACGGCAATTCAGGAGTGAGGCGCAATTCATTTTCTACATCAGTCACTGAGCAGAACTGCTCTCAAGACAACTCAAGCAAACACTACTTTCGCCATTATATAATAGAATGCAGTTCAAATATAAGGCAGAACATTTCCCAAATTTGTACTACTAGGTTAGCTAAACGGTCGACTAAATCCATGGGCAGGTACCTATTATTTTTAGCTATATTGAATACATAGTTAACTAGAGCACTCTGAGAGCACATAGCTCCGCCAAGTGAGCCAACGGTAGCAAAAATTCAAATTGGCTCTGAAACCATAATTTTCTTTGCATAAACTCCAAAATCTAAACATTTGTGCCATTTTATATCAATAACAGCCTGTTCAATTTTTTTGAAGGTCCGTTCATAACTTTTTGAGTTATACTGTTAACAAACGTTATAACAAATATGAGTCAAACATACAAACGAACCAACCGATCTGCACCAAAATTTGATCATTTATGTCTTTTATCATTACTAACAACTCTTATAAATTTCATAAAGATCCATTCATTATTTTTTGAATTATTGTGCTAACAAGCATAAAATTAATAACAGTGACAAACGAATGAATGAACAAACGGATCATTACCAAAATTTGGTAATCTACTCTTTCTTATATACCTAACAACTCATGTTAATTTCATCAAAATCCATTTCTAACTTTTTGAGTTATGGCATCGAGAAAAATGACGCAGACAAACAAACAAACAAACGGATGGACATATCTTCACCAAAAGTTAATCATCTGTTCCTCCTAACATACTTGACAATCCCTGTGAATTTCATCCAAATCAGTTCATAACTTGTTGAGTTATCCTGGAGACAGACAAACAGACAGACAAACACGACGAAAACATAACCTCCTTGGCGGAGGTAACTAAAGATTTGTCTCCACAATAACGGTACCATAATCTAATAGAGGAAGAAATGAGGGACATATGGCATGTTGATAAGAAGATGGAACCCAAGCATGAGATTGTTGCCAACTGCTTACACAGGATCAACACACACAACAGCAAGTCAAAAAAGAATAAAAAGTCAAGAAAGAAGGGAAAGAATAAAATAAAAATTATTAGTAGGAGTATCAAACTGAATAGACGCAAAGTATGCACAAAGGAAAAAAAATAAGGTGAACCAAACCCAATCAATGGTTAAACCTATGCTTCCTGAAGGGGATATCTGACACCGACAGATTCATTAACAAGTAGCTAATTGTTTAATTTTCACCTGAATCTTGATGGAGTATGGGATGGTTTTTAACTGTGCTGACTGCACCTCCAACACTCCAACAGAGTGACTAGCAATTCTGCAGTGAGAGGATTCTATCATAAGTTTTTTTTACTGAATGTAACATAGAACCTGAAAACCGCCAAAATAGTCAAGTGAATTTGCAGTATGGGCCCAGAAAGTGAGAAGACTGCTACTCCTCTTGACTCAGCACCACTGCAGGTGGTGGGTGTGGACAACGGCTCCTATGGTGCCACTCAACGAACAACCTGGGGCTTGCCTAATGTGAAGGATAAAGGGTAAGGATTTTAATATACTGTGGCTTGTAGTAGTATATGACCGAGCACTGAACAAGCTACACCCTGAAACCTAGGGTTAGAGCAGGCACAATGAGTAGGCTTATACAGTAATAGGGCTGTACATCCGTAGGGTAACAGGTCTAGTGCCCATCCACCATACTAGTTGCCATCCATTTAGCACTAAAAACTTCCTGTGTGAAAACTAGCAATGCTAGAAAGCCGTACATAGGCTTAAACTGTAGGCTAAGTAGAGCTGCACCATCCCTGAATGACGGGTGAAAAAAATAAAACCGAAAATAAGGTGGTTTTCACACTTTTTTTCAAGGTTTTAGTGAAAAAATGTGAAAACTATCACCATTTTTTCTGTTTTACTAGCCAACAGTTTAAGCCTATGTATGGCGTTCTAGCATTGCTAGTTTTCACACAGGAAGTTTTTTAGTGCCAAGTGGATGGATGGCTACTAGCATGGTGGATGGGTACTAGACATGTTACCCTACGTAGCTACTTTTTAGAATGAAGCAAGTAATTTATGAATCTTATTGTCATAGATACAAGAGCTGCAATGAAAAGCACGGGAAAAGAAATAAGTATTCCTAGCCAAAAATTTATAAAGGTTTTGTGGCTTTCAGAGTTAGTGGGAGTAGAATATTATTTTCCTTACTCAGACATTTTTCTTAGCTAAGTCTTTGCTTAAAACGCAAAATCTTGTTTTTCCTTCCATTTCTCACAGCACATTAAGAAAAGATATGTGAGCTTTTTAATGCAATAAATATTGTAGCAAAGCAGACTAGTACGACAAACAAGAAATCGATTTAGACTACAGCCTTTATGAAATGCTACTGAAGTATTAAGGGCAGTAAAATTCATATTCTTGCCTAATTTGCTCTTCATTTCCTCCGACATATTCCATAACTACTTCATCAATTTTCCTTTCTTCAGATCACAGTGAATTCTGTGGGCAGCAGAGCCCAAATAAGTATCAAACTGCACCAATATCCTGACCCATTTCACAGGTATGCTTGGCTCATTGTGGGTGTGATGTTTCTGTCCAATGTCACCACTGCTGGCTACATCAAGAGCTTTGGCATCGTGTACAATGCCCTGAAGGTGGAGTACCCAAACGCCTCCAATACTGCTGGTGGTGTCATAATTGCCCTCTTGTCGGGCTTTCGGAGTGTCTTGGGTAAGCAATTTCACTCAACACATTGACACCTAGGGAGCCAATTATAAACTATACCCAGATGTTAATAGATGGGTAATTCAAACCCAAAGAAGCATCAACCTGTTGATGTCGAATGCTGCTTTGAAGCAACAGGATGTCGCTGCTCAAACCGGTTCTTGAACCATCAGCGTGTTAAGCAATAGCTAACTATGTGGCTACCACAATGCTGCAAAGATCACTTAAGAAATCATTGATGGTTATTTACACATGTGTATATTTAAGCAGCAGAATGCAAATCCTGGCAATGAAATCCATGCTAAGACAAATATGGGTTAAAAATATAACTGACTTGACACTTTTAGCCTAGGTATTTGGGAATATTACCAAAAGTGCTATTCCTATGAAAACTATCATAAATTGGGACATTGGGTCATTGAACGCCAAACTTTGACATTTTCAGCAGATCACCAAAACACGTTAGAATCCCAACATGTGATGTAAATTTAACTCAAGATGGGCCTTAGTGTTAATGGGGGTGAGAATTTCAACTATTGAGGGCCAAAAAATCAACGCTCAATTTTGTTTAAGCCTTGATCCACAAGAGTTGAAATTCAGAGTTGCAAAGTCAAACTAAGCTAAGTTGGGGATGTTTGGCATCAGGAATCATAGTAGCAATCTGACTAAAACCAAGAGTCAGAGTTACTCAAAACGATCCTAGATACGGCATAAAAAATCAAAGTTACTACAAGGTAGATAAATTGATGGCTAATAGTACCAAAAGTCAAAATCTAGGATGGGCCAACTCCACAACGTTGGTGACTGAAATAGGGGACTTCATTTGTCAACGACGGAGTGAATAAATTTAGACAGTCTGAGTTGTATCAACAGCACAGCCAAGGTGTCTACAGGGATTCTAGTACGTTTTAGCACTTTTTAGTACCTATCAAAAATATATTTTAGCACTTTCACCCACAAGAGAACGGGCAACCTAGTCTGACCCTGCCAGTGGCCTCCACAACTCCCTATATAGCTAGTCATCAGATAACCAAGTCCTTTTCTGTATTAGTGTCAGGCGGGGCGATTCCGACCACCATAAAGATCTGTGGCGATTCCGACCAAAGCCTTTCAACCACTAAAACCTGATTTTATTCAAAATCTGTTTGCACCACCTTTATGGTAGGCAATGTCCACCCTTTAGGATGGTGCAAACAGATTTTTGATAAAATCAGGTTTTAGTGATTAAAAGGCTTTGGTCGGAATCACCCCAGATCTTTTGGGTGGTCGGAATCGCCCCGCCTGACATTAATGAATAACTAATTTGCATTGTATGAACGCAGATGAGCAAGTAGCTATTGTTATCAACAAGCCATAGAAGTCTCAGAAGGTATATCTTGAAAAAAAAACCCTTTTCTGTATGTAGCAGAATAATTTAGCACCTACTAGCAAATTTTAGCACTTTTTAGCATATTTTTTAGCACCTCTACCATTTTAGCACTTTTTAGTACTTTTTAGCACCTTGTAGACACCTTGACAGCACACTAATCACTACCTTTGAGCAACAAGGTCTGCAGTGAACCTAACAACACACTGTACTCTACAAACAAAAAACTGATACGGTTCATACTTTCTGTATCTTCGATACGTTTCATTCACTACCTAGCAGTATCAAGCTTTTAACATCACATCAGCACCAAACTACCAAATATATAAACTAAGTAAACAACTTGGCAACAGTTTTATAAGCATCATGACTACAAGCAGTGTACGTATGTGTCACAGCTCCCCTCATTGGTGCCCTGGCGGTGCAGTTTGGTTACCGGCTGGTGATGATGTGTGGTATCTGCCTCTGCGCAGTGGCCCTCTTTTCATCCTACTTCTGCTCATCCATTGGCTTGTTAGCAATTACACTTGGCGCTATGATGGGTAAGTCCAGGCTGTAGGGATTTTGTAATTACCAACACAAGTTGTGTTCATTGGTCTGCAGATAAAAGGCAGGGGTAATAACTTGAGAGCACATAGTAACAGAGGAAATCCATGCA
>LQNS02278185.1:4497289-4508033 GCA_001587735.2 Parhyale hawaiensis | reverse complement strand
GTTACTTGGTGGATGCAACAGGCTCTTATTACCTTACATTCCTGATGATGGGCACAGGCATGGCACTGGCTGGCACCATCATAGCTGCACAACCGCTCGTTGCCAAGCTGTTTAAAATACAAGTGGAGTTTTTGTGAGGCCAGCGATGGACGGCGGTCATACTGAGAATGACTCCAGAAGCTAGATGCACAGGCCTACCTTTAATGTGTACCACAGTAATGGTTATTTTTGTGGGCTCCAGCTGCATATTTCAAGAACTTGGATGAAGAAAATGGGCTCATTTCATTAAAAATTGAAGTCAAGATTTTTTACGGTGCAGGCAGTCCAGCCAGTCCAACACTTGCTGGACAATGCAATTGGAGTGGGATTTGAGCCATTCTTCATTACATGGGACTGATCTCCTCAGTCAATAATGCCCCTAACATACCACACACTAGGTAGCCCACAGTGCAAGGGTTAACCCCTTTAGCACCATCCCATATGCACGTGCCTGGTGAGGCCTCCCAAACGCATTCATATGACAAAACTGCGCCCATCAAACGGAGGATATATAAATGCTTCATATGTATTTGTTCTGTAGTATAATTTAGCAGGCATTATATTGTACTGAAACTATTCTAAGGCCTGCAGGCTTGAGCATGGAATGGGCTGCGATGCACAAGATGTTAGAAAATTCAGTTGCAATAATGTGGGACTCTTTGGAATCTTTTTGTATTTTTTAGTGCAACTACTTATTAATGGTTTTTGCAATAATTTTGAGGTCATTTTGTAGGTCTCTAAAAAGGTATAAAATAGCATACAAGAAAATATTCTAGCAATTAACCATAACTGGTTCCTAGCTAATAGAAAAAAAAAACATTCCATGTTGAACTTCCATAAGGTGCTTTGTGGAAAATGTACAAAAAGTTAAAAAAAATCATTAAAAATGCAGTATTATTTTTTATGATCATAAGGATTTAGATGATATGAGGATTTCACCCTTGTATTTCTTTTTTGCCTTTGTAATTCATTAGATTAGCCTAGTGGAATATCATGAAGTAGCATCTGTAGAGTAAAATATTATCAAACTATTACTTATTGTATTTCTCCAAACTTCCAGAAATTTGTTAACTTCATTTAGCATAGTTACCTTACCTATTTATAGATCAGGGTTGCAGTCAGATGTCAACAACTGACCACTGGTGAGCAATTGCCCTAACGATCTGTCAGTAAGCCGTGTTCGCCTCACTGCTGACCTTTCTACGAGATGCTCGAGTAACAACGCAATGCAGAGTACCGTAAAACGGGGTGACTTCGGACACCGGGGGAGACTTCGAACAAAAACAGGTAAAAGGAACTTACTGCAGTAACAGGAAGAGTATCAAAAGTTAGAAGGAAACTTCTACAGTAAAATAAAGGTTGGTATCTCTGTAGTATATCACTAGGCCCACACTCAAACTCGACTAGCATATACACAGAAAGGAATACTTTTTTTTGTTAGGATATTTTTGTTTGTTTTGTTTACAAACTGTATTCCTTTCTGCATTTATGCTAGTCGAGTTTGAATGTGGGTCTAGTGATATACTACAGAGATATCAAACCCCCGCGTCCGAAGTCTCCCCGTTTTACGGTATTCCTTGGAAGCCCTGCTGTAATCCTCAAAGACACTACATTATCCACACTAGCCACTGCTTAGTGCACGTCTTCCTTGAACTAATTTCTCTAGTAAGTGCAACTAAAAACAGCTTTATAATGTAGCACTCTAAATTACCAATAAGTACAACTTCACTTGTAGTATACAGTACTAGAGTAACAGTTACAACGTTTGTCAGGGATCTGTACATACGTATCACCTGGAGCAAATAATGAATATTTCACAATAGTTGTTTTAAAGATACAATAAATAGCTTGGTATCAAAACATTAAACTTGTAATAATCCCTAATATATTTTAGCTATATGGTGTACTATGCTACCAGATGGCAAAGCATCCTGAATTCCCATGGATTGCAGAAAATGGCTGCTATTTTGTTTCAAGGAAACTATAAATTCTAATTAGGGTTTAAGAGCTAACTCCTTAGTTCATAGCTTCCCAATAAACAATTTGTGGTCTTCTACATATTAGATTTCTTAGAATTTACTCCATGGACATTAGAAGGGATGAATTTGTGAATATGTAGTAAAAAATGCAGTTTCTCTTAGAATTCACTTTTAGTTTCTGAAGCGATTTAATTAAATAGCTACATCTAATGTTAAGCAAATAGGAAAACTGAAATTTTTCTATCTAATTTTTAGATTTGAGAAATTTCATACACTTTGGACTCCACACTGAATAGGTAGAGTAGGTATGCTGTGATGACAGCAGTTGTCTTTTCATACCCAGGGTGTCCCAAATTAATCCCCCCCCCCTTGGGTTTTGGTATGCAACCCTGGTGTGAAATGGCTACGGCAGAGGCAATCTTTCAAGGGATTTGCAGACAGTCTAATTTTTTTCATCAACTTAAAAACTGGCAAAACCAATGAGTAGGAGTTATCCATTTATGAAAGCTTTGAAGGCAACAAAGCCTTGTAAATGCATCGCCGGAGATCGTTTAACTTTTCCCATAGTGCGAATGAATTCAAATCTACTACCCTGCTGAAACTCTTATAATTTTATTAAAGATTGATCAACTTTTGATATAATTTTGCTAGTGTATAATTGAAAATCTTTCAAATATAGCATTCTGGTGTGGAAGATCATTTCCAAATGAGAGGTCACGCGCAGGGTAGTGAAGTTGGCTGGGACAAGTCCAGCTTGAACTCCGGTGTGCAGCCCGTGTCCGGCAACCGACACGAACTCTTTTGATACAATTACAGCAAGCAAATTTGCTACAAGCTGAAAACAGATCCCAACACAGAAGGACCCTATTTCCCAGCCCCCCCCCCTTGGCATAAGCAAGTGCATAACTACAACTCACAGCAATCCTCGAATGAGTAGGCTCAGTGGTGCGAATAACAACTGGATAGCTGGTATCATGGATATACCAAGTTCACATACCGCACCAGTGAGATATGGAGAAACTGGTCACTTAGGTTTGCGGCTTTGCCAAAGCAGCAGTTGCATTGCCCAATGACATTGTGAAAGCAATGAATAATATGGTGCTATATTTCCGAATTCACAGCGCGCATTTAAAATTATCTGTTGACTAATTTTATGCATAGCTTACCTGAAATTGTGATTATTAGTAGTCGTAAGCACAGTTAGATTCAGACATTTAGGGGCGAGGTAGGAGTTGAAGTTGAACTTGATTTATCCAACTCCGCAACTTTTGCTTTTGCCTGACTGAGTAGCTGTGCATAATTTGAGATGAACAATGATCTGTACTACATAGCTATCTGTATGTACATAGTACATGAGCTGAACAAACTGTATTCCTACCTGACGGTGGTCTAGTCTCAGAGGATGACCCACAGCAAGAGCTTTAATAGGGAGGAAGCGCTGCCCCCTAAGTTAGATTCGCCAGTGAGTCGATCATTCCGGTGTGGCTGTGACACGTTCATGAAAGTAAATATGTACCTCTGGCACCCGGCGACTGTAACAAACGAACACACGTTAATCTCAATGGGTGGAAGTGACGCAGGAGCAACAAACAAACTGATGTACTTATATGCGGTTGGTGCATACAGCGACTGGCAGCAGCCACACCGGAAACTTGAGCATCACAGACAAAACTTCCAACTTCCTCCTTTCTATTAAATCTCCTTGGTCCATAGCATTAAACATGAAAGAGCAGAAAGGCATAGTCCCACATAAGTGTTTGGATGTGAGCCCATTAGATTATGAGTTAGACTTCCAGTCAGTATCAAACCAAACTGTTTCTGATCTCATGAGCACAGAGTTTGGCTCCAAGTAAAAATGCAGCCGAACTGCTAAGATCTGAACAAGAACATGTGTACCATAATCTAACATTAGGGTTACTACCTATCAGTTAATCGATCCTGCTATGAATTACAAAATATGTCACAATTGCTGGAAACCTTGATAAATTGTCTGGCACATTCTACATCTTAGTGAGCACCCTAGGAGCAATGACCAGAGTTTTCCAGGGTTGCAGAATTGGAGTCTCACATTTCTGAAGCAAAAAGTGTGAGTAGGAAGTGATCCATCTGATCTACTGAACAACCATGGTGCTGCCAGTGGCAGAGTTTGTCCAAATTGCTTGAGATAGCAATGGGTAATCTGCCGTGCTCTGCTATCAAGGTAGAGTACCGTAAAATGGGGTGACTTCGGACGCCGGGGGTCACGTCAGACAAAAACAGGTAAACAGCAACTTCTGCAGTGACAGGAAAAGTTAAAAAGAAGCTTCTACAATGTAATAAAGGTTGGTACGTATCTCTGTAGTAAGTACATCACTAGGCCCACACTCAAACTTGACTAGCATAAACATGAAATGGAATAGGTTTTTCAGGATATTTTTGTTTGTTTTGTTTACAAAACATATTCCTTTCTGTGTTTATAATTGTTGAGTTTGAGTGTGGGCTAGTGATATACTACAGAGATATCAACCTTTATTACACTGTAGAAGTTTTCTTCTAACTTTTGATACTTTTCCTGTCACTGCAGTTAAGTTCCTTTAGGCTTTTTTTGTCCGAAGTCACCCCGTTTTACGGTATGGAAGAAAATTTGGCTTCATATCTTTGGCTACTGTATGAGCAGACAAACGAGTATGGAATATGCACTGTAAAGAGAGACAGCTATATAATTTTATTTTTTCCAGAATCTCCCCTCAACTCTAAGCATTTTAAATGATCAGACACGCTGGTAGATATTAATGCACTGCATATGAATTTTTAGCATCCATGCTATTACAGTACTCACTGGGAATATCCTATATTCATTGCTAATAGCAAACAAGGTATGTTATCAAATGTAACTTACCTTTGGAGCCACAGTAGCTAACCATGGTATAGGGAGGACCATCCGAAGCAGGTAGGCAGAGCCCCTCATGCTAGCATTTGAGAGGACCTAAACAAGCTCACAATGAACTCTGCTTGGAGGTGCACAGCATACACAATATAGCTTGCTAATTTGTATGCAAAATTAGATCTGGGGGACACAACAGCTACAAAAAACATACTAAAATGAAAACTGCACAATCAGTATCTGTAATAGGGAGGAAAATCATTAGTTAAAACATGATCTAACATATTTCTTAGTCAACGGAGGTTTACAAATTTGTATTCTTCAAAACTCTCACCCGAGCAAAGAATACTAAGACCGCTAGGTACTTGAGTTTTTGCCTGCTAGGCAACACGGGAGCTAGTCATCAGGGAGCAGTATCAGCGAGGCAAACAGTCAAAACTTGAATGCGTTATACAGTGGAACCCCAACTTACGAACTTATACATTCCAGGAGGAGGTCTGTATGTCGAAAAGTTCGTATATCGAACTAATTTTTCCCTCTGAAATACATGTACTGTAAATGTGATAAATTGGTTCCAGAGGAAAGTTTTCCTATAAGTAAAAGTAAAGCAACATACTAAATTATAACCTAAAGGATAAAAAAACAGCCTTACGTGCCATAATAAATACGGTACATAGGTGCGGTACTTCATAACAACAGAGAATACAGAAACTGTTCTAACCCGTGTGTGTGTAGAAGTGTGTAACGAGGTATATGAAAGGGAATGAACTGTCACATCAAACACGCTTGGCAGAATCTTTGTCATGAGTGGTACTGTGTTAGCCCGACGTTACCGAAGCAGCTCTAATAATCGTAACGGCGGCCTACTACGGCTGTCACCCCGTCCTTTGGTTGAAGCAGAACTTACTTCTGCTGTCGCCGCGATAGATAGCCCAACTGCTACCTCTGGTTTTGCCACGGTTTTGCGACCCTTGTTGTGGCCCTTATTGCGAATCGTCTCGCCATCTCTTGCGGCAATTCGATTACCCACTACTCCCGTAGCCACGGCAGTTACTTCTGCCGGTATTACGATTTCTGCAGCAGTTACCACTGCGGGTACTACCCTTGTTACCCCGGTCGTTACTACTGTCGTCATCGCTTCTTTTGCCACATCAGTTATTACCGCTGTTATTGCTACTGTTGTCGCTCCCTCTGGTGTCATTTACTATCACACCTATCCCCTGTTCCGATGCCGAACATTTCTATTTTTGGGTTGCTACACATGGGGGTCGTGGATTGCTCATCGGTAGCAGCAGGCAATCCTTCCCGTGTTAGCTCTATGAATCGTGCGGCCATAGTACCTACGCAGTTAAGGTATGCGCCATTGGAAAGATGCTTCACCAGGAACGCGGTGAACAGCAGCCTGAGTTACGCGCGAGACAGCACGCTTTTCCAATGAGAATTTCGACTGGCGTAACTGAACGTCGTTCTCTTTAGTGAACTAAAGAGTTGGGCTGCAGCTGCGTTTGCCCAGTGCTAGGCAAAGTTATTCCTTTGTCAGGTCAAAATTTCATATACAGCTTTTGTCCTTCGGTCGGTTTAGTGAAAACCCTGATCGTCGCTGCATGGCTGTTTTACTGACGCAGACGCAGTCTTCCCAGGTTCGTAAGTCGGGCAAAAGTTCGTATCCCGGGCGTAATTTTCGGGGAAAAAAAAGTTCGTAAGTCGAAAAGTTCGCATGTAGGGAGGTTCGTTAGTCGGGGTTCTATTGTATTCAGAAAGTTTAAGCCTCCGTTTCCGAGCGGAACGATATTACAGAGGAAAGAGTAAGGGACATATATAGTATGTCGACAGAAACGGGGAACCCATGCACGAAGGCGTTCCTTCACAGATCAACGAGCATGGGAACAGCAAGTCGGGAAAGAAGAGGAAGATTAGAATAAAGCATGAGCAAGTAAGAGTATGAAATGGGGAAGGAAGCAAAGTGGGTACAAAAGACAGGCGTCCCAAAGGCCGAGCTAATGGCTGCGGTAACCTACACGAGCCCCTTGGGGTTGCGGGCCCCATTACATAGGATGGGCGAACCTAATCCTATGGCATCTTGAATTGAGTAGATACCTGGTGCCCAAAGAAAGGGTGCCGGTATAGTCTAATAAGTGGCCCAATAATCCGCTATATCAATTGTGTGCTTATAAGTGAGCTTTTATGCCTATTTTAGCTGCACAGCAATCAATCCAACCCCATTCCTAACTCCCCCAACCCAACACTATGTTCAGGTAATACATGTACCATGCCTAGACATGGCAAGGTATGCTCAGTTTCAGTTGGTATGGTTTCTCAAGCCTAGGCTAGGTTTGCTTCCATTGCAATATTTTGTTAGGTCAAGCTAGGTTATGCCAAATTTCTAAAAATTTCAACACCTCCAACACCTTTATTGTTTCCAATTGAGGCATTTACATTTGAATATTTACAAGCCTAAATAGAAACTTTTTATTTCAATTACAAACAAACCCTGAAAAGCGCAACACACTTATTGGGCACATGTCTAGTGAATATCCCTATATATACTAACACAATGTTTTCTAAGAACGTACTTAATACAATCATGGGACAGTGGCTGAATCATTCTTCTGGTAGATCATTGAAAACAATTGCACATTGGAAGATAGCAAATCGTTTTCTAGGCACAGAGTTTTCAATACAAAGACAAAACTAATGATTTTTAGTTCTGTTAGGATTGGTAATTCACCTGATGTATTTTTTAATGATGTGAAACTTAATCGGGTAGTCTTTTAAATACTTAGGTTCCATTATAGGGTAAGAGGCCTAAAGGATAAACACATGGCCCAAAAGAAACGCACTTGCACTAGTAAAGCTCTGGTGCGGCGATCGGACACTGTAAGAAATGTTCAGTATCCGCAAGAAAGACCTTAATATGGCTCCTAAACACCCACCAAACATAATGTATGATTGGACATTTTCACAACGTCCAGCCACCGCACAGCCCAATGGTCCATTGGGCCAGTGCGTCTCCTTTAGGCCCCTTACCCTAGACAGAAGGTTGCGTTTTTCTGCTCAAATAAGTGCATTGTGCAATAAACAGCAAATTAAGGGGGCAATACCTATGTTCAATATAATACCATCATTGGTTTCTTATAGCATTATCTGCAAATATTCTATATTCTCCTACACAGTTTTCAAAGCACCGTATGTGGCACTGCTGTGTGCGTCCTTGAGAGTACCGACACAAGCTAAATTTATGCTCCAATGGCAGAAGTACCGGTACTGCTGTGGTACTGCTGTGTGCGTCCTTGAGAGTACCGGCACAAGCTAAATTTATGCTCCAATGGCAGAAGTACCGGTACTGCTGTGTGTGTCCTTGAGAGTACCGACACAAGCTAGATTTATGCTCCAATGGCAGAAGTACCGGTACTGCTGTGTGCGTCCTTGAGAGTACCGGCACAAGCTAAATTTATGCTCCAATGGCAGAAGTACCGGTACTGCTGTGTGCGTCCTTGAGAGTACCGACACAAGCTAGATTTATGCTCCAATGGCAGAAGTACCGGTACTGCTGTGTGTGTCCTTGAGAGTACCAACACAAGCTAGATTTATGCTCCAATGGCAGAAGTACCGGTACTGCTGTGTGCGTCCTTGAGAGTACCGACACAAGCTAGATTTATGCTCCAATGGCAGAAGTACTGGTACTGCTGTGTGTGTCCTTGAGAGTACCGACACAAGCTAAATTTATGCTCCAATAGCAGAAACACAGCTGCACAAGCAAAGCCCTAAGTGTTTTATTGGCTGGTAGCACAAGTGCGCAGAACGTCTGATGAACGACCGGCTGCTGGCCTGGCTCAACTCATTAGCTGATAGAACACACACCTGCCTGTCACTGAGCTGAGAAAAGTACGCATAATAAACATGCATAATAAATAGCTGAATTAGGTGGGCTAGTGAGCGAGGCTGGATAGAGAGTAGGTAGCTAGTTGTTCCATGTACAGCTTGCCAAGCGGTTCGTGGTGTGTGTGTGTGTGTGTGCAAGCGCCTGCCTAGTGGTAAGAGAATCCAGGCTCTGGAAGTTACTGTTTTGTGAACATGAAGAAATTTATGAATGAAATTTGTGAAGGCAGTACTGAAGAAAATGCTACTAAATGGCAGCAGAACTTCATAGTAGGAAGTGGTGATGAGGCGATGCATAAATTTGCCAAAGTAAAGCTAAAAAATATAGTACAGTGGATATAAAATTTGACATTGCAAGGTGGTAATGACTATAAACTAATAAAACGTGGAAAAGTAGAAGAAAATTATATATGTGGTACCAGGTAGTTGAGCAAAAGTGTTTCATAAAAGCAGCAATCAGTGCGCATTAGAAGTTTACAAGCTTGTGCTTCTACAAGCACATAGCCATTTAGCTCTTCTGTGGCTTGGCTTTAATTTAAGTTGAATAAAAATTTTATTAGCAATGCTCTTAACAAGATGAAAATTTCTCACAATTTCGTCAGTGCATAAAACATGGTATCAAAAACCATCCAGGGGCATGCACTAGGGGAAAACTTCACTGATGCCACAAGTCACAACCAGGGTGGCACAGAGTCTGACGATATTGAGGGAAAAGAGCAAGAACTGGAAATTGGCAGGCCCAGGAGTCAATGTTAGTTTTGGTCCATAAGCTATGCTCGGGACACACACAACTTTATGTAAGGATAGGTACAAGACTCGGACGTCATTTATGCCACAGTATCTATGCTGTACCAATTTTAAGTATATTGAAATGGCACGTGAGCTGCACATCTGAGCAAAGGAGCTTCTAATGGGAGGAGCAAGCCCAAGCACTCTCTGGGTGAGTAAACACAAGGCTTTGTTATGTGATTGACGCTGTCGTTTGAAGTCCTTCAAGTGGCTGAACTGCTCTCATGCAGTAAGACGAAGGCAGTGGTCAGCACTTATAATTAAAGAAAATACAGATAGGCAGTTCTATAACATTAATATTTTTGCAAGAAAAATCGAGCCTGAAGATTTATATCCCAGTCCTCACCCTGTTACTTTCATCATCAGATGATATACAGGATACAAGTTTCCTTTACATACTTCCATCCGCTCGGAATTTCGTCGATGGTTAATGGCAATAAAAATTTGAGCTCAGGACTCCTTCCTATATAGGCTGCGTGAGGCAATGCCGCTCTCCGATTGGATATGCCACTCAGCCAGTTCAAGGCGAAAATTTGCTCGAAACGCTCCCGTAGGGTAAATAGAGAGAGTGCACTCCTCCCTATTAGAACCTCCTTGATCTGAGCAACCAATTGGGAGGGGAAATGCATATGTGTCCCTGCCATTAGACTCTACAGCCCTGATTTGCAGGCTGTGACGGGGACATTCATTTTGAAGAGCATGGGGTAATGCAACAGCAAACACCAGTGATGTTACACTGAAGTAGCAACTGCCACATGCCTCTAAGGGAAAAAATTATAGTCAGTCGCTTTGACTGCACACCGCAACTGGAAACACACACAAGCATGTGATGCAGCTCAGTTACTTTGACTGCACACCGCAACTGGAAACAAATATACACTGGCTTGTGACGCAGATACATACCCACAGGCCTCAGAGAATTGCATGACTGTAGTCAATTGCAGACTGTCAGAGCTACAGTGTGAGACGTACTACCTAAAGCTTTATACACAACCTGCGACCCCAGAAAAATCCTTTGTCTTGGGCATGGACTCTTCACCCCCCCCCCTTTTTTTTTTCTTTCTCTCGCTTTTCTCGTGTCCTCTATATCCTACTAACATAATGGCAATAGCTCATAGAGTGCCGGGGCGTATGTTCCGGTGTCTCTTTGGGAATGGGCCTATTGGTTCGTCTATTGCCGCCTATCTAATCTAAT
>LQNS02278185.1:4325345-4335470 GCA_001587735.2 Parhyale hawaiensis | reverse complement strand
TCATAGTCAGCATTTGGAATAGACTCCCTTCCGACGTTGTTGGTGCGGAGTCGGTCAACTCATTTAAAAATCGTCTTGACATACATTGGGAGAGACATCCTCCACAGCTAAGAACGCCTTCTCCACGAATCGCAAGCACTAACAGCCAAAGCTTCCCAGGCCATTTTAAGCTGACTTCGTCTCACTTCCGCTCCATCTATATATTTAAGCTCCGCATATATAGTTGTATATATATATATACCTGGAAATATATATACTGTATGTCTGTCTACACAAAAATAGGTAGGAGTTGAGCAATCTTAATAATTTGTTGTAGGGAGTTTGATGGGTGGACCTAGATGTGATCCACGCCAAAAACTAGGACTAGCTGATCATAAAAATGACGGCGTTGAATTTACCTCCACCACAGAAGATTGTCTTGCGCTGTTTTTTCTTATGTTGTTATTATTATAGTGAATATTTTAAGCTTCCGTTTCCATAACAACGGCGATCTAACAGAGAGAGACAAGGGACACGCGGGTGATTGTCTTACGCCACGAGGCGTTCTAGTTCTAAAATATGTTAATGCGATGGCACACTGCCAATAATTTTGACTCCCTACGATGGCCATCGCCGATGGTTACTTCGTCGTAGGTCGTCGCCGATGAAAACTGGCGATTTTTGGTTCCGATTGCGAAGGAGCGATGGTATTGCATGCTCCATCATACCATCGATTTTGCTATCGTATACGTGACACGCACAAGCAGCTGATACCTTATGGGCCGTGCATACTGATGCAATATACTAGCTATACGTGACACGCACAAGCAGCAGCTGGTACCTTATGCACCATGCCTACTGACGCAATATACTATACATGACACGCACAAGCAGCTGGTACCTTATGCACCATGCCTACTGACGCAATATACTATACATGACACGCACACGCAGCTGGTACCTTATGGGCCGTGCATACTGATGCAATATACCTACTAGCTATACGTGACACGCACAAGCAGCAGCTGGTACCTTATGCGCCGTGCATACTAACGAAATATAGCTACTATACGTGACACACACAGGCAGCTGATACTGTATGCGCCGTGCATACTGATGAAATATAGCTACTATATGTGACACAGACAGCTGGGACCTTATGCGCCCTGCATACTGACGCGATATACGATGCACAACACGCACAAACAGCTGATACATTACGCGCCGTGCATACTGACGTAATATGAAATATACAACATGCACAGACAGCTGGTACCTCATGCGCCGTGAATTGAATATAGCTACAATTAACATGCACAGACAGACCAAATGCTATAGGGTCGTGGTCAGGTGGTGCGCTTTTTCAAGTCAGGGGCGGGTAGAGCGCACTATGCAACTGCAAAAACCAATACAATTGCCACTGCTGCACCGCACGCTCTGGCCATACAAGGCATCCATTGCTTCCAACCGATTCTGGGCTCACCTAAACTTATCCTGTAGAGTCGACTAGGGCAAATCGTGCGCGTCGGAAGCCCGGGGCCGATCGTGCGCATCGGAAACCCGGGGCAAATCGTGCGCACCCCATCCCCCTGCAAATTAAGTGTCAAAGGGGAATGACAAAAATACTGAAAGAGATCCCCATCCTTCTAGTATTAACCCTGCAAATATGATTGGGATCCATCAAAGGTAGGTAAGTAATACCAAGTTTGATTAAATAAATTGTAGTTTGAAGTGATCAAAATATGAGCATTTGAAAATTCATTTTTGAGCTTCAAGAAAAATGATCAATTTGCTCTAACTCCTTCATTTGTCGCAGCCTATTCCTGAAATTTGGTATGTATCGTGTTGAACCCTTCCTCTACTAGTGTTTATTGTTTGGTAAGGCTGTGATACACATGTCCAGCTTTTAATAGTTTATAAATACGCACGATTTGCCCCAGATTATTTTACAACCTGGGGCAAAACATGCGCACCCCAGACTACCAGGTGATACATATGTGGGTTTTGATAAAGTATGGTTTCTATACGTTTCAGGGGTGCTTTTTACAATGGTGTACACTAGAAAAATTCATACGCAACCATACCATACATACAGCTCTTTAAATGGCCTTTTACATGTCCACAAAATCAATTTTTTTTTTTTAACTAGTCAAACGGTGTGCACCAGCCCTACAAATTTGCAAGCAGGCTTCTATATGACTGTAAAGACGGCAAAAAAAAATCTTTGAGCTGAATTCCAAACTACGAATTTGTACAGAAGGGCGCACGATTTGCACCATTTACAAAATTTCAGGCGGGCAAATCATGCGCTACGCCAACATAGCAAACAATGATTCATTAAATCATCTTAAGTATAGTTTCTAAGGTTAAAAATGATGCTGTTTATGATGATAACATCATTTTTTTGCCTACAATGATTATTTTGAAAGTTACGATCATGCCCTTGCAATTGTGGAGAATTTGCAGATTGGCAGCAAAATGCTGGTAATTATTTTTTCCAGTTTTTACTGCCACATATTGTCATGACAGTTACCGTATATGTTCTGTAACTACATGTAGCACTGCTCTTACAATAAAATAACAGTTTTACAAAGATCAATAGTAACAGTGTGACAACGAATTGAAATAAAAATGCACACTATGTTTCTGATTGGCAGACTGGCAGTAAAATGCTGCTTTTTAGATCTTTTTTGTTTTTACTGCCACATAGCTACCTATTACTTTGGCCGTTAGCTATGTGTACTCTAATGCATGAAACACTGATCTTTCAATAAAATACCTGGCCACCAAAATTGATACTGCCACATAGCTACCTATTACTTTGGCCGTTAGCTATGTGTACTCTAATGCATGAAACACTGATCTTTCAATAAAATACCTGGCCACCAAAATTGATAGTAACAGTGTGACAACGAATTGAAATAAAAATGCATAGGTACATTTTCTCCATTGGCAGACCAGCAGCAAAATGCTGTTTATTTTTCTTTATTTTATTTTTTTTTTTACAATTTTTAGTGCCTCATATTGGTTCAACTATTAAACGTACAGTAACATGTAACACTGCTTTAACAACGAAATAGCAGTTTCCCAAAGATCTATAGTAAAAGAGTGACAGTGAATTGAAATTGAAATTCGAAAGATTTTCCTCATTTGCAGATTGACAGCAAATGCTGGTTTTTTATTTTTCTGTTTTCACTGCCACATATTGCTTTGGCCATTGTGTGTACAGTACTAGCAACGTGAAACACTGCCACATACGGCTTTAGCTGTTATATGCACCGTAACTACATGTAACACTGCTCTTACAGTGAAATAGCCGTTTCTCAAAGATCGATAACAGTGTGGCAACAAATTGAAGCAAAAGAAACGCTCAATTTTCCCCATTCAGCAACAAAATTACAGGTGATGCACATCGTGCGCGATGCAAATGTAACAAGTTTTATGCATAGCCTAATGTTTAGTTTTAATTTTTGGGTAAAAAATTATGCTCTTTATGATGGCAACATCAATTTTTATTTACGATGATTATTTAGCAAATTATGACCATGCGCACGATTTGCCCCAGGACCATGCACGATTTGCCCCTTTTGTGGGGGTGAAAAAGGATGTCTGTTTTCATTTTTCAAATTTTTACTAAGACACTCATTGCTTTGAACTTTATATGCATCATAACTACATGTAACACTGCCCTTACAGTAAAATAGCCGTTTCTCAAAGATCAATAGCAAGAATGTGACAACTGAAAAAAATGTGCAATATTTGCCCCAGTCGACTCTACTGACCCTCTCTTCAACCTCAACTCCTAACCTTTAATTTAACTGCCTCGCGCTACTTCACCTTTGACTCAATGGGTCCCCGGTCACTTCTATGGCTTAGCCCGGTTGATTGCCGACCTGTTCACAGCAACATTAGGCGGCAAAGGATCTCTCCCAATAACTACAGTGGCACTTGTGCCCTTGTGAGGGGGTTTGACTTCTTTATGAAGCCCACAGAGCCCAGTTTCCTCTCTACTTTCCAGGAGCAATGCGGGGTCGTGCTGCCGCAGCAGGTTAGGCTGAGGAACGGATTATGAAGTGCACCGTGCATACTGACGCGATATACGATACACAACATGCACAGACAGCTGGCATCTTAAGCACCGTGCAAATCAACACGATGTATGATACACAATATGCACATGTAGCTGATATCTTATACACCTTTAAGTTGATCATTGCGGTTATCTGGTTGACCACTGTGGTCGATCAATGGACTGCAATGTCCGACCAGTCCATCATTGCTGTTTCTGTGGTCGACCAATCGACCACAGTGGCCGTTATGGTGATCGAAGACTAACGCCATCCTGAAGCAAGAACAGTACTAGGGTAATGTTAGAATATGAAACAAAGTGCTAAAAGGTGCGCCAACTACAATTAACTGTAAATAATCGTGGTTCTAAAAAAAATCATATTGAATTTTGATCGGAGACCAACGATTTGCATGCTTTTTGCCTACAATGTCTGATCACACCCCCCCCCCCATAGGGGGGCTAAGTGGACTAATTAAAAACATTACCAGCAGCTAGTTCAATATATGTACTACGATGTCAAACAATGATATTGCGACTTTAATGCAAGCAAACCCCCAAAAAAATTATTTCCCGAGAGTGGTAGTTTTCATAATACTGAGAAAATAGGCACATTTTTGTGCAATTTTCCCATTTAAAAAATTCTTTACCTTTGAGTTTAGAAAATTACAATTTACGACTTGCAGGACATATTAAGCATTTCTTAGGCTACAATTTGAGCCCTAGCTGTTCTTTCTAGCATCAATGGTTTTTGTCTTGCAGCATTTTTTTAATGGAAAGGTGCAAAAGTGATTGGAGACTAATGCATCTACCCAATGCCAGCAGAGCCAAAGGGTGGATGAGCAAAAAGTTTTCAGAGGGCTGCTTCATTGGTAAGGAATTTATGAGGGGATTCATTTTCACTTGTAGGTTCCACCAAGATAATTGTATACCCACTGAGTGGAGGAGCTACTATTGGAGAGGATGATTTATCCACTGCTGTCCATGCTGTGCTGTTTGACGTGGAGGCTACTACAGAACCGTAGTTATTTACTTGTGGCACACTCACTGCAAAAGTTTCCTGTGACTTAGGTTTCTCTATTTCCAGAGCATATTTGATGAGCTGACATTGTTTAGAATTTGCATAATGGCCAAGACCACAGTTACAACACCTGGGCTCAGTGGTATTACAGTCTTTTTTTTTTTTCATGGGCCCCACCACACTTAAGGCAACGAGGTTTTCCTTGGCAACTTTTAGCAACGTGACCCAGACGTTGGCATTTGAAACACTGGGTTGGTCTAAAAATGAATGGTCGAATTCGGTAGGTCATGAGACCGATTTTGATTTCTTGTGGCAATTGCCCTTTGCTAAATTGTACTCTTATTGGAATGATGTAAAAAGATTGGGAGGCAGCAACCTCTTTCTGGAAGGCTTCAAATACTGGATCATTATTTGTACAAGAGCTTTGTCGAGAGAAGTTTATGGCTAGGGTATTAAAATTTAAAAACAGTGCTAGGATCCATAATGGTTTGGTTAAATTTTCGGAGGACAATGGTAGTATGAGAGGGATGGGAAGTTAGGGAGCGCACTTTGTTCCGAAGCTGGGTTGTAGACTTGTAGAAGTGCGTGAGGTGAAAGAAGACAGAAAACTAGAATATGCAGCTTTTTTGGAGGTTAGGACTGTGTGGTGAAAGACTGCTTTTGCACGCTTATACGCAATTTACAAATCTAAGTCGCCTAGGTGGTTCTTAGACTTGGAGAGTGCCCTATTATTTATCCTTCGGGCTATTGAACATTCTCGATTCCACCAGGATATTGGATGCCTTTTTGTTGGTGTGTATTGTAGGACTGCAGTTGTAGCAGCGGACAGTATTGCCTCTGTTACAGCATAACAGGCTTGTGTTGGCGAAAAGTATGACTGGGAATTTTAGACTGGACGTAAAGAGAGTCCAGTTTGCAGATAGCAAGCACCATTTACTAATGCTTGTTGTGGGTACTGTAGTGGTGGCAGTGAGAAATATTGGGAAATGATCACTGTCTAGTAAGTCAGAATAAGGAACCCATGAAAAGAGAGGGGCAATATTGGGTGTGATAATGGTGAGGTCTATATGACTGAACGTACCGTTGGATCATAAGAAAGTGGGCTCTGTGGTCGGAATTCAATGATGTAAAAAATTTCCTCTAGCATCAGCAAGTGGAGATCCCCAAGAGGGATGATGTGCATTTGCATCAGTTGTTATTTTAAAAAGTTTGGGTAGCTATGAAATTAAAGATGGATGTTCTGAAATGAGTTAAGAAGTAGGAAGGTTGGGAGGCAGGTAGAGTGAGCAAACAGTAAGGGTCAGTTTGGGGAGGAATATTTGACAAGCTTCCAAAGAAGTGTTCACATTAATTAAGGATTGTGGGAAGGAACCATCCACAAAGACAGCCACTCCCCCTCCCCTACCACATACTCTCCCACAGTTGGCAACGGGTTGATGAAATCCAGGCAAACTAATTTGTGCGTTGTATGAGGTATGGGTCTCTTGTAAACATAGTATTTGTGGTGATTCATCTTCAACTAATTTTTTAAGGTATTGTTTCCTTGCTTGCAATGAGCAAAGATTCCACTGGAGTATTTTGAGGGCGTTCATAGTGGTGTATTTAGATAATGGCCCAATTTGCAAAGCATAGGCTATCAGAGACGAGGGAATCAGCATTTGACATATGTCCAAGTTCTACAAGCCAGTCTATTTTATCTGCAATTTGATTAGAAAGAACTATTTTGATGAGTAAGGGAAGAAACTTGAGAATCAAACATATTAGGTTTGCTGGTGAAGAGATTGCATCAGTAATTAAAGAGCTAGCTGGTTGTGAAGCATTCATTAGAGATGTTTGTGTTGCTGGAATAGTGTTGTATTCTGCAGGTCTGGGTGATGTTTGTGTGTTGGGTTTATGTTGTGGTCTGCGGGTCTTGTGCAGGTCTAGTTTGATTATCTCTGTGTAAGATCTGTTGGAGGAATGAGTGAAAGAGAGGGTTGCTGAGAGGAGCTTAAAGACTGATTACTTAGGGTAAGGCAAGGTATAGGTGAAGGGTCAGAAATTATAGGCCATACCTTTTCGTGCTCCGGCTGAGCTTGGTTGTTCATTACAATACATTTTGAAGCAAACGATATCGGAGAGTTGGCTGCTTGTGTATTGAAGGCTGAGGTGGGCAGAGTGGGGGCAGCATGACTTGAGGTGGACTTGCTCAGGCTGGGGAAGACCACGTGCGATGCCAAGACTGTTGGTGTGGGCGGAGCTGGTCCACTTGGAGTGGGCAATGAATGTGGTTGAGGGTGGTTATTTGAATTCTGCTGAGGAGCTATGCCTACTACTTCTCTCTGTGCCTAAGCTCTTGCTTCGGGAAATGACAACTTTTCTTCTACTACAATATGGCAAGCACGGACTTCAGCTAAATAAGCTGGGCATTCTCTGTCCGAGGTACGAAGGCACCCTCTTTTTGGAAGACAGGTGGGGTCACTATTCAGCGCTGGACAGCAGGGTTGCGGAGTCGGAGGATTTGAGGAGGAGTCGGAGCCTAACTTGCTATAGGAGTTGGAATTTTTAGTCCAACTCAGACTCCGGGATCCCATTTATAAACAAATATTCAATTCTAAATTTTCAGTCACAAATTTAAAAAAAAGTAAATGTGGATATACTTTTTGCACATGTCTCTTTTACAGCAATAGCTACCATGTATTTTCCTATTCCATATGATGAGGGCATTGAGAAAATGTTGGGTAGAACTTTCGCACCTTGTACATTATGTGAGGGGGGCGGGGGGGCAGCAAAATGATCAATTTTAGACCGATTGTTCTGCAATTTGCATAGTATATGTCATTTTGAAAAAGAAACACATTTTGCTCCTACAAATTTTTTTGGTTTACGCCTTCCTTTTTTAGATAATGGTAAATTATAAATATAGCTGTAGATATGCATTTTTACTAAGTTTCAAAGGAATAGAACTCAATGAGTGTTCATGATGGAAAAAAGCAATGACAGTTTGGGAATCCTTGAAACAGTTTGGACATTAAATTGAGGACATCAGGACATGAAAAAAAAATTATTGGGTAAATCTTTTGCACCTGGTAGGTACATTAGTATGTGAGGGGGGGGTGGCAAAATACTCAATTTTTTAATGATTGTTCTGAAATTTGCATAGTGTATGTATTTTTGAAAAAGATACACATTTTACTATCACAATTTTTTTTATTGAGGTCTTAGTTTTTGAGATAATGGAAGTACAGTATATATGAATATATACCCATACCTTTTTCCTAAATTTCAATGGAACAGAACTCAATGAGTTTTCATGCTACAATAAAAATAATGACAGTTTTAGAATCCTTGAAGCATTCCTAAGAAAACTATACAGTAGTATTTTTCATTTTAGCCCTTTTTTTCAATGCAACCCATAACCAATTTTCCCCCTATATTTTAGTTAGGTAGTGATTTGATTGGACAGAATAGAAAATGGAGAGGCCAGCTCAGAAGTTTTGTTAAGAATATTTCAAGGATTCCAGAACTGTCATTGTTTTTATTGTAGCATGATAACTCATTGAGTTCTATTCCTTTGAAATTTAGAAAATATGCATAGGTATATCTTTATACTGTATATTCTTCCATTATTCAAAAACTAAGGCCTAAATCAAAGAAATTGTAGGAGTAAAATGTGTTTCTTTTTCAAAAATACATACACTATGTAAATTTCAGAACAATCGGTACAAAATTGAGTATTTTGCTGCCCCCCCTCCCATATAATGTACCTACCAGGTGCAAAAGTTTAAACAAAATTTGTTCAATGTCCTCACTTTAATATCCCAAATGATGCAAAATATCATTGTATATGTACAATATACCTAGCATTTTTAACTTGATAGGGTAGGAGCGTTAGTCTCCGATCACTTTTTGCAAGAAAAAAAATTCTGCAAAAAATTCTCATAGTTCCCATAAAAATGACAATTACTGGTAATTGTTATAGATCAAAAGAAAGAGCATGATTTGAACTTTCTTTTGAGAGTAAGTACATTATTCTATGATTAATAGTTTTTTGTTATAACGGTTATAGTGGGCTGATCGGACACTTTGGGCGAGCCAGTAACTCAGATCAATTTTGACAGCTAGCGATCAGTTGACAGGAAAAATAGAAAACATTGAGATTAATAAACAAAGCTATAGGAGCTGCTAGATAAACTTGTTTTCTAACATTTGAGTGATTTTCATATGGATCTGACTCCAATACATGGAGTTATGGCTTGTCCCGTAACACTGAGACCCCCCAAAAATAGTACAAGTCAACTTTTGGAATAACATATTTATGGTTTGTAAAATCAATGTCTGTGTATTGCACCTTCCTTGGGCAACAAAATAAACATTTTAGAATCATATTTCGAGCTCCAGTTTAACTTTTTTTTTTAAATATTTACAATACCGTTTTTCCAATCACCTTTTAACTCCGATTACATAAATTTATGAAAAAAACGTGTTTGAGCAAGAACAATGCATTTGAAAGTCCAATCCGTGACTTGTTCATGCATGAAAACATATTAACATAGCTTAGGCTGTTATATTGTTGCGGGTGCATGCACAATAAAGTGAAAGAAAACGAGCCAAACTACAGGCATGCATCCTATAGGAAGACAACTCACCGGTCCACGAACATAGTAGGCCTATTGGATTTAATGATGCTGCTCTCGTTCCCAGGTGAAGAAATTGAAATGAACAGCGGCGGATGCTAAAGAAAATGGGAAAGAAATAACTCAAGAAATAATTATAACTCTAAACTCGGAACAGAACACCGTTATATACAGAAGTTACACGTGCCAAAAGTCAATGGGTTGTGGTGATAGTCGTTGCACACGTAAGACAGTTAAGTTCACAAAGGTAATTGATGGCGGTGTAATAGTAGTGAACTGGTCTTAGATGAACGATGTCAAGCCACCAGAGCAAGCAAGCAGATGTGCAGGCCCAAGATTGACCGCTCCTACAAAGAATAATGCAATAATAACTAACCTACCCACAATATAAAGAAATAAATGCAAAATAAAGTGAAATAATAAGCTCAATGCAAAACTGAATA
>LQNS02278185.1:4167708-4181025 GCA_001587735.2 Parhyale hawaiensis | reverse complement strand
GCTGCCGATTGCCATCTGCGTTTGCTTGACAAAGTGGTGCCTCGATGTGCGTTCATGCTGGGTGGTGTTGTGCCTTGTGACCTGGCGCATCGTCGCAGAGTTGGTGGGGTCTGTTTTCTGTATAAAATCTATAACTGCCCCAGTCATCCACTGTCGGAGTTCATTCCGGATCCATTTGTTCGGTTGAAGTATACTCTGTGGACTCGTGCTCTTGAGTTTGCCTTGGAACCGTTACGATGCCGTACGGGCCAGTATTCCCGTTTGTTTTTTCCATCTTGTGTGAATGTTTGGAATGGTCTTGATGGCTCTGTCTTTGCTGGTGCTGGTATTGGCAGCTTCAAACGATCTGTACACAGAGCTATTCTGTGATCTCAGATTTTTTTTTTTTTCATTCTTTTTTTTCTCCACCCGGTGGGCTGGTTGCGTGGGGGTTGTTAACCTCATGGAGTTTCTCCGCTCCTACGTCGCCAGTCTGGTGTGATTTAATAATAATAATCAGTTCTGCTCGAGCAAGCATGGCAGACCTTCCATCATCTTCTTCGCCGTTGCCACCGCCAGCACCACCTCCGCCTCCTGATGGTGACTACAGGCGTAGTCGAATGTGATGATGTCTGCGCGACTTAGCACTCAAGTTTATTCGAGTTGCGCCATTTGTCAACACACAAAGATTAGGTAAACTTAAAAATAAAATAGCCAGAAGTAGGCTAAAGCAAAGACAATTGCTCTAGTATCACTTTCATGATAGTTTTATTAGCAGTTGGCTAGTTGCGTGGATAGCAACGGAAGTCACCAGCTCTACAAACAGATCTGCTGATCAAGATCAGTGTGGGGATTCAGAAGACTATTTCGAGGGTTCGTGCACAACAACAATCGACAAGCGGGCGCACCAGAGCAGGTTGTGGGGCGCAAAACCCTTGAGAGGCGGCAAGCTGAGCCGATCAAATTGCGTCTTCAACATAAAAGCATTCTTTCCCTTCTCTGGGGCTTGAAAACTCAAAAATATGACCGCCATAATAGGAAATGAAAGTGACATGAATCCTTGTGGACCAAGTGCGATGCTGCTCCAGGATGAGGCGGAAGCCATCTCTGCTGACCGAATTTACCAGGCGCATGTTGTTAATGACAAGCACCCTCAACTGGCAGCACTCAGTGACAATGTAGTGACAATGTTTCCCTCCGCTCGTCGGAAAACGTGGGACACTCGGCCATTAAATGCAGGACAGTGAGAGGTACGACGCAGTCATCACAGTAAGGTTGCGGACGACCCATCCGCAGATAGTCGTGAGTGAGTCTCGTGTGCCCAATACGTAAACGACACAGTACGACGTCCATTCGGCGATCGTCGCTATTTGACGAGTGCCACTGTCGGACGGTTTCTTTCATTGCATGTAGTTTATTATTTCTCTGACCTAGCCATTGAGATTGCCATAGCTCGCGCAGGTTTCACTTGATTAGTGGGTAATAGTCTCGGAAGGGGACTGCATGGTTTGCCACGGGCAAATCCGACAGGGCCACCTGCCTCGACTCCTCGTCGGCGAGTTCATTGCCCGTGACGTCAAAATGACCAGGCACCCAACAAATACACACTGACTTTCAATCCTCTTGTAGTTGTACCGTATTTACTACTTGGTTAATGACGGGGTGGATTCTGTCGTATGCTCGGATGGCTTGTACTACACTCAATGAGTCAGAGAATATTGTAAAGTTCCTTTCATCGCTGTCTCCGAAGAGGAGCAATGCCGTGCGCACGCCAAACAACTCGGCGGTGAAAGTCGAGGTCTCCGATATTAGCCGGCATGCTCTAGTTTCACCAGTCGTAGTGACTGCGTTTCCAACTCTATCTCCCATCTTAGAGCCATCAGTATAGATGTGGATAGAGTCGCCGTGTTGGTGTCTCACGTGCTCCGTGAAGAGAGTTTTTAGAAAGATAGGATGTGAGTCTTTCTTTTTTGGGTATTGCGTACCGGGGCAAAACGTAGAAAATGGTATGCGCTAGGTTAGTTTGACTCGATTCAGGACCCGGGCAACCTTGAATGGCTCGATTTCCGCTATGAAGGAGAGGGCTTTATAATCGCTGCAGGAGCGAAGTGTGTACGGAAAGTCTGCTCCCTCTGCCCGGTCTCGGCACACATTGTCCCAGGCCGGGGATCGAGGGACTTGTTCTAAGCGGGCTAAGTACTGATAGGCAAGTTGCGCCCTGCGCTGCTGCAGGCAGGGTTCGCCACTCTCAGCGAGGAGACTTGGTATGGGTGATGTACGGAAGGCTCCGGTGCATAGCCTTAGTGCTGCATTGTGCACAGCGTCCAGTCGTTTTTGGACTTTAGTCTTCGCGGACTGATATACGACACAGCCATAGTCTAGTCTCGAGCGTACAAGGGTTTGATAGAGATATAAAAGGGTTTGCCGGTCGGCGCCCCACGACAGTGTTGTCAGGTGCTTGAGTAGGTTGAGCCTACGCATGCATTGTGTTTTAAGCATCTCTATGTATGCTTTCCAGAACAGTCTTTTTTCTATTATCATTCCGAGGAATTTCACCTCTTCATGATAGTTTATCCGTTTTCCGAACTCAGTAACAATATGGGCCACGTCCATATTAGATTAACCTTTCACCTGATCTATGCGAAAGACAGTCAAATTCGAAAATGCGTTTCGCAGTTTTACAATATACCCTATATATATTGTTGCCACTGAGAAGGGTGTAACTCCATATAACCACAAGGTAAGTAGTCAAACAATTTTATTTTACATGAAACCTAGAAGTTAGCCATTTGCGAGTATTACATTTCACGTGGGACACATTTCCCATCGGGACAAACTACAATATAATTAACGAAGACATCTACACGCACGTATGTACATAAGTGAAGTTTGTTAAAGAGTAAGAGAATCAACTTAGGTACCTAAGTACCATAAGTGCCAAGAACTGCACAGCTTACCTTACCTTGAGCGAACGCAGAGTGGGTCTGTTGACGGCGTTTTGAGCTCCTCAGTCGGGGTGGTGTCTGGCGTCCCTCACGACAGTGTGCTTGGCCCGCTGTGGTTTGTTCTCTATACTAGTGACATGTTCTCTTCACTCGAAAACACGTTGATCAACTATCCCGACGATTCCACTTTGATGGCGGTGATACCTGCTCCTCGCCTTCTTGATGCTGTCGCTCAGTCTCTGAATGGATATTTGTCACGCATTAGTGCATGATGCTCGGCCTGGAGAATGAAGCTGAATGCTAGTAAGACCAAGTCGATGATTATCAGTCGGTGTCCGACACTTGTACCGCAGCATCCCCAACTGGAGATTGATGACAATTTACTTCAGGAGTCTAGCTCCTTGGAGATTCTTGGTGTTGTCTTTGATGAGAGGCTTACTTTTGAGCCGAATATTAGGAGGTTGGTGTCACGTACTTCCACTAAGATTGGGCTCCTGCGTAAGGTGAATTCCGCGTTAGGTGATAGTCAGGTTGCCCGCAGATGTCTTTATGCGTTTTTGCTGCCTGTGTTGGAGTATTGCTCACCGGTCTGGGCTTCAGCTCCTGACACTCACTTGCGTCAGTTGGATCGACTTGTTAGTTCAGCCAGCAGGCTGTGCGGTGATAATGATCTGGTGAACCTGTCCCACAGGAGAAGAGTAGCAGAGCTATGCATGTTTTATAAGGTTTATAATAATGAGAGGCACTGGTTGTATTCTTCTCTCCTTGCCCTCAAGGTTTTTGGGAGAGCGACTCGTGCTGCGTGCGGAGCTCACTCTTTCACTCTGGAGGCTGTCAGATGTCGAACTAATCAGTTCTGTCGGTGCTTCGTGCCCTGGTAGGCTAAGATTTGGAATTTGCTGCTGGCATCGGCTTGGGTCGTATTGGCCTGCAGGCGTTTAAGTCAGCTGTTAATGTTTTTTTTGCGGGATTTCCTTCAGCAGCGTTTTGGGCTTCCCGGTGTTACAAGATGCCTCATTTGGGTTGTATTACCTGTCCGTAGGAGCTTCAGCGTGAAGTTTTAATAATAATAATAATCGTTATACATAGCGGTACAGGGGATCTCCCGAAACTGGAGATAGCCCAGTTGATCGTTCAATTTTAAGTTACAAGACAATGCATCTTACAGTGTTGTAATAGTGTTAATTAGAACATCTGAGCCTTGGATTGTCCATGCGTAATAGTAATTAGTACATCTGGGCCCTGGTTTGTCCAGTAATTAGTACATTTGGGCCCTGGTTTGTTATGCGTATCAGTAATTAGTACATCTGAGCCCTGGATTGTCCATGCTTAATAGTAATTAGTACATCTGGGCCCTGGTTTGTCCAGTAATTAGTACATTTGGGCCCTGGCTTGTGCACGCGTATGACTGTAAGCACAACATACCTATAAGGTTGGGTAGGCAAAGCTGATCCTAATTACGTCGAACCACCAATATAAAAGCACTCCGTCGCGCCAAGAGTTTTTTTAATGTCCAAAATATGATTCTGATACGATGAGGTAAACGAAACGTGAATTCTAGGAGATCTTCCTCGATGCTGCTCCTGAATGTTGCGAATACAGTCTATGGTGATGGAATTATCCAGTGTGGTTAGGACAAGCACCCCGAGCTGGCGGCACTCGCTGATGATATGGGCCAGGCCCCTGTTACACAAGCCACCGACATCAACCATGTGGAGGACAGACAAGTTTGGAAATGCGATGGGGATCTTTTCAGCAATATCTTCGTCACAGTAGACTGTTCGCAGGTGGAGTTCGGTCACGGTGGGAAACACAGCCGCGCCAAATGAAACCCGCTTCCGCAGCTTCGAGATGGTCTGAACAACGAGCATCTTGAGCAGAGGTACGGGGAAGAGATCCAGAGAGAGGTCTGCCACGGAATTTACAAACAAAATAAAGCGCAGGTAGTGCAATTTCCGGCAACTGTGGAAAGTGGAGCTAGTAATGACAGGCAGACTCGAGGTCGTGAGCCACAGTTCCACAATCTGCTTGTTCACTGATCTGAAACGACGACAGCCGCGCTCGTCGTTGCGGCCCCCGATCAGGAAATTAAGCCGGACCAGGTCTCTGATGTCGCAGACGAAAGCTGAAACATAATCCCATGTGGAACAGTTCACGGTATTTAGCTGGACACAATTGCCGACGATTTCAGCTCTGTAAGACGGCGTGCCAATGCAATACTGAACAGTGAGATCCTGAACATTAGAGCACACTTCCAAAACGTTTTCTATTGTCCTTCCTTCACAGCCAATCATTTGCAGGATACGGATGTTGTTAGAACAGAAAGGCAGGGCCTCCTTAGGGCAGGGCAAATCAATGGCAACGCACTTCAACGCGCGAATTTCAGGATGACTTACCCAAAAATTTGCAAAGCTCGACAAGTTTTGGGATTCAAAGTTACTAGTACGAAGCTCAACGGGTTCCCAGAACGAATGATGTGCCAGAATTTCATTCCACCGGCGACACACCAGCTGAGCTCGACCCAACGTTTGGATATCCAGGTACAAAAATACCTTGGAGAAAATTTCAGTGGGTAAATCATTGACCGAAATTACACTGCTAGTAACACGCTGTTCAGCCGACTGCAGAACACGTCCATACGATGTAAAAATCTCGCAACTTGAGAGAATTCGAAATCGATCACGGATTTTACAAAATATTTCATGCTCGTAAGGAAACATGGCCGTATGATCGAGGCCACATCGGATGAACGTCACCTCCAGAGGGCCTCGTTTCTCAAAGCAGAGGCTGGGCAGAGACAGGAAGCAGTCCCTGGTGACTTGGGGACAGCACTCGACTGTGAGGCTCCACAGCCTCTTGCAGCCGCTGATGATGTGGGTCAGGTCGGCATTGGTGACGTGTGGCATGTCGATTAATTTAAGAGTTTGGATGTTAGGGAATGAGCGAACAATGGAACTGCCTAAGCCAAGGTCAATGGGACAGCGTTCCAGCACAAGCGTTTCAAGAAATGACCAATGCAGAGCAGGAAAAGAATACGCCTGAATGGCAGTAGGCGCCATACAAGAAGGACAAATACATTCGCAGTTTGCCAGGATCTTATAGTCCCAGAAGATGGTGCAATGAATATAACTGCCGGTTAGGCCATGATTAGTTAAGGCGAATCGTCTTAAATTCCTAAATGGAACTAACGAACGGAAGAGGTTGGGATCTAGACACGCGATTTTCAGAGACAGGTCTTGGAGCTGTTCGGGTAAGGCTCTCAACATCTTGGCCACAGAGTCCGTTGATGCTTTATAACAGTTCATATGCAGGGCCTGAAGCTGATGCAAGAAGCCAATGCCCTCACACAGTTCGGAAACTTTAACTCCGTGGCATGGTATACATAAACTTCTCAGGGAAGTCATACCGGGTATGAACATTTTATGCAAATGGCGATTAGGGTCAGAAGAGAAATAGCTGAAGTGCATAATGTTCGGACAGGCCGAGAGAATCGATTTACAGTCTCGGTAACAAAGAGCATGAAACACTGGTATGACTATCGTAAGCCTCTTCAGTGACGGACAGTGTACCAGTACGGACTCCACAAGCTCCTGAAAGCGAATACGAAAGGAACATTCAATGGACGTGACTGCTAGAGCGCGACTTGCGATGTTTTTGATAAAGGGGAGGTTGTGATACGAAACAATTCCCAATTCTACACGGTTCCAGAGCTGGGGACGCATTCCTATCTCATGGAATCTGCGGCACACCTGGACCACGCTGCACAGGTCCCTGGTGGGAAGGAAGCCGAATACTATGAGCAGCACCTCACTACCGAGTTTGGTTATTGGGAATGTTTGGGATCCTGAGGACTCCATGGCTGCTGCCCTGGAGATTAGCAATGCTTAAGGAGATATTAGTCGAAAGCAGACTTGGGCACTGCGACGATTGTAGAGGTTCATTTCAGCAGGTGGATAGTTGGAAGTTTTCAATGGTGGAAACTTGGAGGACTTTTTTACACGAAGCAGGCACTAAACTTTGAGGCTACATTAGACACTTGGACGTTGAGCTGACGAAGTGCTTTTGCGAGACGTGGCACAATTGAGCTCGGTGGCATTTGTGTTCTTTACGTCAAGTGACCTGCGGAAAGAAAAAGAATATATGTGGAAAAGGATATAAAGAAAACTGAGAGGCAATCTAGTGAGCTGAAATCCAAGTTGCTTTAGACTACCTATCCACGACACAGGTAACTCCCCTTTGCGGCCCCAAAAGCCAGCACAGCATGGGACCCCACAGCCAAGCACACCAACCACCAACACAGCGACCCACCACAAGACCAGACAGAGAGGAGGGAACGCATACTTCTAGCTATCAAAATCACAAATTGATCAACCAACGAAACCATACAATTACTCACCCCTGCAGTCCCCACAGCCACGGCCTCAGCTGGTCACCCAGAACAAACTACAAAGATTCAACTGACATCATCCAAATCACCAACACCCCCACCAAGGAGAAGCAGCCCTGGGTAAGCACCACCACAGCTTCAGAGCACAAGTCCTCAAGTTGACTCCTCACCACAGTACCCCAACCACCGCAGCAACCAACCCCCTCCTCCCCAAGTGAGGTGGCGCACCCTGCTCAAAACAACTTAACACATTACCCATCTACTCAACCACAACAAGACCCCTCACATTCATAGTTATAGTTAGGAAGTTCAAGCCTCTGTTTCCGAGCAGAACGATATCACAGAGGAAAGAGCAAGGGACATATAGTATGCCAAGAGAAAGGGGGAACCCATACACGACGGTGTTCTCACAGAGGAGGCACCTTACATTCATACAGCAGCTCGCAATAACACATGCTGTGCGCAATCAAAATCCACATTCAACAATTTCTAACGAAGATGAGCATCTAGGTGCCAATGGAAGCTTCAGATACCTACAATGCTGAGATTTCAACTTCGGCAATGCAATAAGTGCATTTAGACTTAAGGCCGCCCGATTAAGCGACTCGAGACTTTCGGTCTCTAAAACACCCACCGGCAAAGAGTTCCACACTTTCACGCAATTTACATGAAAGACTCTGTACTTCAGTTCAGTCCCACACCTTGATGTCATGAGTCTATATCTATGACTTCTCAAGCGCTGATCTGGGGCGCATACAAAAGATCAATCCAATACGCTCACATCACTCGCTAAGCGCAATATCAGTTCGTAACGTCCTGCACTTGACAAAAGTTTAGTTCCAGTCTTTTCAACGATCACCTTAGTCAAAGCGTGTACTGTACGGTAATCCTTCAATTTATCACTTCCAATGTGTATGCACAGACAATAAACTCCTGTCAGCCCTAGAGTCCACACCTCTGACACACTTTGCACTGTCTAAGAAGCGTTTGATAAGCATCACATACAGACTCAGTGTGAACTCCTTACCTCTATTCACTGAAGACCGCAGCAGATATTAGTCAAGTCCAACGCTCAACCATCAACAACCAGCACATGAGAATAGAAGCGTAAACATCACAATTACTCCCAGATCTCTTTGGAGGTCCGAAAATGGCACGATTACATTTCCCAAATGACAACTCGAGCGACATTCGAGCTCATCTAATGAAGAAAATCTCTGAGAGAACCTCATCACTGCACATTGAGTACGATTTAACATGAGGGTCCATCCTACCCACTTCATTAATAGAAGCTAAGTCCCTCTGCGTACTCTTTTCACCTTGTCTCTTATGAGCTGGACTAAAATGCAAGTAGAGCTTGTAATCATCAGCAAATGCTGCATGGTGGCTGGAGATTTCATGCACAAAGTGGTTCACGTACAAGTACAAGAAAAACGCAACTGGACCCAGAACTTACCCTTGAGGAACACACTCAAGACTCCGTCACACAACAGTCAGTTTTACCTACACATACACGCACGGTGCGCAATGTCAAGAAACACTTTATTGAGAAGTGTAACAGGATGGACAACAAATACCGAAGTTTCCCCAGCAACACTGCATGGAACACCGCATCTAGAGCTATCAAAAAATCCAGAAGAACAACATCCACCACAAAACCTTTACCCAAAAGATCAACGCCACAATACACAGAAAAAGCTGATCTTCAACAGACTTCGAAGCCTAAACGCAAAGCGATGAGGAGACAGAAGACTGTTGGTCTTGAAATACCGCTCCAACTCACAGACCACACTCCTTTCCAACACTTTATGGCATACAAAGGTCAGACTCACAAGTCGATAATTCAGTGGCTGATAACTAGAACCACTTTTGAATAGCCGTACAATCCTGGACTCCAGCCACTCATGAGGAAGCACACCTGAGGACAAGGATTTCCTGAACGGTATAGTCAGTGGTACAATGAATTGTTCCGCAAAACCCCGCAAGAAATGGGGATGGATCCTATCAGGTCTCACAAAAGACTCTGAATCGAGAGCCAAAAGCACCCTGTGAATATGCTCCTCATATATCAGGAGCTCCATCCCTCTGTCTTGTCCCTGATAAGGGACAGGGTAGCGAGGTTCCTCCTGAACAAACACAGAAGCAAAACTATAGGCCAATAGCTCAGCCAGGTCACCTGAAGCCTCACCCAACCTTCCGGGTAATTGCAGAGGGTCCATCCCTAGACCCCTTCTATTCATTCTACGAATGTACCCATGGAAGTTTGTGGCCTAACACTCAACTGACCAACCAGGAACAGAACATGTAGTATGTTCAGCAAAGTAGTTACCAATCAATGAAAGCAAGTGGAGGAACGAAAGAGAAGAGCACAGCAAAGATATCAGCAGAAGGGGAAAGGATGCAAGGTGGGCAGGTAAATAACATGTCTCAAAGGCCTAAAGTTTCCTATGGGGTCCCTCTGAGGGAGCGATCCCCAGCAGCGCAAGACATTCAGAACCTTTCAAATCTCACCTCAACAGCACCGATGTTCACTGGAGGCTTGAGCAATCTGGCATCGAGTGTTCTGGAGAATTGCAGGGGATGCTCATATTGGCCATAGGAAATGGCTACTTCTCTTCGTACTAGGTCATCAATATTCTTGATCTGAGGCAATATCAAAACCTTGTTAATATATTCTCTGCATGCGCGCTAATAGAGCCTTGTAAGCAATCAGGTGGGCACATAGCAAAGTTTTATTATACAGCAGGAGCTACATTTCTCAGAAAAAGTATTCATAAAAAGAGGTGATCATAACTCAGCAATAGCTAAAACACTACAATTAATACCAATAGGTTTGTACTTACCTATATTTGTATTTTTAGTGCTGCTTCACTATTTCCATACTAGTGTGCTCGCGCTGTCATAAAATGACAGCAAATAATTTGTGTAGATCCTTCTTCATTAACCATGATTTCCTTCATACAATTGCCAACGTTAAAGATCATCCAGATGAGGGTTCACGGCATCCCAATTACCCTAATTACTGAGCATCAACTCTCTTATTCTCTGACATGAAAATAATTCATTACTTCTGCTGTCAGTTCAGCAACACTGAAAAGAATTGATTCGAGTTGGTATCATAGATACCCTAGTGTGTCATATTTGTCCGATAGTCTCTTGGTTGTTGAAAGATGTTTCGTCGACAATTGCATCAAAGTTGGAAGAATAGCTGAAGCAACGAAATCATCTGTGGGAAGAAACTACGAATCAAGATGCATGAGAGTGCCAATGGAAGCTTCAGATACCTTCAGTGCTGACATTTCAACTTCGGCAATGCAAGAAGTGCATTTAGACATGAGACCGCCTGATACTTTGCCATAGATTCGATTTATGGAAAAAACAATACTCGCACGAATCAGACTGAACTTGCAATATCTTCATTTTTTTGAATTTCAACTTTCCCCAACTAAGATACATTTGCCATCTTCAGCAACCCGGCCTACTGCATGCGAAATAAATCTTCTTATTATTATTTTCTACCTATCCGTTTTCAATGGAGCTTGAGGGGATGACCAGAGCCTCCAACCCTGGGCTAATTTCGGCGCATGTGTTTTGTTAAAACGTGACAGAAAATGTATAAACCGATAAACAAACAGATCAATACACATCGGTCTTTATAATATGGTAGATTGTAGAAAATAAGTCAGCTGGGCGTATCCTGGATACATGTGTGCAGAACAGCTATAGCATTTGACTTCTCATTATTGGTCGTGTGCGGTCATCTAATTAGGCCGAGTACCTACACTAGTTAGTGACGTGCGTGTGGTGGTTACGCTTGCCGCGCTTCTTATAAGGTTAACTGGAGCGCCATGTGGCGTAAGTCCATCACCCGCTTTGGGATCAATTCAACGTCGTCATATTTTATGGCCAGCATAATCCAAATTCTTGATATTTTTTACATCTCGGTCAACTAACCTGACTATCTGAAAAGCTCAACTCTTTCCGCCTCTTTTCAGGCGGTTATAGATTCAACGCCGTCATTTTTCATGGCCAGCTATCTCAAGATTTTTTCTATTTATCACATCTCAGTCAACTCACTTGACGGTTCGATAAAAATTATTATCATGACTCCATTGCTTCTATATCTCTTTGGGGGGACATATATTTATATATATATAAATACAAATATAATTAAATCTTCAACGAAAACATTATCACCACTTTTTGCTTCACTCGCGGGTAACAATAAAGGAAACAGCTGCCTTTGGTCAACTCGGGTTTGGGGGGTCGTTGGGCCCCAAGCAGATAAGGTCCACAGTGTAGAAATTAGTTGGGTGGTCTCGTCACGTGATCAAAACAAACCATATGAGATGTAACAAACGATGTCAACCAATCGCGCTTCTGCAGGTTCCTTAGTCTTAACTACCATCACATCATCATCACCACGATAAGGTCGACGGCTCTGATTGGCTTTGACAACACACAGGGTCGTGTTTTGGTCACGTGACGAGCAGACTCTACTAATTTTGCACACACTGGACAAAATCTGCCCCCTGCAATGGTGGACCTCCACACAAGCGGCCGCTAGGTCGCTGTCCGCTCCCAGTTGCAGGCTGGTGGCACACCCGCTGGGGAGCTGTTCGGTGCAGTCAGGGTTGTGCCCCCAACAGGTGCCGGTCCGGCCGGGGTTTTACTGCCACCAACTCAACTGAACTAAACACTAGAACACCTCGGTGGCGTAAGACCATCATCCGCGGAGGGGGCAAATTTAATGAAGTGAAGTCATGTCTGAAGGCCAACTAATCCCAATTTCTCATATGGATGCTGTGTCCAACAAGGCTACCGCCACGCAGCCAGCCCCGTGCAGATCTCATAATAATAACATAGGAAAAAAATTGAGGTCTCGCGGCGTGAGACGATCTGCCGCAAATTCGACCCGGTGGAGGAAAATTCAACTTCATCATTTTTTCTGGCCAGCTAGGACTAGTATTTTCGGCGTAGGTTGCATCTAGGTTAACCCACCAACATGGTCGAGGTGTTAACTCATCACTAAAAATTATGAAGACTGCTCAACTTCTTCAATCACTTATTGGGTGGACAGACATATATACAATATATATAAACTAGTATCCCGGGTCGTCGTTATAAATGACGGTAGAAAATTTGCACCTCAATAAAACCCCCTCTGTCTCCTGTGCTTATTACTGTTCAGAGGCTTCTTTAATGAAAATTCAGCATTCAGCCTAGAGCGCCCAAGTGCGACCCCCATATCCAAGATACTGTCTTCGGCACCTGAACATGTCCAAACACGATCAAGCAGGCAAGGTCAGGTCCCTCAGCTGGAGCGCTCAAGTCCGACCCTCGTATCCAAGATACCGTCTACGGCAGCTGAAATTTCTCCTATCATATTCCCATAGAGCGTGACAGGAAAAATATATATATATAGTTATAAATAAATAAATAAAAACACGACGTGAATTATTATATAGTACTCATATTTATATACAATTAAATCTTCAACAAAAACATTACGTAGTAGTATAAGTTTTTTACTAGCGCTTCAGTGGCACACTGCCTATATCGCGCCGAACTATTCCTGTGTTTAACCACAGGCTCGTGCGCCGACTAGGGCGCATTTTAAACTGTCAATGATTTTTATTTCGGCTTTTCTGCCGGGAGGTCTCAGAGTGGTCAGTGCGTTACTGACAGGAAAAAGGCGCAAGTTGAGCATCTCCAACCCCCGGGCGCGGCTGAACGCTTTCGCTCAGCTGCGCCGCACAGGGGAAGGAAACGAAATACAAGAAGGTAAATGTCTAGCGGGAATAGGTCAGCCACCTCGATCGGCAGCCCACCTCCCGAAACAGAAGGGGAAGTATTGAGAGCCTACCTAATTTTACAAAACTAACATCAGCAGGAACTGCGGCAACTTGCAACATCCCCTGCGGAGAAGGCACTCGGGACCCTTGGGTGCGTGATGCCCAAACATATTGTGGCAGGGAAAGGGCCCGCCACAATATGCCCCTGAGG
>LQNS02278185.1:3785839-3803469 GCA_001587735.2 Parhyale hawaiensis | reverse complement strand
GTCTAATGAAATTGAAAGTTTCACTGAAAAATCATAGAAAATTTTCTAAGTCACAAGAAGAATTTTCGCTTATTTTTGAGAGTCGTAAGTAAACTGACGTAATTTTCACCCTGCTACTGCAAGAGGCGCTCAAAAGTGAAAAACTTCACAACTCAATTTTGCACGTTCGCTTCATATTAATAAATGATATTCTCTGTAAATGTTTGATAACATTTACTTCGAAAACAAACTGAATAAATATAGGTCACTAAATATGTTTTCATTTCCTTTGATAGTATATATTACCATGTCATAAAAACTGTATTCGCGATGATAATAACAACGCAACAGAAGTAAAACAATTTTTTTATTGAAAGAAAAATCAAAGTGTATCGCAACCCAGCATTATTATGTTTAGTGGTCATGCTTTGCAAGCAAAGAAAAACATAAATGTAAAAATAAGTCCTATTAATTCTTGTAAAGGAGATGCAGTCATGTAAAATATTATAATATATCATAGATCACCTCACCTCTGTCGTGCCCACTTTGCTTGCTTCCCATCTTTTACTTTTATTGATCTTTCTTCCATTTATTCTTCCTCTTCTTTCCCGACTTGCTGTTCCAATGCTCGTTGAACCTGTGTGGGAGCACCCTCGTGCATGGGTTCCACGTGTCTATCGTCATACTATATGTCCCTTCTTTCTTCCTCTGTGATATTGCCTTTGTTGTGGAAACGGAGACATAAACTCCTGATTATAAAAAAAATAATAATAATCACCTCACCTAACTACGGCCGGGATCATATCGTATACACTCTAGTTAAAGGAAAACACCTGTTCGTGAAAACTAGCATTGAGGAAAACCCCTGTTTATGGATACTAGCATTGAGAAAAACACCTGATCCTGGATACTAGTATTGAGGAAATCACCTGTTTATGGATACTAGCATTGAGGAAAACACCTGTTCATGGATACTAGCATTGAGGAAAACACCTGTTTATGGATACTAGCATTGAGGAAAACACCTGTTCATGGATACTATCATTGAGGATAACACCTGTTCATGGATACTAGCATTGAGGAAAACCGCTGTTCATGGATTCTAGCATTGAGGATAACACCTGTTCAAGGATACTAGCATTGAGGAAATCACCTGTTCATAGATACTAGCATTGAGGAAAACACCTCTTCATGGATACTAGCATTGAAGAAAACACCTGTTCATGGATACCAGCAAAAAAAAAACAAACAAAGATCATTTATTATCTCGTATACAGGGTACAATGGATACACCTATCGAGGTTTTCTTTTTGCCTTAATTCTAGAATTTTGAAGATCCTGTAGTGTGCAGACCAGGAGAAGCAGTCCGTGCTGAGAGTCAATTTAGGATCCCTCATCGTGCATCGCCTGGCCTCTCGATGCTGGAGTGCTCCGTAGCGTGCCGTCCGGGAAATCGAACCCGGGCCTCCTTTGATACGATGCCGAACCGTTGTCACTTCACCACGGAGAGGTGCATTGATGATATCAGCATTGACTAAAACACCTGTTCATGGATACCGGCATTGATGAATTCAGCATTAAGGAAAACACTTTTTCATGGATACCAGCATTAAAGAAAGCACCTGCTCATGGATACCAGCACTGATGATACCAGCATTGAGGATATGCTTATTTTATTGTAATTAACCTATAGTTTTATTTTGTTCAAAGAATTCAGAATCACCCGGTATATATTTATATGTACTTATATATTCAACGAAACCATTATCACCTTGTAACTGTTTCAGCACCGACCTGAACCACAACCGTTTTCTAGCTGCACGTGCGGGGGCGGAGCCCATCCATTCCTCCAGATGTCCGTCCATGCCGGCAAGAATTGGATGGAACTCTGAACTAGGAGGATATGTCCTATACCTGATTATCCGGCGTGCCTCATATAGGTAGCGCTGAACAACACTTCAAAGCCCGTATTGACCAACATTTAGGTGTATCCAGCCGTACCGATTTACCCTTTGCGAAACCCTCGCATTCAGCCCCACGCCTACATGCTCAGCAAAACAACCATCCCATCAGCAGGAAAGACTTTTCCATCATTGACTCTTCCAATACCATCGAACTCACAACATTAGAGTCCCTCCACATCCACAGAACCAGACCTAGCCTCAACATTATGACCTCGGCTGTACCACTGCACACTGTCCACACCTTGCCTCACATATGCCGACTGTACAGGAGCTGACACCCGGCCCTTCTGTTCATTCACATTTTAGACCTCTCCCCGACAATATCCATGCTCCCCTAATCGATTTGCAAATAAAAGAAATTTTTATTGATAGGTGGTTTGTTTTTAGGTTTTTTCTGAAGATGGGATTTGTACCCCGAAACGTAAATTTTAATTTTGTCAACTTCTATTTAATATTCTATCATTATGACAGGCCACTATAATTTTTTCTGTTTTCTGTAAAGTGCATTAACTGGCACACTGCACAACAAATGCTATTTCTCCCCTATCTTATTATTAAGTGTTGTTCTTCTGTTAGTCTTATGCATGAATTCCTCAAGAAGCTGTGGTCTAAATACGTTGGACCCAACATCCGTATGAGATATATACGAGTTTATACATACCTACTTTACGCCGGGCCACTACGGTGTCAAAAGAGAAACGAACGACTGGATAGTCTTTTCCAAAATTACTATTTCCACTTACAATTTGATGAAAACAGGCATTTTTGTGTTTTCCAAATTTTTATTGAAAATGACCAGTGCAATATAGGCCGAAACACCCAATGGGAGCTTATAATCAGTAATCTGCGTTTTATGATGACCAGTGCAATATAGGCTGAAACACCCAATAGGAGCTTATAATCAGTAATCTGCTTTTTATACGCCTAGTAAGTCTGTCTTGTGCTTTAAAACATAATGTTAACATGGCGATTCAGCATTTTACATAGATGACAAGGTCATAACCTCCGAGTAGTCCTGCTACGCCTGTATATATTCGTAGTATTTATCCCAGGAATATCCTGACATTAGAAAATCTTCTCTGTAGACGTCCACGAGGCCGTCCAGTTGGGCTCTGGACAGCTGAGCGAAGTACTTGCGGCTGAGCTCTGCGTAGTCGCGGTGGGACTGGTGGAGGTGTGGGAATGGGTGCTGACTCAGCATGGGCACCTGGAATTTGTTCAAATATTGTGAATCAAGTGCAGACATGCCGGAAGATACCTTCACTCAATTTTTTTTAATGTACATCGTTTACAGTCTGGCAGAAAGATGCCCAGACTAAGCTCTTTTGAATAAGTTACATCTTTTAGAATCTGGCAGAGAGATATCTTGACTTAGCTCTGGCAACAGTTAAACATATATATATATATATGGGGTCTTTTATAATGAGAATGAAAAATAACTGAAAATTTTTTTACGGAATTTACAGAAATTGATACGTATGTTAGTAGTAACAGATCGTTAACTTTTGATAAAGATCCGTTCAATCGTTTGTTTGTTTGTCTCTGTGTCATAACTCAGAAAAGTTATTGACGGATTTTTATTAAATATGCATAAGTTGTCAGAAATATTACGAAGAGTTCATGATCAAATTTTTGTGATGATCTGTGCGCTTGTTCGTTTGCATCTGTGTTTGATTTTGGGGTTGTTGGCAAAATAACTCAAAAAATAATGAACAGTTCTTTATCAATTCTCTTGAATTGTTAATAACATAAAAAGACTTAATTAATTAAATTTCGATGATGATTGGTTCATGTATTTATGTGTTTGACTAAGGTGTGTCAGAATGTTTGCTAGCAGCCTAACTCGGGAAGTTATGAGTGGAATTTCAAGTAAATTGCAGAAGCTGCTATTACTGTCAAAAGGTACAAATGATTAGATTTTGGTGTTGATTCAAAGGAAATTATCGTTTCAGAACCAATTTGAGATTTTCGTTGCCGTGGCCTCGCTTGGTGAAGGTATGCGCTCTCAGAGCGATTTAGTCTTTTTAAAGGTATGGCAAAGTGCTAAAGTGGTGGCGTAAAGAATTTGCATTGGGGTGGCTAAGGAGAGACTGAAGTAAAACGTGGATGGGACTTCATATTACACGTTAACATGTATGATGGTTAAATGGGAGCGATATAGGGAGGATAAGAGAGCTTTTCCCATTGAGGGGTGCAAGCCCCTCCCCACCTCCCCTCATGTCCTTTGCGGCTGCCACGGAGGTGTAAGCCGAAGCCTTGTTCCTGGAAACGTGATCGAAAAATGAAATTGTGTGGAGGTGTAACTTTCGCGTTAGTGTGTACCCGCCTTAAAAAGCGGAAGTGATCCGCAACATGCACTCTTGGAGTGCATACACAGTTCCTTCAGTATGGTTAAAGTTCAGATAATTTTTGGTCGCCCCTTTCATAATTTGGCTTACTCTTCTCAGTTATTCGTTACGTAGAAGAAATGTCAATATTTATCTCGCTTCACCAGGATGAACTGCAGTGTGATGTTTATAAATTAAAATTAGGAACACGTTCTTAACTGTTAAAATGAGAAATACAGGCTGGTTAACAAAATATACTTGTAATTAACAGTTGTATTTGTTCTTTGTCTCTGATTTTACTTGTTTTTCAATGTTAAAAATCGTTTGCTATTAAGTTTTCCATCATCCAAAACACTAAAATTTATGCAGTTTACCAGAATAGACAATAACTACTGGAGTGTGAAAATGTCCATTAAATCCATCTAAATCGGAGAGATGAAGGAACAGTAATTCTTAAAAATTGCTCTTTAGTTTAAGCGGACAGTGTACGAGTGTACAGTGTACTTTTGCTGTTTGAGTACGAGCAACAGTTTCCTCACCTGATTTGTCAAATAGTCTAGTTCTTCGCTGATTTTTTCAAAGCTCAGAACGTAGGAGTAGTCTACTTGGCACAGCGAACAGAAGGTTGTGTAGGGATGCCAATGTTCATCCAATCGGTTGCCAAAGGCCGATTCTTGGATGATGAAATCCGCAAACTGGGAAAACGTTGGATTGCACTGCTGCTCGGTTGTGGATGGTAATCCGACCATTTTACAGCTTATTTTGCGATAATAATTTTTTTCTTTCCCATAAAGTTTATCTTTAAAGCTAGATATGATTCTTTGAAAGGGTTCCCTAAGAATAACGAAGGAGGAGAAGAAAGGGTCTTCCAGAACAGCTTGAAGTTCTTCTTTCGATGGTCGAGGATAGGCGGTATTTCTAGTCTGCTTAATAAGCTCCACCCTTTTATCACGCTTAATGTCTGCCAGCTCCAAGAAGAACGCTAGCCCGGTTGAAGAAGCTGATTTAAAAACGTTACACCATACCAACTTGTACTTGTAGTTGATCAGGAACTCTTGGTGGTTAATTTCAGCCGCTTGGGTGTCGATGCTGGCCATGTGCCGGCAGACATGTTGAATTCGCTCAGTCCGAGCTCTGAGACGTTCTGGAATCTCATCCACAGTTGTAGACTGGAAACTTGCTGGTGTTTGGAGCTGGTGGGTCACATTCAACTTTACTGGACTCATGAAGCGCTGAGTTTTACCAATATCTTGAGGACTTTTGAATTGTTGACCTTCGTTCAGTTCCTTGAAATGTTCGGCGCTTTGTAGCTGATGCAACTTACTGTACTGCAATTGAGTGGCTGAGGTTCTGGAAATGTGTTCAAGATTGGCTTTCTTGCCATCGTTTCCTATCTTCTCTTTGGCAAATGCAAGTTCCAAGTTCCAGTTCTTTTCTAGGTATTCTTTTTCTAGGTCTCTATCTGCTTCTTCTTTGTTATCGTGATGAAAAGAACTCAACATTGTCTTTGAAAATTCTGTTTCTAACGAGTTCCCTTCACGGAAAACCGGAGGACCGTTTCCCCAAAGAGCCTGAGGACTGGTTTCCTGAAGAAGGAGAGACTTGTACACTCTGAAAGACAGAGATTCTTTTTCTTTATATGCTACAGGGTAATATTTTTCGTAAGACGGAGGACTTGTTCCTTTGATAGCCTGAAGGCCATTTTGTTCAAAAGCAGGCAGATCGTTGCCTGTAAGACCTGTGTAGTTATGTTCTTTGTAACTAATAGACCCATATTCATCGCCGACTGAAGAGCTGTATTTCCCAACAATCGGAGGATCTCGTTTTCTCGATTTTGGGACCTCAAAAGTTCGTTCTAGAACCTGTAAAGAAAAATGTTTTCAAGCAGGTGGACTTAAAATATTGAATTAATAAGCCAAATCTCCAGTAAAATCAACCCAAAAAAACCTACTCGTTCATATACATGCGCAAGGAGTCGAGTTAAATATTCGACATAAATATATTTAGCATGTTTAGCTTTGAGGGTTGGAATACAACAGTCCATCTGAATGTTGCTCAAATGTTAGTCGCCAAGTCCATGGACAGATGGCTCAACAAGTGTGGCTGGACTGTTTCGAATTTCTCTTCAAATTTACAGTGAGTTAGAGTTTGGAAAAGCTTTGTACTTTTGTAATATTCTGAGGAAGCAAACAGACTATAGGATGGTCAGTTAATAAAATTTGTATAGCCAACAAATACTGTAGAATAAATTCGGCACAATTCGTATCCTAAATCTTGGGAAAACGTCAGGAACTTCAGGAAGCGTGCAAAACCGAATCAGACTTCGATAGGACGAGGAAATTTCACGGCGACCTACGATAGCCAACAGCGTGTGGCACAAACCTGCAGTAGTGCGAACGAGGCTTTACATCGGCTACTACGCGGCAAGCTCTTGACGCCAGGAGTGACGAATCAATTCATTCGAGCATTTTCGTCTAAATTTGCAAAACCTGAGTGTAAAAATTGTTGTGAAGGGTACAAAGATCCAATTGCATTTTATGGCTGCTTTTTTCCCCTCCAATCACAGGAAACCAGCTGTCCCCAACAGTTACAGGTTCTAAGCCGTTCGTACAGCCAATAAGCGAGTCAGCTTTACCAAAAAATTTAAACACGAGACCTCCGTAGCAGTTGTTGCCTTTTTATGCTAAACCTGGCTTCTGACGTACGGAATATTTAAATCATCCTTACCTTATTACTTCCATAATGTAAATATAATGGAGGCAACAGAAGCCACACCACGCTTGTCATCAGGAGGAAGAGCATCAGCCGTCGTATTCTGGCAAGTACTCGCGGCATCATGTTGATTTCTGTAGCTAGTATTAATCATCTGCGAGGATGTCTTGTTCTCAGCGGGTCACTATGGGTATGTGTCCATTCACACCTCTTCGTGCAGTTAATAATAATAATAATAATATTTTTTACTGGAAGACTTCACAATTAATATTGAAACTGGTGGGCATGAAAACATTATAGAGCATAGTGCACGAGTTGTCAGTCTTTGCAAGCCCGTAGGTAGTTCTGAGCACTATTTGGACAGTTTTCAGGAAGCTATGCTACCTGTAATGACACACATATATTTAAGGACAATATACCAAGCCATCGCGGCAAACAATTTGGGTCGCCGATGAAGCCAAAAACTGCAATTGAGCATCTGGGAGGGGGGGGGGGGACGGAGCGAGCCCAGGTGTCGCTAGGGATGTAGCAGTATCGGACTTGGAGGTATGTTAGATGGCAAATAGTGACACCAAAAATTGTCTCTTCCACCGTAAACTATGCGGGTGAGAAGGACTTCAAATATGGCAATTCCGCGACGCGTACAAAAAACATATTTTAAACTTGAGTTTTTAACATTTGACAGTGACGAAGAAAAAAACACTAAATAGAAGTCGACAAAATTAAAGTTTAACGTTTTGGGATACAAAATCCCATCTTCAGAAAATTTTTTAAACTAACAACCTATCAATAAAAAATTCATTTATCTTTTGATCTATTAGGTGAGCATGGATATTATCGGGGAAAGGTCTAAAATGTGAATGAACAGAGCTACGCGGCAGGGGGTGGTTGTCAGCTGCTGTACAGTCGGCAGATGTGAGGCTAGGTGCGAACAGTGTGCAGTGGTACAGCCGAGGTCATAATGTTGAGGCTAGGTCTTGTTCTGTGGAGGGATTCTAATATTGTGAGCTCGATAGAATTGGAAGAGTTTATGATGGAAAAGGCATTCCTGCTGATGGGATTGTTGTTTTGCGCGGCATGTAGGCGAGGGGCTTAATGTAAGGGTTTCGCAAGTGGTAAACCGGTACGACTAGACATAACGTTCAAGTTTGCCTATAAGAATGGAATGGTTTACAGTGTCGAATGCTTTAGAGAAGTTAAGGAAAACTGAGATGAGGTTTTCTCGATCATTAACGGCACTGTAGGCTGCTTCTACGAACTGGATTATGGCGTCAGTTGTGGACTTACTTACATACTGCCTAGTCTAAAAGTACTACCCACGGAAAATTGATTATTCAAGAGTCTATGAGTCGAAATTACAGTTCGATTTATTGAAAATACGGGGCAGTTTTGGTTTAAGTTAGTTAAACAACGCCCAGTCTGTTCAAAGCAATAAGAAAAATACCAACCACACTACAGTGCATGAGCCATACAACCTCGGAGTAAATATACAAGCTCCTTGCATGTAACCTACTCGCACCACGGCCGTCGGCCAACTGGAACTCTGAGTAAATATAGGCCACAGTACAGTACTGTACTGTGTAAGAGACTCTTGAGCTTCAACGAGCTAGGCTACTGGCTCCCTCCTTCTCTATACAAGCTCCTTGCTTGGTGTTACTGCAGCGGCCGTGGAGGGAGGGTGTATGTGTATGTCGCGCCCTGACAGTGTGACTTTGTATACTACCGAGTTTGAATATATATTGGGATAACATGCGAGCTGCACATCCTCGCATCACGACGATAGTATGAACGCAAGAGGGGCCCGGACATAATATGCGGCATTATCATGCAGTGCGATCCACCTCGTGAACTATCGTTTTGTGTAGTTTAGGGTCGCAACATTGGATTCTGTACCAGACGGACACTCGCTTTGCTTTGAATGGATCTATTAAAAAAAAAAAAAATCGGAGTTCTACGTTGAGGTTGTTTTCAGGGTCCAAGGAACCGGAGTTGGATACGCACTAAGAGGAAATGATAAGTCAACTTGGACTGTACCCTCCTCTAGGAAACTCACACGCACCGGTTCGAGCTGCAGATATAGGCCAAGTGACCCCGGATTACTATACTCTACTCTACTGAGCTGCAGCCGAGCACGGGTCGCTAACAACTGTGTCGCCGAAACGGGATGTTCAATAACCCGAGCCCCTCCTACATTTTTCTATTCTTGGTCAGGCAGGTGCCTTCTCCCTGCTCCGCATACCAAGCAATTGCCGACTCAGCACGCGGGATGACACAGAGATCCCTCGACAGGCTCGTTGCTCGAACTCGGCACCTGTAGCACATAAGTCAGGTGCGCATGGCATGCTGCTGTTGTGGTTTCATCCGACAAAAATAAGAAACGGACGCACAATTTGCTTCTACGCGCTCATCAAATCAACCGTTGTGACGTCATCATCCCAACATATCACTGGTGACCCAATGGGTAACGGACGGTCAAGTAAGTATTAACACTACTCGCCCAATCGTGGTAATGAAACCCAAACGAAACATTATGTTGTACCGGGTAGACAGAAATGCTGCCAAGGAAGATGTACCAAAAGCTATTAACAGCTGACTCAAACGTTTGCAGAACCTTAACGGACCAAGGTAAAAAACACAGATTGAAGTGTCGAGTTCGGCACCCATCAGTCTCCAGTGTAAAAAGGGGGTATAACCCGCTGCTGATGTATTTCTCCCAAACCCCTTGAGAGCAGGGACGAAAGAACACAACCAACGCCTTCTAATTGTTTTGTTTACAATATTATAAAGACTGATGTACATTTATCTATTTATTTGTATAGTTATTTGCTAATTTATTTGTTTGCTTGCTTACGCACAAAGCCTAGACATAAGTATTAGCATATATTTATTTTTCATGTATTTTAAAAATTTAGGGACTGCATTAGGGTCATTAATACATGAAGTTTATATAACATATATATATATATATATAATAGAATATTTAAACAGAACAGTCAAATGTGCACTTATAACAAGAAAATTTAACACAAGTGCACAAGTAAAAGTAATGAAGGACAAAAGTATTTGAGCAAAATAAATATGATGTTGAATCTTTGATATTCAATAGTATAATTTGAATATATTAGTTTGGAAATTATTCTAGAACGTTCACGAAACGTCCCGAAAGAAATGCAATGTAAACAAACCACAGCCGGTGCCATCATTACCTCTCTAGACCTCGTTGAAGTCGCGCATACTGTCACTACAATGCCCAAAGTTAAAGAAATCCCTGAAGCTACTCGTAAACAGATAATTCAACTTCGTATTGAGGGATTAACTTATAGAGTAATAACAGAACGTGCCAATGTTCCTTTTTCTACGGTTGGAGCAATAGTCTGCAAGCATCAAGTGACTGGGGCGGTCTCAAACCTGCTGTGAGCTGGAGCTCCGCGTATGATCATGAGTCGTCCTCGGCGCTACATGCTACGTAAGGTGACTAATGACCCCATGACAACTCGTGCTGACCTTCAGAGTGAACAGGCGTCTCAGGGACTGCATGTCAGCAAGAAGTTGGGGAATTGAACCGTACTGGCATTCATTCTTGCACTCATTGCAAAACTCTTCTTACAACAAAACATGTCAAGAGCCGCTTAACATTTGCCAAAGACCACCTGGACAAAGGAAATGAGTTTTGGGAAGGGGTTATTTGGTCTGACGAAACTAAAATAGAACTTTTTGGCCGAAATGAAGCTCGGCATGTATGGAGGATACGTGGTATTGCCTATGACCCCACGAACACCATCCCCACCGTGAAGCATGGAGGAGGCAGCATCATGGTGTGGGGTTGCTCTACTGCCCATGGTGTTGGGGATCTTCATATTATTGATGGTAAGATGAATAGTTTCATGTACAGGGAAATATTAGAGAAGAAGATGCTTCCAAGTGCCAAAAAATTCTATGGACGGCGCAGGTGGACTTTCCAACAAGACGACGACCCCAAGCATACTGCGAAGTTAACGAAAGAATGGTTTCAAAAGAAGAAAATAAATATTCTTCCATGGCCTAGCCAATCACCGAACTTTAATCTAATAACAAATTTGTGGCGTCTGTTTAAATCTCGTGTCCACAAACGGTGTCCCAAAAACCTTACTGAATTAAAGGTTATCTGCATGGAAGAATGGAAAAAATACCATCAAATGAATGTGAAAAATTAATTTCCAGCTATAACAATCGTCTCCATGCTGTTATTGCCAATAAAGGTCACGCCACCAAGTACTAATGTCATAATTAATTTTGGTCAAATACTTTTGTACTTCATTACTTCTGATTGTGTTAAATTTTCTTGTTATAAGTGTACATTTGACTGTTCTGTTTAAATATTCTATTATATGTATGTTACATAAACTTGCCTCCGCCAAGCGAGGCAACGGTAGCAAGAAAATTCAAATTGGTTCTGAAACCATAAATTTCTTTGTATAAACTCCAAAACCTAATAATTTGTACCTTTTGATAGCAATAACAGCTTGTGCAATTTTCTTGAAAATCCGTTCATAACGTTATGACATACATGGGTCAGACATACAAACAAACTAACTAATCTGCACCAAAATTTAATCATTTATGTCTTTTAACATTACTAACAGCCCCTATACAGACGAACACGACGAAAACATAACCTCCTTGGCGGATGTAATCATCATTAGCACCTAACAACTTATCATATCCTCATAACAACATATTATCATGAGATTTTCAAACAATGAAAGCAACTCGAGAAAAGTTTCAAATAAAGAGTTCACTGATTCATCATCGAGATTTCCTTTTTTGAGGGCAATCGATATAGTTTGTGCACCACAACACTTCACTCTGCCATGGTATGTGCAGAAAAGTGTGTTTGGTTGACCTGATACGAAGCTAATATACCGAGCTGTAGCTCAAGGACATCTACATCTTATCGCCTTCAGAGTGTCATCAGCTGCAGCTCTGGGAATATATAGGAACGCCGTCTCCCCGTATATATTATCAACGTCCCTGCAGATATGAACAATCATAAATTAAAACAGAATAGAGTACAATGCAACGCAATAATCTTAGAACGCTGATAAAATACTATAGTTGTCTATGTGCTAGTTCAGTCATGGATACTATCATGTAGCTAGCTTGTTATCGTATACGACAAGTGTTTCCTGCAAGGGAATGGGGTAATTAGTTCGCTATCCACTAATGACAGCTTGCTGAGTATCCGCTGGGACGCAAAGTTTTCAGTTTCAGCATGACTTTGTATCTATCCTTCCTTACCCAGGGCTGCCAAAGCATGGCTTTTCTCCAACATTGTGGGTGTGCTCAAAATTCCCATTGGCAGCCCTGGCAGCGGCCATAGCGTAAAGCGGCTCAGTAGCGGCGCCAAGGAGGGTTAATAGATGAAGGGAGCAGAAACACATTTCGCCATACTGGCCATGCGTAAAGCCCATCAGCCTTGCTGGAAGTTTCAGCTTCAAATCTGCGTAGTAGTTGGCACCTTTTTACATTAACTCCCTTTGAGTGGAGTGACCGCTGGCCAATAAAGAGGTGGGATGTATCGCAGCTGCGATTACCCTTCTGGATTACAGTCCTTAGAGCTTTTTCAGTCTCTAGAGGCGATGCCACACGCTAGTAAAAAAAACGAGTATTGTCATCTTTTAGTCCGAACATGCTGATGTGCCCATTTAAATAGCACACACTGGCAAAGAATTTTCAGTTATAAATCCCTCCAGATATTATGAGATATCCGAAAGTTAACCAACTGCACGCGCGGCGTAAACTGCACTGATGGTTAACATTTTTACACCTTTTCTTAGCAATCTCATAGCTGTGGTTACGAGAGTTCAAGATGCCCTGCTTTACACGCGCCGGATCCTGAAGGCGGGTAAGAGCTTGGCGTGCAAGGCGGCTGCGGCGTCAGCAGAGAGACGAGCGACTCGCTCGTCAGTTTCTAAAATTAATATTTTTTGACCTACAATTTTAATGAAAATAACTTTTTTATGTTTCCTCATTTGTACTGGAAATAACCAGTGCAATATAGGCGGAAACAACCGATAGGAGCTTATGATCACTAATCTGCGTTTTTATGCACCTAGTAATTCTACCTAATGCATCAAACTCAAGTTAGCAAGTGAAGACAGCATTTTTTGGAATAGACTCCCCTCCGATGTTGTTAGTGCGGAGTCAGTCAACGCGTTTAAAAATCGTCTTGACGTATATAGGGAGAGGCATCCTCCGCAACTAAGAACTCCTTCTCCAGGAGTTGCAAACACTTAACGGCCAAAGCTTCCGAGGCAACCTTAATCCATCTCATTCTCTCTCCCGGTCCAACTACACAGTTTGATGTCTCTAAGCTCCGCATGTCAGCGGCTCTTGAAGGTGCTTGCGTGCATTCAAGATCGTTTCTTGGGCAGGGACTCTTCACCCCCCCCTTTTTTTCTCTCTCTCTCTTTTCTCCTGTTCTCTATATCCTACTAACATAATGGCAATAGCTCATAGAGTGCCGGGGCGTATGTTGCGGTGTCTCTTTGGGAATGGGCCTATTGGTTCGTCTACTGCCGCCTATCTAATCTAATCTAGTCTTTTAAAAAGATGACAAGGCAAGGTCATAACATCGAGTAGTCCTGCTACGCGTGTATATATTCGTAGTATTTGTCCCAGGAATATCCGGACACGAGAAAATCTTCTCTGTAGACGTCCACGAGCCCGTCCAGTTGGGCTCTGGACAGCTGAGCGAAGTACTTGCGGCTGAGCTCTGCGTAGTCGCGGTGGGACTGGTGGAGGTGTGGGAATGGGTGCTGACTCAGCATGGGCACCTGAAAGTCATTAAATTATATTATTTATTTATTATTTATTGAACATATATTTCTCCACAGGCGGGAGGTGTTCTTAGATTATTATATTACAGCTTACATTAAAAATTGTGTGTACATTAATTTGGTAGAAATATTACAGCTATATATTCACAACCTAATCGACATGGCTCAGTACCATTAAAAGTCTGGTGGGTTACCCTCGATGTGACTCATGCCAAAAAATAATGATTAGCTGACCATCGAAAATGACGGCGATGAAATTTGCTCCCTCAACGGGGGATGGTCTGACACCACGAGGCGTTCTAGTTTAGATATTGTTTTAGTGTGCAATAGTGGCGGCACCAGGAAATTTTGCATCGGAGGACTGAAGGGAGACTCGAATACAATGTGAAGGGGGCTTCTCAATATCTGTAAATATGTACGAAGGCTACATGCTGGTTATATTGGAAAGATAAGGGGGGGGCTTTGCTAATCATTTTAGGGGGTTTATGCTCACCCCCTTTCTATGCCCCCTTTGCACTTCAACTGACGTGCAAGCCGAAGCTTTCGTGGAAACGTAATACAATAATGGATTTATGTGAGGGTGTAATTCTTGCGTTAGTGTGCACCTGCCTTACGGCAGAAGTGATCCGGAACATACAACATTACAGTGCATGCGCAGCTCCAGCACTATAGCTACAGTTTCGATCATATCTGATCACATCCTGCTTAATTTTGAGTACTCAACACATTTGCTCTTTTCCTAGTAGAGATATCAATATGTTTTCAGCTTAACCTGGATGAACTACAACGTAATGTTTATACAATGAAATTAGGAATTCGTTCCTGTTATAAGGAATATACAGTATTAGTTGGAGAAAAAATGACGTTTACGATTAACAATTATTTTTGTTCACTGTCCCTGATTGTGGTTATTTGTTGTTCAATGTTAGGATTCGTTTGCTATGAATTTTTCCTCATAATTAAAAAAAAAAAAATACAATTTATACAGAATACCACTATGGACAATAACAATCAAGTGTAAAAAAATTTAAATTTAATCCAAATCCGAGTGATCAAGGAGCAAAAATTCTTAAAAACTGCCTCTCAGTTCAGGCCAGCAGTGTATGAGTAGCCCAATTTCACTGTTTGACTGCAAGCGACCCTTTGCCACCTCACCTGATTGGTCATGTACTCTTGTTCTTCACTGATGTTTTCAAAGCTGAGAACGTAGGAGTAGCCCACTTGGCACAACGAACAGAACGTTGTGTAGGGATGCCAATGTTCATCCAATCGGTTGCCAATGGTTGATTCTTGGATGATGAAATTTGCAAACTGGGAAATGGTTGGGTTGCACCTCAGAATACTTATGGGCGGTAACCCTGCCATTTTGCAGCGAACGTCGTGATAAAATATGATTTCATCCCTACCAAGTTTATCCTCAAAGCTGGAAATGATTCTTTGGAAGGGCTCCCTAAGAATCACGAAAGAGGAGAATGAAGAGTCTTCCAGTACAGCTTGAAGTTCTTCTTTCGATGGCCGGGGATAGGTGAAACTTCTTACCTGCTGAAGAATTTCCAAATTTTCGTCAAGCTCAATGTCTGCCAGCTCTAAGAAAAACGCTAGCCCGGTTGAAGAAGCTGATTTAAAAACATTACACCATACCAACTTGTACTTGTAGTTGATCAGGAACTCTTGGGGGTTAATTTCAGCCGCTTGGGTGTCAATGCTGGCCATGTGTCGGCAGGCATGTTGAATTCGCTCAGTCCGAGCTGTGAGACGTTCTGGAATCCCAACCATAGTTGTAGACTGGAAACCTTCTGGCTTCTCAAACTTCTGGGTCACATCTAACTCAACCGGACTCATGGAGCGCTGAGTTTCATCCATATCTTGAAGACTTTTGAATTGTTGACCTTCGTTCAGCTCCTTGAAATGTCCAGCACTTTGAAGCTGATCCAACTTGCTGTACTGCGATTGTTTTGCTGATTTTCTGAAAATGTGTTGAAGATTGGCTTTCTTGTCATTGTTCTCAAAATTGTTTTTGGAAAATAAAATTTTCAAGTTTTTCCAGTTCTCGGCTAGTGGGTAGTCATTTTTTGAATCTGCATCTGTTTCTTGCTTCTCATCGTCGAAGATAGAAGTCAGTATCTCCTTTGTAAAGTTTGTGTCTGGTAATTTCCCTTCAGTGGAACCCTGAGGATCGTTTTCCTCAAATGCTTGAGGACGTGTTTCCTTAAGAGGCAGTGGCTTGTTTCCTCTGGAAAGCAGAGAACCATTCTCTTCAGGAGCTATAGCTTCATAGCTTTCGAAAGCCGAATGACCGATTCCTTTGCTAGCCTGAAGGCCATATTGCTCGAAAATGGGGAGGCCGTTTCTCCTAAGACCTGCTTGCATGGTTATGTTTCTCGTAGAAAATGGGCCAATTTTGTTCAATAGTCAAAAGATCGTATTGATCGGTAATCAGGTGATAGTTTTCTTCAAAAACTTCTTGATTGATTTCTTCACCGGTCAAAGGGCTATGTTTCCCAACAAGATGAGGATCAGATTCTCTCGATGCTGGGTGCATATACGTTTGTTCTAGAACCTGCAAAGAAAAATGTGTTCAACTAGATGGCTCTTCAAGTATCTACAGCATAATAAAGACCGATGTGCATTTATCTGTTCATTTTCTGTCACGCGAAAATTCATATGTCGAAGACGGTATGTCGGATACAGTGGTCGTACTTGAGCGCTCCAGCTGAGGGACCTGAGCCTGCCTGCATGACCGCGTCTGGACACGTTTATTTTTCTACGGTGCTACGGGTGATGTCACTTCAATACGCCTCATAATATATATCCAATTTTTTAGGCAGAATGCTGAATTTTCATTTAGGAAGTCTTCTGAACACTAACAAGCACAGGAGACAGCGGGGGTTTTGCTGAATGGCTAACTTACTGCCATCATTTAAAAATGACGGCTCGGGATATTTGAAGGAAAGCATAGTTAATGAAGCAGATCAACACAAATTCTTGGCTGTCATTTTATGACAGCGCGGGTACACTAGTTGCATTGATAAAGTATGTGTCACGCTTTATTGTAGGGTTTTATTTTTAGATCATTTAAGTTTAAAGACACAATACCAAAATTAAATTCAATAAACACAAGGAAGGTTTGCACTAAAGTCAGTGTGGGGATATATTTTCAAGAAGATTGATGCAGTAAACGCCGAGTCTTGTGAGGTTATGTATTTTGACGCAATTTCTTACGGGCAACGCTTTATTGCAGATACCTAATGTGTTCAATTTAGGTGAATAAAACGTGCTATTTTCCTTGTATGAATATATAATTCAACTAGAACGCCTTGGTGGCGTAGAACCATCACCCGCGGGGGGGGGGGACAACTTCAACGAAGTCATTTTCGTTGGCTAGCTAATCCTAGTGTTTCATATAGATGCGTGCCCAGCACAGCTAGCACCCTATTCCCCTGTACATAACCTCCTTAAGAATAACTTAAAAAAAAAAAAACGCCCCGTGCTCCAGATGATCTGCCACGGTGGAGGAAAATTCAGCACCGTCATTTTTTATGGCCAGCTAGGACTAGTTCTTTGGCATGGATCACATGTAGGGTAACCCTCTAAACTTCCTACAAAAAATTATGAAGATTGCTCAACTCCTTTCACCACTTATTGAGTGGACAGTCATATAAATATATGTATTTATATACATATATACTATATTCTGGTTCTAGATGGTTTGTTTACTTTGAAGCCATGGCAAGAGACAGAAATTTCAATTATAAGCAGCAGGATGGACGCTGGGGACGCTGCATAACGAAGAGCTTCTAACATCTCAAGATACCGACCATCGCATCTAA
>LQNS02278185.1:3749682-3760655 GCA_001587735.2 Parhyale hawaiensis | reverse complement strand
TAACTAAGTCAGCAGCTAACTAAGTCAGCAGCTAACTAAGTCAGCAGCTAACTAAGTCAGCAGCTAACTAAGTCAGCAGCTAACTAAGTCAGCAGCTAACTAAGTCAGCAGCTAAGCTAGGCACACGGGCACAGGCGCTGGCCCTATAACGCCGGGGTCACACGCTAGCCAACAGAACGAATTTGCTAGTTTTGGCCACCGAGTCGACGTCAAAAAGCCCGCAAGCGCACAATTTTGCGCAAATTTTCGGGATGAATGCATTCAGCAGTTTTGCACGTGATTCGCTAGTAAAAAAAAAAAACCGCAATATTTGGTAAACAAACCGCCCATGATTGAAAGTCACCGAAAATGCTCAGTGCTGAATATAGATCTTATCGTATCTTGGACACCAGCTCGAAATTTTACTGCAGTATGAACTGAAAATATTGTGGTCTCTGCATGCTGAGCGTTAAGTTTCTACTGCAACAACAACGTATTAAGTTATTAGGATATCACTGATGTTTGGATATCTCCAGCCGGGCCAAGAGACAATGATGACGTCACAATTGGTCGCTTGCATTAAATCGTATTGTCGTATCCATGATACCAGCGCTATTTAGATATCTCCAGCTTCGTGAAGACATAAGGATGACGTCACTAGGGCCTATCGAGCGGTTGATTTGAGGTCTACGTAAAAGTTGTGCGTCTCTGGCTGCGTGGGAACGGTATCTCCATAGTGAGTATATTAGTGCAGCTAAAATCAATGAGATTTGCTGGTGTGTATCGTGTTAAGAAAACATCGGGATTAACAGGCGTTGTTGCATTGGAAAATGAAGGACTTGTCATCTCTAAAACTCCAGCGAATGACGTGAATAAGTTCCTATATACCTTTTTAATCGAAACGGGTTAGTTTGTTAAAGTCAGTGTTTAAGCCGCCGTTTTCGTATAAAGACGATGTCACTTAAGAAGAAAGAAGGAACATATAGTATGTCGTTAGAAACGTGGAACCCATTTATGAGGGTGTTCCCACGCTGCGGGTCAACGCGCATGAGTACAGCGAGTCAGGAAAGAAAAGGAAGAACAGAGCAAAATGAAATGGCATCAGTAGGAGTATGAACTGGGAAACAAGTAAAGTGGGCACGAAAAACAGATGTCTTGAAGGCCTAGCCAACGGCTAAGTAATAGCAGCACTCCACAAGCAATGCACTTTTTCCAGCTCATTTGAGAACCTGATTTCCTGCTGCCATTTCAATGCTTACATTTCCCCCTATCTCATCCTCCACAGAGCATTATTTTGTCACACAAAATATAGCAGGAGTGTCAGTCAAAAACTGCACGCGCAGAAAAGTATGTTCCTTACGATAAAAAAAAACACCTGGTTTCTTATCACCAACGACGTAGTATTTTGGCTACAAAGCAATAATAATTAATCGCAAAAGACACTGTTGTTCATCACAACGCTATTGTTCATCCGTTTTAATCACAAACGACAATGTACATTGACGCAAATTCAAACGACTAGTCGTTTACAGTTGACTAATTTTGCTTAATGGCAACAACCATTTCTCTGTGTGCAGCGAAGAAACTGCGTCGATAGCTAAGCTTAAATTTCATTGACTATGCCCGTACGTATAGCTGTGATTCTGCCACAGAGTATTAACCCTAGCCTGAATTCGCTTGGAAAACCCTTCGACACTCAAAGTTAAATTAACACAGAGTTTCTCAGAGCTACAGAATTAAAACTGTAAGAGAAGTATTGGTCTGCAGGGAAAACGAGCTACAGTCTGCGACCGCTATTGGAAGCTTGTATTTGTAAGAGGACCGGGGCAAGATGTGGAAGGGCTTCACGTTACTATGTGATTCTTGTATGTTGGTTGCATAACTTGCATTATGGCAATCTTGGATTGGGGCTGACCGCTGGAGGGAGAGGGGCACTTTTGGTGTGGCATTTGCATGGTGAGCGACGTATCTACAATATATCAATTGGAATCGACAAATCAGTCGGTCCGTTTCAAACTTCAAATGTACCCGCTTACCTTAGTTCATAGGGCTTAACTGTAGCGTGGTATATATATCTTCATTATTTTTGCATTTGGAAAAATAAGCGCTTCTATGCAGCATAATTATAAAAAAAATCACAAATTCCTAAGAACGAGTTTCCTTGTTGCATTGCTGGGTCCATTTCAATAGCATAAAAGTGCAAAGAATTATGAAATATAATTGTCTCCACAACTTGATGCACTGGAAACTGTACCAATAGCACTTGCAGCACGAGTACATAAACTGTACTCACGGCCAACGTTATAGCACCATTTTAGTTAAACTCAAAGCTGTGTCTACTGAAGGGCTTCATAAGGCATTCAGACGATTGACTGGAAACTCGTTCATTTGCCTAGCGTGTGCTACCCTCGTAACCTGTTTGTTTCGTCATAGAAACGTCATGGAAGTGGGACGCGCCTTTGTATGTAGACGTACCACCGTAGATGGATTATATTTCTTCGATACCGCAATTGCATAGATTCAAAGGCGGCAACCAGTGTCTTTTCTTGGTTATTTCAACATTGCTCTCGTTGCACTTCATTAATTAAGCTTAGAATCTGTTTGTGAAGAAATGTTAGCGTAACGCTGTAGGGGACGCAACAGAGAGTGCCAGGGAGCGGTAACGGGACAGCTTAGAGCTACGCAAGTGCAGAGATCTAATTTAACGTCATACATTTGAAATATATATATATACTACACATTTTATATATAAACCATTTACGATAAAATTATCTGAATACATACATTTTCCGTATGATGCAGTACATTTTAAAATATGTATAGTTATGCCACCCTTCAGGATACAAATAAAAGAACAAAAACTTGTACATATACAGTCATTGTTAGGTGCAGTACAGAAGATTATTATTTTTTCTTGCCGATAAAGGTAAAGTCAACTTTTCGCACAAACTTACTAGTGAGTCCACAAGCATTGGTACTACACTACTACGTGCTGCAGAGCTGCAGACATAGGCCAACTGGATCTAAAGGTTTGCACGGCTGTAGTCGACCAAGATCATCCAGACCTCAGGTGTCATCTGCAGAGGGCTTTTATGCAGCGAATCCCCCGGGGACTGGTTCTTTTCATTGTAATAATGTCCAGTGGATATTGCTTCTTCAAGTTTGATGCAGTCAGGGCTAAATTGGGTTTTTCTCACTCGAGACCAAAGAAAGTACTTGAAGGCTAGACGTCAGTAATTGTACATCGATACGGTAAATGCACTACTTATCGCAGCCCCGTTGATGTGGCTGTTTGAGTACAACGAAACCCCCAAGTTTTTCGGAGCTATTAACTCCTTCTTCAATTTGGAAAACATAAAAAAAATTGGCCTGGGACACTTGCTGAGCAAACTGGCTTGAGGGCAAACATTTTAGGACGTTTTTTTAAAACGACACCTCAACCCACCGGGGGCAACAATGATTAGTGCATGCGTTTGGGCACAAACAGACTGTCGTGTGGACCCCGCCATGCACGTACAGGAAATGGAACTGATCTTGCTGCCAGATGTTCGATAACAAAGATATCGATGACCTGTGAGACTTCCAAGAGACTCGATCGTATACAGTACTTTGGAGTTATCCGTCTGCACAAAATAACCAGGCTGCTTGGTTCTCAAGCTAGTCAAAAGAACGAGTTTTGTCCTCTCCTCGTCTGAAAGCTTTGATATGGCTATTTAAATAGCACAAACTTACGGAGATTATTGAGTTTTCATTCCCTCCAAGCTTGAAGAGATGTCCGAAACTGAGCTATCGGCACTCGCTGAGCAACTATAACTTGATGGCTAACAGTTGTACAGCCTATTTTGGTCTACTCGAAGTTGTGTCTACGTGGGCTCAACAAACCGTTTATAAGATTAGCTGAGGAAACTTTTCTTTTGACTAGCGTGTGTACCAACCATAACAGTAGCAACGCAATCCAGAGTGACAAAGCCAAAGTTCCTCTCTGCAGTTACGGACAAGTTTAGCCAAGTGGGCTAACATTAAGAAGCCAATCGGACAAATTCTTAATTTCTCTTCGCCTAATCTTCAGCCGTCACCAGGCGATGGGTGTTAAGTCAACTTAACTAGCCGCTCGAACTAGGATTGCTACAGTAGGCAAACACTAGTTGTTCCTCCAAATAATACCGGCTAGGTCTCAGAAGAGAGGACGGCGCTGCAGTCAACCGTATATTGTTGAGGCTATGACGTCAAACACAAAAGATATGACAACTTCCACCTATACCTACTCTCTCCATTTCTGGTCAGGTCAGTAGAAGGTGACTGTCCGAAACGCTGACGATGCAATCCGAAGTTGACTTATTCACCTGTGAGGTGGAGAAGCGAACACATGACCTTCAGCCTCAAGTGCGGCCCCCAGCCACTCTCAGGCCGGAAACTCACATCTGTTTACGGTACCTTAACTCTTTCTTATTATTGGAACTCACGGTTATGATTCGTTCCTCACTCATCTACCAAACGTAAATGTGGGCTAAACTTGAAGGCTCCCGTCATGAGGATCGTATCTTGCTTGTGACATGCCATAACCTGATGCTCGTACACGCGCTCGTCAAATGTACGAGCTTAATTAGCTAATCGTCCGAAGGTATTGTTGACCCCTTGTAAACGCAGCTTTGAGTTTACTGAATAGGGGTTAAAATGTTGACCGTCAATTCAGTTTGCTCAGCTAGTACGGTCAGTTAAATTTCAAACGTCTCTGGATAATTGAAAAATATTGTAGCTCGAAAACTTTTGTATCTTGAAGCTAATTAGATGGCCACAGCAACGCATGCGGATGCGGAGATGACAAAAGTCGTTCATTTGACTAGCGTGCATGCAGGCCATTAGAGGATAAGATCGAAAATACTTAAATATTTGGAACTTTGGACGATAGTAATTCAATTCGTTCCCAGATACAGCGGCCCCCAAGCGCCATTACTACAAAGCGTAAGTGGATAAAAGCCTTTAATTTGAATAGAGATTAATACAATAGAAGAGAAAATACCAAGACGTCCTCTATTCTTTTACTGACGATAAATTTTACTGTGGTTCTGACCAGAACCTGTTACACGCTTTCCTAACCTATTCTCGTTTTTAAACGTGCTTCGTCTAACCCTATTGTAGCCTAACGTACCTAGCCTAACCCGAACAAACCTCGTCTAATCCTAACGTAGTTACCATTTTGACCGCTACAACCGTAATCAAAACCACCGCCGACGTCCGTGGAAGTTCGGAACGGCGCCAAATACATAGAAGTTTTCCTATTCCGCTGCGGACAGTAGGAGCGACGCGGAGCAAACCAGGTGATGTCGTTGCCATGGTTACCAGGCACAACAGACATGGCGCCGAAGACACCGCTATGGGAAGATCGAGATGTTCGTTTCGATATTACCCCTACGTAAGTGAAATTTATTCTCATCCCTTAGTATTATACACTGAATGAACATCCGATATTAAAACCGTATTAACATCGAGCGGCTTTGGATCAACGAAAACAGTCTTTTCCATGATTATAAGTACTGTCCGATAACTGCGGGAGCTCCTGTAGGCACCTAACTTGTGTAATGTCGATGGCACACGCTACTCAAAAGAACGAGTATCGTCATGTTTTAGTAAGAACGTTATGTTGAACTCGTGTAAACACAGCTTTGAGACTGCCAAGAACTGGTGTAAAAATGTTTGCCGTCAGTTCAGTTTGTTCCGCAAGTGCCGTTAGTTAACTTTCGGATATATCACTATCTATGGAGGGATTTCTAATGCAAACTTTTTGCAAGTGTGTACTATTTAAATGGGCATATCAACACATTCGGAATAAAAGATGACGATACTCGTTCTTTTTAATAGCGCGTGGCATCGGCATTAGTGGCATAATGTATGAGAACTCTTACGCCGCTCTCTGTTATTTTCTGTACTACGGGTAACCCAAAAATAAAATTATTCACATTTGTAAGTGCGTCTGTCAAGTGCATACAACTTCCCTGTCAGTAGGGAAGATACGAAGCCTTGAAAACTGGGAGCCAATAATATTTTTTTCTTTTTTTTTAGCCTTCCGAGTGTTTCATTAAATTGATTCACAATAATTTATGTTATAATTCTGTTTGAGGCTCCATCCGCCCGTCCATGTGTCTACACGTTACGCTTTTCAGTATTTGATAGCGGAAAACTCAACTTGCAACAAGCTCTAATTTCCTTTGGAAGGAAGTTCAACCATAGCTTACTTCTTTTTGCTTCTTAAAAAAAGTAAATTTCGAAGCCAAGATATAAAGATCACGTCATATTATGTTCACTTTGCTGGTGGCAAACGACATTCGTAATAGGGCCAGATTCCTAACTATGATACGGTGCGGGAGAACAGAGCGGGTAGTGGAGCCCCTGCGCGGTGTCCGAGGAAATGCAATTAAATTCATCTGGAGTACAGAGGGTTACGCTGATGAGACTGACAAAATTTTCCGAGTCTGTCGTTGTATAGCTATCGGGCAAGAAAAGATGGGCTGCTGATCAACATCAATGGGTCCCTTAATACTGCGAAAAATTTGAATACGCAAAAAAAAAAAAAAATTGAGCGTGTGAGATTATGAAGGGTAAATTATCCGTAAACTGTGGGAACTAGAGTTTAGAAAAGGTTTGCAAATGCAAAGGAGAACAATCGGAGGAGTACCATCCTATTTCTGTGTCTTTATGAAGACACAAGCTTGAATTCTTTCTAGGTAGTACAAATGCGTGATTCACTTGTGAAATCAGAATACATAGGTGCTACGGAAAGATTAGATGAGGTGTAAGGTGGGTGGACTGCGTAGTGATAGGGTTAGGGCGGACATCAGTTCGGACGGGATGGCGTAAGTGAGAAGCGGTACCTCAGTTTGAGCTACGGCAAGTGAAAACAATCATAGCCGTGAAATTTCCACGGGTCCCGCTAGTAAAAATAAATACGGTAATAATGATCATATGTAAGCTCGCATATAGTGGATATGTTGTGCGCGTTTGGTGGATTTGCGCGATCGATCGATCGCGCAAATCCACCAAACGCGCGCAACAGATACACTAACGATTGAGGTTTTCTTTTGCCTTAATTCTATAAGTTTAAAATATCTGATAGAGTGAGGAAGAAGAGAAACAGTCAGTGTTGCAAGAGCGTCCATTTGAAAATCCCTCACTGTACTTCCCCCCGCCTCTCGGTGCCGGTGTGCTGAACGCAGTATAAAGCCGTTGCTGGCGCTGTCAGCGTCCGTGACTCCAAACAGGATTCCCAGCGAGGGCTGCCAAGACGCAGTCACTTCGCTCCAATAAAAAATTAAATAAATCAGTCAGAATTGCCAGAGAGCTTTCGCGCGTTTCTCTGCAGAATATCCAGCCACAGCTTTTTGTCACAGCAAAGGAGGTTTAATAATAGAAGGGAGCACAGCGACCTTTTCACCATACTGGCCAGGGTTTTTTTTTTGTTCTCCCATGGCTGCTCTTTTCCCACCAATTGAAGGCTCCCAGCCATTCGTACAGCCAACAGGGGAGTCAATCAGGCTGCAACCTTGTCGAAATCTCCGCTTCCGATCTCCGTAGCTGTTGCTACATCCTTCTGTTAAGGCACGTTCGACTGGGCGTCAAAAGTAAACCTTGAAGGCTTGACTTGTTCGAAACTTCAGGCAGGTGCGCTGGCTTCGTCCTGCTGATTGAATTTCAGGCGTTGAACCTAATTCGGTTCCCTTTGAGATTCCAGACACTCAATCTTGCTCCACAACACGCAGTTTTCAGCCGGCTCAAGATAATCGGGCTGCTTCTAACACTTGCAACGCAGTATAAATTGAAAAGAGCCTAAGTTTCTGTCTGAAGTTTCGAAGAAATTAAGCCTCGAAGGCTTTAATTTCCGCACCCAATGGAACGTGCCCTTCAACCTCCTTGGTCACAATGACAAGTATTTTTAAGTTCTGCTGTCCATGATCATGAGTCTTCTCCCATGTCAGTATTAAAGCTCAATCTACAGTTTAATAAAGACCGATGTGTATTTATCGGTTTGTTTGTTAGTTTGTTTATTTATTTTTCTGTTTGTCCATTTTCTGTCACGCTTTAACAAAATAGATAGGCGGAAATTAGCCCAGGCTGGAGACTCTGGTCGTCCTCTCAAGTTCCATTGAAAACTGTTTGGTAGAAAATAGGCCGGGTTGCAGAAGATGGCAAACGTATCTTAATCAGGGACAGTTGAAATTCAAACAATGAAGACATCGCAGGCTTAGTCTGGTTTGTACGGGTATTAGCTTCTCCATACGCTGAATCTATGGCAAAGTATCGGGCGACTTCAAGTCTAAATGCACTTCTTGCATTGCCGAAGTTGAAATCTCAGCACTGAAGTTATCTGAAGCTTCCATTGGCACTCTCATGCATCTTGATTCGTTGTTTCGTCCCACAGATGATTTCGTTGCTTCAGCTATTCTCTCAAATTAAATTCAATGGTCGATGAAACAGTTTTCGCTATGCAAAAACCATTGGACCTATATAAGCTAGCCTACCGTATCCACAATACCGAATATATTAGCTATTACTTTGAGCGTTGCTGATCGGGCTGCAATAAGCCATGTATTTTCTTCATTTCAGAGAGGGAAAAAAAAGTTTCAATACTGAGCGGCTGTGAAGCCGTAAACGCTAATCTCAGGGTGCTTACGATAGCGGTTGTAATAACGAATGTATTATCGATGAAGAAGGTCATCACAAATTCTTCGCTGTCATTTTATGACAGCGCAGGCCCTCTAGTAAAATTATAGTATGCTACGCCTCCTCCTCATGCTGCTAATTAACGCAGCATCCCTGCGAGATAGGTACGCGAAGCGTGTTCTCCTTCTCACTGTAGATTTTCACGGGTGATAATAAAACAAAACTCAAAAAGACATAACAATTTTGAACACGTCTGTCCCTTTCTTATAAGGGCGAAATAAGCTTAAACTCTGTAGGTATGTCAGAACTAATACAAAACTCTGCACGTCCGTAACACAACGAAACAAAACTCAACACGTCCGGAGCAAAACGAAACAGAACTCAACACGTCCGGAACATGTTGTGTGCAGGCAGATGAAGATGCGGCCTGGGGAGAGCGTGGTGGACCGGCTGGACGCCGTTGAGGACACCAAAGGCAATTCTGGCGATCGCGGCAAGATGATTGTGACCACCCTACGCATCATATGGCACAGTGCCACCATGTCCAGAGTGTCCCTGTGTAAGTGTCCATTGTGTGGCACAGTGTTCAAGTATCAATAACAATCATATGATTATTGCCCTCGAAACTTAAACGTTTCTATAGGCGTACATAGGTGATAAATAAGTATTTACAGTTGTAAATAGACGTGTACGGTATTTATACAGATATATATAAATGTTCATTGACATATAGCTTTAAATAAACATATAGAGGAAGCGCATAGAGGCATATACATAATGTATAAGCTTACCTAATTTTGGGTGTAGTACTTTCGTTATTTATATTTGTGTACCCGCAGTAAAAAAATGCTGGAGAAACGGTGCGTTATCAACCGCGAGCGAAGGGGAGAGTGATGGTACTAATTTCCTTTACGGTTGTATGTCCGTTTGTCTGTCCACCAAAACGTGATAGAAGGAGTTGAATCATAATCGAAATCTTTTCATGCAGTGAGGTGAGTTGACCTGGATGTGAAAAATGATAAAAAGGCTTAAGTTTGCCATAAAAAATGACGGTGGTGGCGTTGTATAGGTAACTCCTGACCTAGCACTTTTCGCTGGTGATGGTCTTACGCCTCGAGGCGTTGTAGTACATGTCGTTCATGCTCCTGGTGGCGATACTGCTACGGAGGTGGCAGTGCTCCCGCTTGTTTGATCTTCCTTGTCATTTACCAGCAGCGACGAACTTCAGCTCAAGCAGCCGGCCCACGCTGGCTGATTGTGTCGCACAGACAAGGAGCTTCAATAGAAAAGGAGGGAGCCTTGCGGCCCATTCACAGATTCGCCAGCGAATCAACCAGATCTTTTGTGGCTGTGAGACGCGTTCGTGAATCTCATTGCTGGAAGTGACGGGGGAGCAGTGAGTTATACTGGGGTGCAGTAGACAAACCGATGTACTGATATGTGATTGGTGCGTACAGTGACTGGCTGCAGCCATTAGCGACTCTTGAGCGTCACGGGCGAGGTACCTGGCTCCTTCCTCTCTACTGAAGCTCCTTGAGCAAAGACAAGCATCAGCCTTCGCATTGGCCAAAGACTATAAATTGTCAATAAATTCCGCGAGCCTCAGTCGTATCCAAGTACAGTCTACGTAAGCTGACGCTGCGAGTTCACAAAAAATGGAAAGGTAAATGATAGCACAAACATGCACATAGAGATAAATGGTTGCCTTTACTATGGTATATTCGATAGTAAATCAATAGAATTAACATTTTTCTCTCATATTTTACAGCTGTTGGGTATAACTGCGTCATCAACATGACGACCAAGACAGTAAATTCGGTGAGTACGAGGAAATTTTTTTCTTGTCGCAATGACTTTTTTCAAAGCTGACAATTTGAAGGGGCAGCTGGACAAGTGAGGCTTCCTACAGAACTGTGCATTGTGTGTCAAAATCGTGGTGCAGTGAAACTCCTAAAATACAAATACGGACGGAAAAATTTCTCAATTATAAAATCGTGGTGCAGTGAAACTCCTAAAATGCAAATACGGACGGAAAAATTTCTCAATTATAAAATCGTGGTGCAGTGAAACTCCTAAAATACAAATACGGACGGAAAAATTTCTCAATTATAAAATCGTGGTGCAGTGAAACTCCTAAAATGCAAATACGGACGGACAAATTTCTCGATTATAAAATCGTGGTGCAGTGAAACTCCTAAAATGCAAATACGGACGGACAAATTTCTCAATTATAAAATCGTGGTGCAGTGAAACTCCTAAAATACAAATACGGACGGAAAAATTTCTCGATTATAAAATCGTGGTGCAGTGAAACTCCTAAAATACAAATACGGACGGAA
>LQNS02278185.1:3737513-3748001 GCA_001587735.2 Parhyale hawaiensis | reverse complement strand
AGATGAATATACCATCAATCAAGTTTTACTACACCTTTTTGTTGTTCATCATATATGACATCCTCTATTGCTGCATTTCTGGTTCACTAGTTCTACGTTAATGGATTTTCCAGTTTCGCCCGCTTCTCTTTCAGGCGTTCTGTCGGTTTCTAAGTCTCTGTTTGAGGATTTCTACTCTCACCCGTGCGTGTATGTATCTTAGCCTGCCATGGGCTCATAACCCAACCATAACTCTACCGTACGGGCTAATCTTGATTATCAAGCTCGAGGAATAAAGAATAAAATCTCATATTGGACATTTCGAAGTTCATTGCACCGGGTGTTTACAGTGGTAAAATATTTGGAATTGTCATTTTCAGATTCTACCGCAAATTTTGATTATAATAGACCAATTTATGTTTCCCAGTTATTTTATTGTTGAAGAGGACCAGTATTATATAGGCCGAAGCCTCCAATAAGAGATATTGTTAATGATTTATCGGTGCTCATTATAATCTGTATTTCAAATCTACCTTATCAATCAAAATCATTGCAGCTCGGGAAATAATCTTTAAAGGTAACGGTAAAGTCAATTTGACCGCAATCTCTACTAAGAAAGTCATACGTTCTAAGAGTACGTCTACAGTCAACCTCGGATAGGCAAGAGTTACGGTGTCATCAACGGAAAGCTTTTATGCAACGACCCGTTTCCCCCTCCCCATTTCTGTGAAGAGTAAGCAGCCGCCACGGTAGCTGTGCAGATGTCAAATGCTGAGTCAACACAAGAGCTCTCTTGCCTATGTTGGCATTCGAACCTACGAGATTCAGTGTCGCGAGTTCAGCTCTCTAAGCTGTAGCTACCGCAGGTACAAACAGGATCACAATCTACTGGTATGGCTACGAGTGAATATAACCGTAGTACTTATCCCAGGAGTATCCCGACACCAAAAAATCTTCTCTGTAGATATCCACAAGACCATCCAGCTGGGCTTTGGACAGCTGACCGAAATATGTTCTCGTCAGCATTGCGTAGTCCCGGTTGGAACGGTGCACGTGGTCGAAATGAAGCTCCCTCAGCGCTGGAATCTGAAATTTATAGAACTACAGTAGCTACATCAAATATAGACAGCTTCAAGTACGCAGTTCTTTTCAAGAGTGTATATCGCTTACAGTGTGACACAGAGATCGTAACTGAGTTTTATTTAAAAAAGTTTACACAAATTACTGGCAGGTTGTTGTTCAGTAGCACAGAAGGCGGTGGGCCATAAGCAACATTCTCTTTGACCGCATGGACGAAATAGGAGGAGGCACTTTTATTTTGCCAGCCCCGGTCTACGTAACCGCTGTAATTAAAAGGACGGTCGCGCCTCAGTCGGACCAGAAGTCAGGAAGAGACTAACTAGGGGGACCATGAGTGAAGCGAAGGGTGTTTGGTCGCTGGCCCACCAAAAGCAGTTCAGCGAGAAGCTGGTAGGCAGGCGGGCGGGCGAAGGCAGTGTTTGAGAAGCACGGAATGCATTGCAGCGCGCACAAAGAACAGCAGCAGTTGAGCAGGCCGCTGCCGCTGTTCGGTGCGTGCGCTCCAGTGCATTCCGTGCTTCTCAAAAACTGCCTGCCTGCCAGCTTCTCAGTAAACTGATTTTTGTGAACCAGCGCCCTTTACACTGCGCCCCTCCTGGCTCTATTAAGGATAACTAGACCACCAAAGCAACCTTCTTGTTGACTAAGTCATGAAAATATATAATTGAAATCACCTGAAAACATCGTACAAATCCCATCGAAAAAGTTCTCAATTCTACAAAAATTACCAACTCCACAAAGTCTATAAGGCCACAAAGTCCACCAAGTCTACAAATTCCACAAAGTCCATCAAGTCCACAAATTCCACGGAGTCTACCAAGTCTCAAGGCCTGTGACCAGACCTACACTAATTAATAAGCCGTTATCGGGTTCTTATCCTGGATACGGTTTAAGGAAGGCTTCGGACAAACGGACGGACAGCTCTCTTATTAAAAGTAGAACGTATAGAATTTCGTAGCTCATTTCGCTGGCTATCAATGTTCAAAGTTCAGTACCAATGCAAGTCAAATTCTCTAAAAAAAATAGACTATTGCCAGCAACAAGTAACAATGGCTTTAGCCTGTGGGAGGCGAGGCTTGTAAATTTATATTTCAAGTCCACCAAGTTCTCGGGCAGATCACAGGCTAGTACAGGGGCAGTCTGACTCAGCTTTGAAAAAGTAGCCGTAGTGAATGTTGTGCAGCGTATACTGCAATGATAGTTAGGAAATTAAGGACATATCAGCAGCTCACTTTTGCCAGTAAACTGCAGATCAATCACATAAGTAGCCCCCAATTGCTGTTAAAATACATTCTAATGTTTCTCACCCGATTTATCAGGAAGTTCTGTTCTTCGTTGATATTTTCGAAGCTTAGTACGTAGGAGTAGTCCACTTGGCAGAGCGAACAGAAGGTTGTGTAGGGATGCCAATGTTCGTCCAATCGGTTGCCAAGGGCCGATTCTTGGATGATGAAATCCGCAAACTGGGAAAAGGTTGGATTGCACTGCTGCTCGGTTGTGGATGATAATCCGGCCATTTTACAGCTTATCTTGCGATAATAGTTTTTTTCCTCTCCATAAAGTTTATCTTCAAAGCTGGAAATGATTCTTTGGAAGGGTTCCCTAAGAATAACGAAGGAGGAGAACGAAGGGTCTTCCAAAACAGCTTGGAGTTCTGCTTTCGAAGGCCGGGGATAGGCGAAATGTCTTACCTGTTCAATAATCTTTAATTCTTTGTTTCGTTTGATGCCTGCTAGACCTAAGAACATTGTAAGCCAAGTCGAAGAAGCTGATTTAAAAACATTACACAAGATCATCTTGTACTTGTAGTTTATCAGAAACTCCCTGTTGTTAACTTCGGTAGTTTGGGTGACAGTGCTGACCCTGTGGTGGCAGACATGTTGGATACGCTCAGTTCGAATTCTGAAGCGTTCCTGAATCTTTTCCAACTCTGCAGACTGGAAAGGTTTTAGGTTCTGGACCCCCTGGCCTGGATCTAATGCTGGGAGATTTTCGAAGCGTTGAATTTCATCATTATTCGCAGGACTTCCGGAGCTTTGGATGTTATGTATAGCTTCAAGACTAGTGAAAAGTTGAAGTTCGTTTCTATCTACAGGACTTTCAATTCTTTGATTTTTATTCATTTCCACGAGTCCCTCAAAACTCAGAAGCTTTTCCATCTCTCTACGCTGGAAGCGCTCTTCTTGATTTCTGGAAGTTTCCTCGGGAAGCCTGTTCTTTTGATCTGTTTCTGAATGGTTCCTGGAAAAAGTCATTTCCAAGTTCTTGGGAAGTGGATATTCGTTTTCTAGATTTGCATCTGCTTCTTGTTCCCCATTTTCGAAGAAAGAACCGAGCACTCCCCTTAAAAATGTTTGGCCTAATATTTTCCTCTCTTTGGAAGACTGTGGGGCATTTTCTTGGAAATCCAGAGATTCTATTTCTTGAAGAGCTGGAGGATCGGTTTCTTCAGATACCCGTGGGCCATTTCGTTTGATAGCTTCTGGAATACCTTGCTTGGGGTTGTTTCTTTCGTAAACTGGAGAGGCATTTGGGGTTGCTTGGGGTATCTGCCTGGGGTTGTTTCTTTCGTAAACTGGAGGGGCATTTTCTTGAAGCTTCGTCAGTTCACTATCTTCGAAATTTGGATAGCCTCTTTCTTCGAAAGTCGGGTCGTCATTTTCTTTAAGAGCTGCTGGGCCATTTTCGTCGAAAACCAGAGAACTTTTATCTCTCAGACCCAGAAGACCATATTCTCTAGATGTTCGGTACACACGCCTTTGTTCTGGAGCCTGCAAAGACAAATGCAGTTAGTGACCCCGAAAAAAACGTCTCAAAACTAGCGCGTCTTCCTGTGGAACTACCGCTAAAATCCTGTCATAGTGCAGACACGCGAGACCAAAACTGGATTTTTCGGGTTGGAAATTTACAAGCACCCCAAGGCATCTGTCTCCCGTCCCCGCAGGGCAATGCGTGCTGAATATTATTGGGCACCACTTCCCCCAGTGTACGCTGGGGCTGTGGGTAACTCGGCAAATTTGGTACATATCTTTTATGGCATTTACTAGATAATCGATATAATACACCATTCAATAAGACTCCGTTAACTTCTTATTCTTCATTAGCATCCAGGAGCAGAGCGAGAGTGATGATAATGTTTTCGTTTAGGATTGTAGTACATGATATATGTATTTATTTGTTGGTATATTTGTTTGTCTTTCCGCCGAAAAAAGGAGAAGGAATTGAGCTATGCTCATAATTTTTTTACAAGGAGTCGTATGGGTTGATTTAGATGTGAAAATATCAAAATTTTAGAGTAAGCGGGCAAGATGGCCTTAAAAAATGATGGCGTTGTATTTGTTCCCATCGCGGGTGATGGTCTTACGCCACGAGGCGCTCTACTTTTATCTAGAAATAAAGGCGACGAATTCGTAGCATCATTTCTAGCAGTTAAATGCGACGTGTTTTTGACGTCTGCTTTATAAGAATACAACAGTGAACTGATTTACTTCCACCAGTCTTTCCGAATAATATTGACAATGGCATAGAAAATATTTCGATGCTGTTCCAAAGCATGCTTGTTTCAGCCGTCCAGTAAAGCTCTAGTTCGAGGTTGTATTTCCTAAAGCATGTAGGTATTAAGACTGCACGGCACTATTGATGGCAATAGCACGGGGCCAAAATCGAATAGGTTTCAGATTTAAAAAAAAAAAAAAAAAATCTAAGCGAGCATGCAATAAGTAGGAAATTCTGTGGGTACCTTCAACTTTAACTTGCATCTCATGGAGACGGTTACGTAATGGATTGAGGGTCATGGTCTCGTTTATTTTTGTCCAGCAAAAGTTTACTCTTTTGACTAAGGGGCAAAAATTACCTTATTATTTTGTTGGAGTACTTCAAAATTTAACTTCTATCTCTTAGAGTCGGTTACCCAAATCGACTGTGATTCGGAGCCTTTATTTATTTTATCCAATATTCAAATATTTAGTGGACTAAGCGGTACACAAACATACATATCGGAGCCTTATGACAGCAAGCATTCACTAACGGCTGAGTTCACACGTCATTCATATGGACGCGCTCGCTCGGCCACTTGTCCCAATGCGTAACTGTGCCGTAGAAAAAGCATAAAAGTGCGCTGTTTTTTTCTGAGTTTTAGTTTACTCAAAAATTAAAGAGGAGATATCTAACTGCAAATTTTGTGCCTATAGTTATTCTTTGATACTCGCACAAGAAGCTGATTTGATGGCTAACAGTTTAAGAACAGTTTAAGAAGATTTTAAGAACGTTTTAAGATAATTTTAAAAATATTTAAAGAACATTTTAAGAACACTCTAAGAACACTTTTAGAACACTTTAAGAACATTTTAAGAACACTTTAAGAACATTTTAAAAACATATAAGAACATTTTAAGAACATATAAGGACATTTTAAGAACATTTTAAGAACATTTTAAGAACACTCTAAGAACACTTTAAGAACACTTTAAGAACACTTTAAGAACACTTTAAGAACACTTTAAGAACATTTTAAAAACATATAAGAACATTTTAAGAACATTTAAGAACATTTTAAGAACGCAGGAGATGAGTGAACGCGTTGAGATGAATGACGCCTGAACTAGGCCTTCTACATGCACGATTGGATATAAAGCTGAACATAAAAGCCATCCGTAATGGCCCTGGCTACAAACTGTCTAATATGTATATACGATGGCAGCGCCTCCTGTTGCCTGACGGAGGCCAAGCAATGGGGCGTAATGATGTCTAATATGTAAGATCACTGCGACATGCTCTGTGTGTAACCNGTACACAAACATACCTTATTGGAGCCTTTATTTATTTTATCCAATATTCAAATATTTAGCGGACTAAGCGGTACACAAACATACCTTATCGGAGCCTTTATTTATTTTATCCAATATTCAAATATTTAGCGGACTAAGCGGTACACAAACATACCTTATCGGAGCCTTTATTTATTTTATCCAATATTCAAATATTTAGCGGACTAAGCGGTGCACAAACATACCTTATCGGAGCCTTTATTTATTTTATCCAATATTCAAATATTTAGCGGACAAAGCGGTACACAAACATACCTTATCGGAGCCTTATGACAGCAGCACTAACGGCTGAGTTCACACGTCATTCATATGAACGCGCTCGCTCAGCCACTTGTCCCAATGCGTAACTGTGCCGTAGAAAAAGCATAAAAGTGCCCTGTTTTTTTTTTCTGAGTTTTAGTTCACTCAAAAATTAAAGAGGAGATATCTAGCTGCAAATTTTGTGCCTGTAGTTATTCTTTGATACTCGCACAAGAAGCTGATTTGATGGCTAACATTTTAAGAACATTTTAAGAACATTTTAAGATTATTTTAAGAACATTTTAAGAACATTTTAAGATTATTTTAAGAACATTTTAAGAACATTTTAAAAACACTTTAAGAACACTTTAAGAACATTTTAAGAACATTTAAGAACATTTTAAGAACATTTTAAGAACACTCTAAGAACACTTTAAGAACAATTTAAGAACATTTTAAGAACATTTAAGAACATTTTAGGAACATTTTATGAACGCAGGAGATGAGTGACGCGTGAACTAGGCTTTATACATGCACGATTGGATAAAAAGCTGAACATATCTGCTGTAATGCACGAATCGAGAAACCATTGTAACAGTTAAAGTGCACGAAGAGCTCAATAAAGATATTTTACCCAGAATGTACGGGGCTATTTTCAATATCAAATATACCTTAGTATATGAGGCGAGTACTTGGAACTTTTACTTGCGAATAATTTGCATCTCTTGGAGACGACAGCTTCAACTATGGTTTAGGGCATTTATATAAATTCTAGAATTTTTTTTTGGACTGAGTAACTGAACAAATCTTACCTCTCTTTTGTGTTCTGTTAGTGAAGTGCATATGAGCAGTGCGCCTGGCAGTAGCGGGAGCAACAACAATCGTCTAAATTTTTTAGGCAAGAGCGGCATCATTGGGCCTGGGACTGGTGCAACCACTCGAGTTTTATTTTTCTTTTTTTGCCACCTACAAAATTCTGGCCTTGCACTAAAACAAGACGAGAAAGCAGATTATCATCCCGATGTAGTAGTTTCATACTCTTTTAAATTTGAATTATTATTATTAAGAAACAGTAGCCTGGCGATGTGGGAACGGAGGAAAGAACACAACGTTAACAAACCCCACGCAACCAGCCCAGCAAGCGAAAAAAGGGGAAAGAGAAGATCAGAGATCACAGAATAGCTCTTTTTACAGATTGCTTAAAGCTGCCAATACCCATACTAGCAAATGCAGAGCCATCCAAACCATTTCAAACATCCACACATGAAGACCACCAGTATGCCGAGTATACCTCACCCGAACAAACAGCTTCGGAAGAAAAACCAACAGTGGATGACCTTAGCGGTTATATATTTTATAGAGAAAGTGGACCCCACCGACTCTGCGACGATGCGCCAGATCGCAAGGCACAACACCATCCAGCATGAACGCGCATCGACGTACCACTTTGTCAAGCAAATTCACATGACGAAACGCAGTAGGACCCCAGATTACGGAGCAGTATTCCAGATGGGGAGGACATGGCAATTAAAGCAATAAAAAATTCATTGCGCCTGATCCTGCCTCGTCCTACCCCTCACACAGTGACTCTCCAAATCTGAATAGAAATTGAAGCACAGATTTTTTTCCACAATCTCTGAAAATGAGGCATAAACTCTATTTCACTGGTGAATGCAATAGTAATTTTTATTACTCAAGTATGTTTACATTTCTTGCGATTCCGTAAAAGCCTTAATGTAATACAGAAAAATATTTGTCGATGCTGTTAATTTTATCTTTGGAGAAACTAAAAAAATGCATTTTGGGTGATCACGTAGAGAAAATTTAAACAAATTACGTTACACGTACGTACGTATCAGCACATTTCCATTGACGCATATAAAGGGGGAAAATAAATTTCTGATTTTTGTACTTTGCGCAAATTTAACAATGTCGTTTCATGTCGCGAGGGTCATTGCGTCGGAGTCGGATACTCGGTTCTGCTTGAGTCGGATAAAGTCTGGTCCAATTTTAAGAGTCGAATTCGTACAAAGTTTTTTTAAAATTTTTGACACGTGTTGCTTCCCTGGCCAGGTAATTTTTTGCTGTTGTTCGATGGCTGCAACAAGCACAGACTTACAGCCATTCGTGCAGCCAATCACGGAGTCAGCCGGGGCTTCAGCCATGCCGGAACGTTCAGCTTCCGATCATCGTAGCCGTTGCTTCCTCATTTTATGCATCAAATCTCCATGGAGTCGGAGTCAGAGTGCGTGTAGCCGACTCAATAACCCCATGTACAGTATGTGCCTTCATTCACACACTCAGTAATAGAACGGTGCGGGAACAGGTGCAATCATCATCGACCAATGATAGTTGCAGCAGATGTGCCGCACCTGTGCGCTGTCGAGCTCTGGCTACCCATCGTACTCATCGTTCTCATGATATTCTAATTCACTTCACGAAATTCCTTTGTAGCTGGTATTTTTATGATACTCTGCTTAACCGAATAACATATTCTGTCAGTCCATTGACATGAAAATATCCGTTGCTTCGAAAATGTCTGTTGGTACGAAAGTCTCTGTAGCTGCGAAAATCTCTGTTGGTACGGAAGTCTCTGTAGCTGCGAAAATCTCTGTTGGTACGGAAGTCTCTGTAGCTGCGAAGATGGCACGCTTTGCTGCGAAAATGTATCTGTTGCCATAAAAAACTTCTGCCCAACAGATACCGCAGGTATGTCCTTTCTTTATAGAATCATTAAAGCTTCACAACTGCGCTTTTCCTAGAGAAGAAAGGAAAGAAAACGATCACTCTGACCAGAGAAATTTGAGGGGCTAAATTGCTGCCCCAACGGCTATACCGTTTTCAAAACAGATAATGTTACTTTGGCTGCATTGTTACGAAAACTATAAATCTTCGAGGAACAAAATTACACTTCCAGAACACGAAAAGATAGGCTGTTTTACTTTCCAATAATAATGATGTTGAACTTCCTTGCACGAAGAAAAAAAATTTATTTAGAGTACAGAAGAGACTGAGGAGTTGAGGTTTAGTCTGCTTGATCGCACATTCCAGTTAACTGAAAATTCCGCATGCACTGGTTTGTGCTGCTGATGTTTGTCCGCTAAACACGAGACTACTATTCGGCTATAGTCAACCACACACTCACATTACTAAAGCTATACTGCGACACAGACGGAAAGTTTGTGCGACTACTGCGACCTTTCGAGTCCCAAGCCACAATATATTTCAGTAGGGTCAGTATCCCCGCAATGCATCGAGAGTGTCAGAAACGCTGAAGCCACAAGCAAGCCGAACATCGCAAGAATTCTTCGTGTTGGGGCCGAGGCCGGGAGAGGGAGAGACAAGCTCACGAACAACAGCATGCAAGTACATCACTCTAGCAACTAAGCTCTACGGTTGCGCCCTCGCACCAGATTCTGGTTTACTAGTATCAAATGATCGATTGAATATAGAGCTGGTTGCCCTTCTTTTACTATCGAATTGAGTTAATTGAGTCTACAGTTCTTAGTATCCAATTGACTTCGAACGACTGCAACGGATGGGTTTGAATTTTTGGAAGTGATTGCAGTAATTATTCTCATGTGAGAAATGCAAAAATCAATGCCGGTTATAAATTGTTCCCTGAACAATAAATAGAGGCGGTGAATACAGAAAAGTTATGCTATACACTGAACAATTCCACAAAACACTGAAAACTCTACAATTCCAAACAACTCCAACAAATTTCAGAGTCAACTAAACAGTCCTATTGCATACTGAACAAATCCAGAGAACACTAAAGCGTTTCAGAGAACATCGAACAGCCCCACTACTCACTGAACATTTGTACAGAACACTGATGGAGCACACGCCTCCACACCTGACCACAGCTGCGCGACCACCTGTGATTTCTGACACAATGAGTGGAATGCTATTTGGAGCAGTCAGTAGCGCAGTAATACCGTACTGAGTTAGTGTAAGTCTAGTTGGCTTAATTAGCCACGCAACTTCAGTCAAGGGAAATGGGGCACGTTCGATAGGGGAGTCAAAGTCAATCCAAGCCAAGCCCACTTAGAGTTGACTCGTCCGGAAATGCAAGCAGGAACTTTGGGTTCCTCACTGGAATCGTGTTGTAGGTATACTGGAAGTAGCCTGTTTACGTTGAGTCGACTGAAATATCCATTTGATTAGATTAGATAGGCGGCAGTAGACGAACCAACAGGCCCATGCTCAAACAGGCACCGACACTTACGCCCCGGCCGCGAATTTTTTTCCTGAACCTTTCAGCAAGTACAGTCTCAAGGCAGCCAATGGCGTGGCAGGTCACAGGCCACAGTGGGAGGGGCGAAGGGTGATGGTCAGTGATGGTGTTGCATTCGGATGC
>LQNS02278185.1:3723487-3735933 GCA_001587735.2 Parhyale hawaiensis | reverse complement strand
GGAGCACACGCCTCCACACCTGACCACAGCTGCGCGACCACCTGTGATTTCTGACACAATGAGTGGAATGCTATTTGGAGCAGTCAGTAGCGCAGTAATACCGTACTGAGTTAGTGTAAGTCTAGTTGGCTTAATAAGCCACGCAACTTCAGTCAAGGGAATTGGGGCACGTTCGATAGGGGAGCCAAAGTCGATCCAAGCCAAGCCCACTTGAGTTGACTTGTCCGGAAATGCAAGCAGGAACTTTGGGTTCTTCACTGGAATCGTGTTGTAGGTACTGAAAGTAGCCTGTTTACGTTGAGTCGACTGAAATCTCTATTAGATTAGATTAGATTAGATAGGCGGCAGTAGACGAACCAACAGGCCCATTCCCAAAGAGACACCGGAACTTACGCCCCGGCCCTCTATGAGCTGTTGCCATTATGTCAGTAGGAAATAGAGGACTCAGACTAAGTTCATGACGTCAGGTGGAGCGAAGTACGTCGGTGTTGCACAAGTATCAATAGTGTTCCTTATTCATTTATACCATTATTTCCGATACCATGGGCTGATAGTTGATGTTCGGCTATTTTGAACAATAAAAAAATAATTTGTCGAACTTTCTTCATTTTGCTAAAGCTCCGCAGTAGCGAAAAAAGTGAGTTTTGACAGCAAAATAGTATACTAAGTTTTCGCTCTAACCGGTAGCATCTACTGTGCTTCAAATATTTCTTTGCCCCTGTAAAATAATAAACTAGTAGAAATTATGAGTAATACAGTTTTCTCCCCAGATGTTTCCATGTAACCACAGAAAACGCCAATATCTTTTGAAGAAGTCATGAAACTTGAAATGAAATCTTTCTTGTTAAACTTTGAACTCATGTCTAGCCAAGTTACCCTAATAATTACGATTTTCTCAGAAAAGTCGATAGAAAATGCTGTGTCGACGGGGAAACTGTTTAATCACATGAAATACCGTTCTAGAACGACTAATGTATGAAGCTTGAACTAGTAAAAAAACACTCCTCCGTTTGACCATTTGCAATATTTTGACAAGAAAAGCTCTTTAAAATACATATTTCACAAGTAAAGTTTATAAAATTGGAATTAAATCACTTCTAGAGCGATTAATACTGCCCCGATAATTCGTATGAACCTGCAATTTTTTTCCCTCTAAGCCACGTTCTTCCACTGTCATTTTTGATGGCGGATTGTACTAGTATTTAAAATGATAGATGTTTATTACATAATAAGTCATATCAATACTTAGGAAGCCGTGGCTATGTAGTTGTAATTGATTTTTTCGCCCGTCAACCTATTCGCTCGACATTTTACTGCCTTATTTCTAGCAAACGGAATTTTGCATTACACAGTCAACAGCTGTGACAGTGTAGAAATGATTACCCTTCTTTTTTGTTTTATGGGAGCCCAGGCTCACCGTATATATTAAGCAAGTAACAGGCATGAATTAATTAACACTGTTTGCTATCTATCTCTCCAAATGATGTCACAGGAGTGGGCGGGGCTTAACACCTTCCTGCGCGTGATTTAACCTGTTCGTTGTTCAGCCATGCCCACAGCAGTACGCAAACCGGCTGCTGACTGATCACGTCAAGGGCCACGAAAAGTTGCATACCTGGTAGAGAGGTTTGAACCTGCGGCCTTGAGATTCAATGTCAGAACCTTTAGTCTGCTGCTACTGCGGGTCTTTTGTCCTGTGTTTTCACTTCACGGCGTTTGAATCTTTCTTTGTGACCACGCAAGAATTACTGTGAGTCTACCAAATGTTTGATAGAATGTTAATCTTCATACCCGCTGGCTTATCAAGTGTCACTAGTAGAGTGTCTTGTATCTCTTCAAAGTTTTAGCAGACGGCGAAGCAGAAAGCAGTGCCTCTTTTTTTTGTTCTTTACCCAGATACAGCAACGCATTCGAACGGTGTGAAGTGAAAACCTATTACCAAAGAATATCGTCTGCAGAGGTCTTTAAGGGTGCGTTTGATTGGCCAGTGAAATTAAGCCTTCAAAGCTTAACTTACCCAGACTTTGGGCTCCTGGCTGGCTCCAGCTCTTTGCCTCGGTTCTCAATTATTAATTACTCATGAGGCTTCAAATTCAATTTTGCTCAGTAGACTGGAATTTCAGTTGTCACATTCTTCATTAGGTAGCAGTTACCTTCTGATGTAGCGAAGCTAAGGCTCCTGTCTCAGGTTACGAACGGATCAACTCAAGAAGTTTTAAATTCGCCCCACCAAGCCATGAAGACTGAAATATCAAACTAAGCTAAGCTAAGCACCCTGGCAAACACGCTGGCTCTTATGCCGAGGCCACACATGCATTTCGCACGAACAACTGGAAGCGAGGATGGGTACCTCACTCGTCCTACTGATATGCTCTTAAACTCAGTAGCATAGAGACGGTAACATGAGAAGGTATGGTGTGTTCTCGGCATAAGACGGAATTTCAGCAGATGAATACCGTTTGCTTCTCTGGCCTGTGGCACTAAAGAGACGAGCAGCAGAACGGTGTCGTAAAGCCAAAGAAAGGTAAAGTCAACTTGACCGTACCTCCAACTGGGAAACTCGCATGCACTGGTTTGTGCTGTAAATATAGGCCAACAGGCCCCAGTGGAGTATATGGTTGCAGTCGATCACCGATTGTCTAGAGCTATGGCGCTAGTGTAGGAAGACTCCATGGTACAGTCTGCGACCCCCAACCCTCCCATTGCAGGGGAAGGTCAATGAACCCACAGCAGTACGCAGACCGGATGCTGACCGATTACATAGAGCACCGCCGAGAACTTGTCTAGGTGAGAGCGAGGTTCGAACCTGAGGCCTTGAGAATCAAAGCCAGACGCTTTCGTCTGCTGCTACTGCGGGTCTAGGGTAAGAAAGCTGTGGGCAGCGCTTATCATGAATAAAACACTCTAGTAGTTACAATATTTACGACAACATGTGAATATTGTCCAACACAATTATAAAGATTAGTCTTCTTATATTGTAACAAACGCTAACAATGCATAAGGTTTTTTACATGTAAAGTAGAACTAATCAAACTGAGATTCCCAAACAGATAAAACTCCTGAAACGAAGCCTCCTGTAACGGGGAAAACCCAGAAACGTACACTGAATAAAACGCCAACAGGGGTTGAATTGTTACAATACGGTGACCAGCAGAATGTTGGTGTGAAACTTAATTGGTAAAATATTCAACTGAACAACTGCGCGAATTCCTATGGTCTTAACTAAAAGAAATGTTTTAATGATGTAAGGGAAACAAGGTTGCTGTAGAACTTGCTGTTTCAATACCGAGAATTCTCCCGAAACTGAGACAATATGCTTGTCTACGGTTTAGGAGTTTCACTGCGCTATACCTTTTCTTGAATACCTTGAAAAGTCTTCCTGCGAGGTGTAGGGGACTGTGGTTCTTGGAGGATCCTTCTGAGGTCTATTTGCATCACTGGAATACCTTGAAAAGTCTTCCTGCGAGGTGTAGGGGACTCTGGTTTTTGGAGGATCCTTCTGAGGTCTATTTGTATTACTGGAAAATATCCTAACACCGCTTGTGCTGAGAAAAGTATTGTCTTAAAACCAGCACGTGTTCCCGTGCAGCGGTGGCATATACATGCCTTGGTGTGCAGCGCCGGATGCACAAACGCCTTGTAAAGTTACGGTAATGTAAACTGTACAGTTAATTGAAGAAGTTCCTGTATAGCTGTTGCCACGTTCTTGTATTGATCTTCACAAAGTTATGATCGAAGATATTGAACGCCCGTAACCGATGCATACCTAAGTAATAGACAAGACTATAATGTTCATTCGAGGAGTAAAAATGTAAAACTTGAGCAGTGACATGGTTCATTCGTGCCTGCAGTTGTACTGTTACGATGTTAGTAACTTTACAAGGCGTTTGAGTATCCAGGTCCAGAACTGCAGCAGTTGTGTTGCACGGGCCTCTGGCTACGATACTTCCGAGTAGCTCTCAGGCGGACGTTCTGATTTTTGGACAAAATAAATATTTCGCAGGGTGGATTTTTTGCACAAGGTGTACGCCGTCACTAGGAAGTTATTGTTACGATATTTTGTTCATGTGTGCTTGTGTTAGTGTTCTACTATAGTTGAATAATAGCAAGCTAGACCCATGGATATCGGTTAGTAGGTACTCAAGGAAAATCCATTGCTGTAAGTTTTGACGGTTGCATATCTTGAGAAATGATAGAAAAACTAAAGTAAAGGGATGGTGGAATTGAATACGTTGCAGAAACTACGCGGGCTGACGGAGGCGCTCTACATCCTCACCAAGGCCAACAACACGCGCTTCGAGTTCATCTTCACCAACCTCATCCCGAACACGGCGCGGTTGTTCACATCCGTTATTGGAGTGTACAAGTGAGTAGAAGTGGTGTGTAGAAGTAACTGTAAGATGTAGAAGCAACAGCGGTGTAGACTGTAGAAGTATCTGCGATGTGCACAAGTAAAAAAAAAAGAGAAGTCTACGTATTTATACACGTGCGTGCTGGGCACGCCGAAAACATGTAAGTTTTTTTTTGGCTTTATAGGCTAGATTGAGAGAAGCCTTTTACGGGCCTTTTTAATTTTTTTTATGTTGGCCCTACTCTAAGAGCTGGATTGAGAGAAGCCTTTTACGGGCCTTTTTAATTTTTTTTTATGTTTCCCCTACTCTAAGAGCTGGATTGAGAGAAGCCTTTTACGGGCCTTTTTCATTTTTTTTTATGTTTCCCCTACTCTAAGAGCTGGATTGAGAGAAGCCTTTTACGGGCCTTTTTCATTTTTTGCGATGTCAGCCCACCTAGCAGTTTTTCCAATTTGTGTCTCGAAGCTCTTCGACCATGTTTCGGCAGTAAGCTCCGAAGGGCTTTTTCAGCTAAAGGGCCTAAGCACTTTACATTTCTATAAAAAACCCTCGCGGGAACTTACTGCCCTGTGCGGTAGCGCATATCCAGCTTGTCTGTCAGGGAATGTAGCTCCAGTGGGGTATGAGTATCTACTAACCTCTTCAATAACAACGGAGTAATTGAAGTGTGTCTTGTACCGGGGCCACATATACATTCGTAAGCCCAGCTAATTTCGAGGATGTGCAGCCTGTCGCTTCGATATATATTTAGAGCCAGCAGCATAGATACGGTTGCATAAATGGGCGAGCGAGTTGGACTTCCTAATATTCCGCTGTTCCTTGTGGATGGGTGGTGTAGCCCCTGACATTTTTGGGATGCTGCATCTGGTTCTTTAGCCCTCGAAACTGTACTACGTCTCGCTTTCGTAACCACATGAAACTGCCATCAAGAGATACTTGGAATGGTAAAGGTGAACATTAAGTCGCTGGACCGCACACCCCAAGTATGAAACCAACACATGTAGCGGTTCTTGCACTAGATAAATGACCACTGGGCCAGGGAGAGTACGGCTGCAGTCGACCTTAGATTGCCCGAGCTATGGCACCAGACAACTGCGCCCTAACCCTGAGGATATGGTCCCCTTCAGTAATTATGAATGACGGAAATGCTGACGCTGTATACCCGGGCTTGAATGCTTTCCTCCCTGGCTCGGAAATAAAAGGTCCCACCTCCAGGTGATGAGGCAAGCAGCGATCTTCTTCGCTCGGCCTACGAGCATGTCATGGTACCGAGCCGGGATGAGATTTGATGTAGCTAAATGTACTATGTTTCGGTGTCAGAGATTAGGTTTGACTAAGAACAACAGATAGTGATACGGCGTTGTCAGTTAGCTTAGCAAATTGAGTTAAACGCTAAGCCCACCCGACTTGACTTATTCGGAACTTTAGCCGGGTTCTTTAGCTTTGCCTCGTTGGACCGCAGTTAATGCGTTAATTCTAAACCGATTATCATTGCATGATATTTTCGAAAACTCAATCCTGCTCCGTTAAATTAAGTTTTCAGACATTTCCGGCGTAATAGACAGGCAGGTCGTACATTTAACACGATTCAATGTGGCGGAACTCCCTTGCCTCTTGGAAATTCTCAAGAAATCAAGGTTATGTGGCTTAATTTCTTCACATCAATTGATACCCCAAGTTAAATATGCTGTTGTTGTGAGGCGTGTTCTTCATTCTAGCTCCAAACTGCGGATTGTAGGACTGTGTCTCCGTATTAAAGATACCGTCTGTTGTAGGACCCTACGCACCAGTACTTGTATGTTCGTTTTCTCCCAAAGTTTAACGAAAACTTTCTCAACTAAATGCACTTGCTATCAGTTGTTGTTGAAATTTGTTCATTTGAACTTGGGCATGCATTCGCTTCTTTCCCTTTAAATGGTATGTAGTTATGGTGTTCGATGTCTTCGAAATACTAGTCTTTTTTTTTTTTATTCATGGAATCAGGGTAAATGTTCTAATTGGTTGCTTGACCATACCCGTATTCAGGATTTTTTTTTCGAATTATAAATATTTTCTAGTAGAAATGCAAGATTTTAGAAATAATTTTCTTCAACATTCCGTGAATGACATATACATAGTGATCGACAATCTCCTTCCGCAGGGCGTATTCTTCATCCCGGCTGTACCGGGAGCTGAAGCTCAGGGGCGCCATCATATCCAACAAAGAGCTGCGGCTGCTGCCCCAGGAGCAAATTTCGTCCAAAGTGAACGGCGTGTGGAACTTGTCCAGCGACCAGGTAATTGGGCGCACGCTTTGGAGTTAGTATAGACAGACCTAAAACAAGGTGGTGGTTTTTTACGCCATTTGTGGTCAGTGACGTCAGCGTTGACATCTACTGTAGCTATAGTAGCCACAAGGAACTAATCTAGCCACTTTTGAACGCGAGCTTCGTTTTTGCCGGGCAGCAAATTAATTTTCACCTCACAGTTTATCAGCCTGGCTCGCTTGCTTACGGAGCAGCCCTCTCAGTTTCTAGAACTTGCAATTTACGCTCGTTTGCTTGTTCTCCAGACGAAATTTGACCGACTGTGTAGCTGATAAAAAGAGCAATGTAGAACTTTCCCGAGCACGAGCTGGCTAGAAAAGCGTTCGCGCCGACATCGGAGAAAAAATGTACAGAAATACATTCTACTTGTGGGTCGGTATGCAAGCCATGTCAGTCCGGTGCCCAGAGAGCAGTAAAAAGTGGACTAGTCGTTGACGACGTGTAGGTCTCTTTTGCCGTCTCCATCTATACTTACTCCAAGTTACACGCGATGTTAACTGAAACCAGCAGTTGTGCTTTGTGATGGTATTGGAAGTGTGGCGTCTTTAGGGCATTCAGTCACTGACATAATTTTGCTGAGTAATCCATCTCTGCATTTGGAAGGGATTGCAAAAGAATTTGATGTCATAGCCACAAAGGACGTCTTCGTTTACTTTATTTCCTTCAGTGTACTGTGGTCATAGGGGCAGGCAGTGTAGTGTAACGATCACAAGCATATCGCATTTAAATAAAAAACCGTCTTTGATAACTACATAGTCACATATGGATATCCTTTTATAACTTTACAGGGTAACCTCGGCACCTTCGTCATCACCAACGTGAGGCTCGTGTGGTTCGCCAACATGAACGAGCTGTTCAACATCTCCCTGCCCTACATACAAATGGCTTCCGTAAGTACTGATAACCGTTAGTAGCCAATTAGAAAGCCTACTGGATAGTGAGCAACATTGGTCTCCACCGTGTGTGTGTTCGTCGACAGCTTGTAGCGAATAATACGGGTCTCTACAGCGTGTGTAATCGCGAGAAACTGGGGCTTACTGCCTTTTCGACTATTGTGGTGGGAGGTTGTGTTATGCTGCATGTACATCTTGTTTTTATACAGGCGGACCGCTGCATAAAAGCAAGATGCACATGCAGCATAACACGACCTCCCACCACAGAAGTCGAAAGGGCAGTAAGGGCCAGGGAAATGTGTTGCCCAGAATTTTTCTAATTGTTATTAACTGTATTGGATGTTTCTACGGGCCCGATAACGTAGAAGATGTTGCTGCATCACGCACTGAATCATTCCAAGTGGTCTCCAGCCGTCAAGGAACTTCTTTGCTGCGAATTTGTGGCTTAAATTTCCCCCTGTCTCATATATTTGGTGCTTAGTTGATAATTTTTTTATAGCTATCTAATTCTTCTGACCGCGCGGAGAGACCATCCAACCAGGCAAGCTAGCAAGAAACTGCGTGTTGCTATACAGTGGACACATATATTTTTTGCTTCACATTGTATGGAGATAAAAGAGGAGCCAGTTTGAGCCTTACCATAGCGTCTCTAGCACTTTATAAAATGAGAAAGTGATGGTATCATAGATACATGAAATGCCAGCTAACTATAAATTTCCAACCGTAAAAAATGAATATTTATTTGTTAGCAATGGGACCGAAGTCAAGAAAGCGGGACGGTAGTTGAGTCAGTAACTTTCACTACCATTTATAATAGTCTTCAGTATTGTATTTTCAGTATGAAATGCCCTCTATATTGCTTAATTATGCAGAAAAAATGAAATGGTTAGTAAAATGTTCGTGGCAAATCCCGTAGATTTATAGTATGGCATGATCACCATGGGGCGGCAGTCTGGGACTAGCATATTGACAGAGGGAGTTAGGGGTCTTCGCTTGCGAAATTAATTTTCATGGCCAAAAATTACGTATATTACTTAACGGCAAAAGTCAACTTTACCTTTACACAATGTTTTAAACTTTTTCGCCTGAAGATGGACATAGGTGCCGGAGTGAATTGTTTTTTAATATAAATATTTCTACGGCAGGTGAAGGTCCGCGAATCAAAATTTGGAATGGCGCTGGTGGTGGAGAGCACGGAGGCCAGCGGCGGGTGAGCTATTTTTTCGTCTTCAGAGTGACCTAATGTAACTTTTTTACATACTGGGTAATATTTACGTATCTATTTACTGACTTTCGATATTTAAACTGCATTTTATGGCACTACTCTCGAACATTTTTTATTTCTTCTAAGTTTACTTCTAGCTCAATGCGAAGTTAGAGTTTTGTTTCGTTACATTCCATTGCGGTGTTAAACTTTTGCTATTCAGTGGGGGCAATGACGTATATCTTGAACATTAAACGGTTTTTTCTCTCATAAAATGTGGATTCAAATCCGGTGAGCTGATGTGCTTCCCTTCAAGCGACTCTTAAATAATAATCGGCTGAGCTGGAGAGATTCCCTCCAGTGATGCCTCGAGTTNCTAGTGCAACTATGATATTTGCTCAAAAGTATACAGATTGTCTCAAAGTCAGATCAAGAAAATGCGCGCTGAGTCTCCAGCTCAGGATAGAAAAATCTGATAACGCCTTACTCAAGGTGATCCGTAGCGGGCCTGGCTACAAACTATCTAACATGTATAGCCGATGGCAGCGCATACTATTTCCGAGCAGGGGCCAAACAATGGGCCGCAATGCAGTGTAGTTTGTAATGATAGCATTACCTGATCTTAGTATCTAATGTAACTTTAGTATTAAGCTGTCTCATGTGTACCATTCCATATGTGTACCTAATAAAGCATATTATTATCATTATTATTATTATAATCACCCTGGTGCGCCGCTGTGGTACTTGCATATTGACAGTTAGGGGTTTTCGCTCGCGAAATTAATTTTCATGGCCGACAATTACGCATAATACCTACCGGCAAAAGTTAACCTGTATACAATGATTTAAACTTTTTCACCAGAAGATGGCAATAGGTGCCTGAGTCAAAGTTTTTTAATATAAATATTCCTACGGCAGGTGAAGGTCCGCGAATCGAAATTTGGAATGGCGCTGGTGGTGGAGAGCACGGAGGCCAGCGGCGGGTGAGTTATTTTTTTCTTCTTCAGAGTGGCCTAATGTAACTTTTTTACATGCTGGATAATATTTACGTATCTATTTACTGACTTTTGATATTTAAACTGCATTTTATGGCACTACTCTCGAACATTTTTTATTTCTTCTAAGTTTACTTCTAGCTCAATGAGAAGTTAGAGTTTTGTTTCGTTACATTCCATTGCGGTGTTAAACTTTTGCTATTCAGTGGGGGCAATGACGTATATCTTGAACATTAAACGGTTTTTTCTGTCATAAAATGTGGATTCAAATCCGGTGAGCTGATGTGCTTCCCTTCAAGCGACTCTTAAATAATAATCGGCTGAGCTGGAGAGATTCCCTCCAGTGATGCCTCGAGTTATTCACATTCCTAAGCTCCAGTAAACTTTAGATTCGATCAGGGCAGCTTCTGGGCCTTCATTCCACAAAATTTAAATTTAAATCAGGCGAGCTGATGGGCTTCGTTTTCGGTAAAGTGTAGCTTCAACTCAAGTGAGCTGACGGGCTTTCTTTGCATGCAGTAAAGTTTGGATTCAAATCTGGTGAGCTCGGAGGCTTTTGCTCTGTAGTAGTCAGATTGAAGCATGGGAGTTGACGGACTATCTTCTTATCAGATACGTGCTCGGATTCCGCATAGACCCGACGGAGAAGCTGCACACGGTCCACAAGGAGCTGCTGGCGCTGTACAACGTGTACTCCAACTCGCCGGTGTTTGGGGTGGAGTTCGCCACCGACTCAGCGGGCCAGCAGACCAGGGTAAGTTAGTTATTAGTTTACCGTAAAATGCAGGTAAAATCAACCTAATACCACACCTCAACTAGCAAACCTACATGCACTGGCTAGTGCTGCAGGTGAATGGCAATTAGTAAGCAGAGGACAGTTCAGCTGCACTCGACCACAAAAAGTCCGAGCTATGGCGCCTTATTGGCAGAAAATCCCATCGAGCTTCAATACTTTTCCACCCTGGCTAGAATTGAACGTCCGATCTCCAGATAACAAGCGAATCAGCAACTTTGATTATTGAGCTTATTTCAATAGGGTAAATATACAATTATTGCTACCGAATAGTTCAATGTAACCATGCATTAACAAAGATCTAATCCACCGTATCATAAATTATTTCCTCGTTGCAGTGACACTAAGAAAAGTATTGTTGGGCATTGCGCATGGATGTACCCGCTATCTTGTGCTCTTAGCGCTCGAAAAGATACGATTTTCCCGTTATACAATCACACATGCAAGTATTTACCGTTCTAATGGATCTTCTTGGAGCTAGCATGCTTTTGTTAGTCGTTGTGTACGTAGTCTGTATAGGTGCCTCGAAGAACCTTAATCCTGTCAGTATCCCTGCCTCTGGAGTAAAGAGGAGAGGCGAAGACAGAAAATGTGAGATGTGATACGAAAAAGTAATATCACTAGTATTAGTTTAATAAAATAACATGAGCTTGAAGGCCTATCATCAAAAAATATTCAACAACACTCTACACTCTCTATCATTCTACTAGGATGACACAGACCAGCATCACTTCCCATTGCGTCCCTATTCCAATTTTGTATTGATTGTCTACTTGTGCTACTGAAGTTGCTAGGTATGAAAAGGAGTCACATCCGCAGTAGCAACAGGCAAGAGATGCTGATGTGACACTGAATATCAAGAGTTCGAACACCAACCATGCACACGAGTTCTTGCGGTGCTTGACAAGCTGAGTCAGCGTTTAATGGCTGCAAAGCTGTTGCGAGGGTACTGACCTTAGTTAGAAACGGAGAGGGTCGGTGGAATCGTCGTATAAGGGAGCCTTTCCATGGAAGGCATCATAGTTATTGATGATCGTTGGTCGACTGCAGCCGTATACTCCTGTGGGGCCAGTTGTCCTATCTGCAGCACGACCCAGTACGTGTGAGTTTCCCCGTAGGGAGTGTGACCAAATTGATGTTACCTATATTTTATCAAACGGAGCGGAAATTGAAATGAAACCTTCATCAAGAAATGTTTTTGAAATTACGTAAAAAGTAAAAAGGACCGCGGTCTTAAGTTGGGACTTTGCCGCTCAAACGCCGTCTAAAGCAGAGTCGGAATCTAGGGTTGGTGATTTTTTTTTATGTTTAAAGAGTATAAAATTAAAAATCAACGATTTTTTATGTTCATTTATTTGATTTTTTATTAACTTTCTTAAGGTGAAATGATGCAATAATTCTTCATAATTCTTCTCCACAGTGCTAAAGATAATACTTAGCTATAAAACAAGATTATTTCTCTCATTTCATAATGGAAAACATCAGAGTTAAAAATGGCAAGGTTGGTTAAGTTTAGTTAAATACCTATGGCACCTACAACAACGAGCAGTGTAACTTATTCCTAACTCTTACCTATAGTGGGCCAACAGAGCAGTTATGGTGTGTTAGGTTCAACTAGGAACTGCTGCTCTCATAAAGAAAAAAAAACTAACTATATAAATATAAAATGAAGATGAAAAAAATTAATTGATTCAATCACTTGATTAAATCAATTTGATTTAATTAATGCCAACCCTGACGGAAACGTTTCCAAAATGTCGCACGTAGTCAAGTCACACAGTCTATTTTCTTCGACTTTCTGATATTTTCCCTATATAATGAAATCAATAATGTTCTGGAAGCAACTACCTCAATTAGAAATATCGTACCTCACAGCCCGTGACCCGCCTCAGTGGACTGGCTG
>LQNS02278185.1:3637781-3654160 GCA_001587735.2 Parhyale hawaiensis | reverse complement strand
TGAGCTCTTACTTAGTGAGCTCTTTGTTACCTCTTACCTGGTGAGCTCTTACTTAGTGAGCTCTGGGTGAGCTCTGGGCGAGCTCTTGATAACCTTCTGTGTAAGGCCCTCGTAAACCCTTGAGATTGTATTGTGATCAAACATTAATAAACTTCTATCAACTTGTGTAACTGCTGGGGCCCTGATTCGTGGTTCTCTTTATTGAGATGTGCATTTTTTCCAATTGTTCTTATGAATAAATGATATTTAAATTTGCTGCTAGTAACCCTGATTCTTCCTGGCTCCTCCTGCTTCTGAAAGTTATTTATTTTTATATAAATTTCGAAAAAGACAGTGAAATTCTACACCATGTTTATTGTAGATGGCCAGAGTAGCTCTGGTCTGCCTTTTTCTACCCTCTGAAACGTGTCGCTCTTGCGTTAAAAACCTACAAGATTTGGCACTGAAAAGAAATTGTCTCTGCCTCCTCTTCCCCCCTCCCCTCCCTCCAAAAGACTAATAATTTTTCGTCCTGTTCGATTACTCTCGTGACTGAAGGTGTCATACACCAGATGGGCTCGAAAGTAATCTTGGCCTCTGCTAGTCCTTCAAGACATTTCTTCCTTCTGGCCACTTAGCTTTCTTCCATTATTATTCCCTAACTGATGATGTATTGTTTTGTTTTTCCTCTTCTTTATCGACTTTGTTTCCATGTGCGTTGATCCTGTGTGGAAACACCCTCGTGTATGGGTTCCAACTTTCTGTTAATATACTAGATATCCTTTTTTTCTTCTTTTTTAAAATCGCCTTTGTTGTGGAAACAAAGGCTTAAACTACTCGATATAATAAAATATTGTTGGCTGAGTTTAACCTTTCTTGTTTCTATCTTGAAACGCCCTAATTGATCCTAGAGAATCACAAACAACGTATTCACTCATTCACAGCGGCTGAACAACATGGAAATAATGACTTGAATCAAACTAATATTTCATCAAGCAGTTAGGACTCACATCGGGGTTGTCTTGTAGATTTTGTACAAAGAACTATTGTTTGATTCTCTGAAGCAGCTAGGTTTAGTTGAACCATTTGTTGACGCCGCTTTCTGAAAGTGTCTATATGCAGGGAGGCTTAAGCGAACACGGGATCTTTTGCTGTGTTTGGCGTGCTTACTCTGCAGTTCATGTTGACAAGCTTTTGAGGGGATGTTGTCCGCAGCAAGAACCTGGAAAGGTTGGGGAGGGGGCGCAGATCATTGCACAAGTCTTTCGTCGCTGGCGCCATATAGCTCTTGAAAATCTGTTGACTGCATCCGTACGCTCCTAGGTATTCCTCTTGGGAGAGCCGGCAAACTAACTTGGCAGTTACTTCTAAGACACCTGTTTCGTTTTTATCATGCTTTCACGCAATTAAAAATTAGTTTCTGTTTCAGATTAAAAAGTGGTGGAAGGCAGTGAATCCCACCGAAGGTACTCACTGTTGAAGACGTGCTTAGCCTTGACTGTTGAACACATCTGTTACAAAGTTACAATGCCCGCTCAAAATAATGGATTTGTTGCTGAAGTTCTTCCTCAAAACGGATTTCGTTTCGATGTTCTTCATCCTAAGGTGCTAGGGCGGATCCTCAGCTTCCTAACCACCGAGGAACTGTCGAGGGCTCTTCAGGTGTGCCGTGAGTGGTGCGATGTCGGTACGGATTCCTGGCTTTGGAAGCGTCTGGACTTTGGCAAGGTATCAGAAAAGCATTCAAGTCATTACACTGCAATGATGGAACGTGCCGACGGCGTCGAGTTCATCCGATGTGAACAACCTGGTCTCTTTTTCTTCGAACTTTTATCCCAGTGCAGCCACCTGAGAGGCCTAACCGTTGAGACAGAGTCCGTCGTGCCTGATGACCACTGGGCGATGGTGGTGGAGAGCTGCCCTGAAGTGACTCATTTTGAATATACCATAACCGAAATGCTAAGAACTTATCACAATTTTCCAACTCAGTGGCTTAGGTGGACCAAACTGAAAAGCTTGAAGGTAGTAATGCAATGCGATATGACTGAAATCTGTCCCCAACTTCCCCATAAATTTCCAAGTCTGAATGTTCTCCATCTGTGTAACGTCGCGGTCAACCCTGATGCATTCTCACAGCTGATTTGTCTGCGGGATCAACTGGTGGAATTGTCCATTGAAGATTTATGTATACGAGATCATGGACATCTACTGTTGCACTTGTGTTGGTTCAACCAACTCAGAAGCTTTAGGTTGTGTCAACAAAAGGGTAATCTAAATCTCTGCCCTTGCAGTCCTGTTCAACCAAAGCTTCCGAAACTTCAAAAGCTCCACCTTGAATTGGTAAGGTCGCTTCCTAAAACGTTTACAAAACGAGGATGTCCCAATGTCACGGAACTTGAGCTTATCATTCGGAATCGTGACGTATTCTCAGCCCAAGATGTAGCAGATCTTTTCCCTAACCTGCGAATTCTTGGACTTGCTAACGGGAATATTACAAATGCTGGTTTGTTCCTGATCATGAAGATGTGCAAAAGGCTGTGGAGGATCTCTATAACACACTGTGAATTTATCACTAGGGACCTCTTTCTTCCTTTACGGAATCTTATGCAGAATATCAGAGGCCCCATTGAAGTCGACTTCAATTATGCACTTCCTTTTGACGAGCCGAAATTTAGGGACACATACATAGACACATATTTCAATTATTTCAGGGAACATTTTACTATCTACGAAAGTGGGACTCGCTCATCTGAGTACGGCCGCATTCTACCAAATATCTCTGTGAACAGAGCATCATCAGATGTCCTTCCAGAACTGACTGACGAAGTCCTACCGAAAATTTTTGTTTTCCTCGATACCAAGTCCTTGTGCCGAGCTCGAGCTGTTTGTCGGCAATGGAGGGACGTTGCTAGCAACCCAAGATTTTTTCACACTGTAGATTTTGGAAACTGCAGCGGTCATATTTTCACTGGGCTCAGATACTTCTGTAGCGAGCACCCCGAGATACGCGTAGTGAAATGCTCGTCAGTTTCCGTCGACTTTGTGGAAGAGGTTCTTCCCCACTGCCAGTCGATTACCGGGGTCGTGTTTCCAAATATTAACGACGAGGTTCTTCTCAAGGTTATGCATACTTGTACCAATGTCATCGACTTCGATGTTCGTTCAAAAAGGCCACTACTAAGTAGGTCACGAATTATAAGATATTTCTTAGCTTTGAAGCGTCCAAGCAGTTTACTTGTAGTCGATGAGCTCGAGGATCTCAGGCCAGAAATTAGTGACGCTTGGTTGAAGAATCTGGAACGCTTGCGGTGCAGCTTGTTCGACAGCGACGATTCTCGTATATGTGACATCTTGGATATGATCAAGAATACCATCAGAGTACTGGACTTGATATTGAACGAGTTCAACCTTAGCATTCTTCACGCGCTGGTCGAGTGTCAAAAGCTCGAAGATTTGACGCTGCGAGTGGGACACGATGGAGACAATTTTTGGGGTCTACATAGTGAAGCGAGTCCCATACCTTGGAAAAAGTTGAGCTTCGCTCCGCTTCCAGCCTACAGAGTTAAAGCAGACTTTCGGCACGTTAATTTCCCAAACTTGACCGAACTCTCGATCCAGATCGCCAAGGCACATGGCGAATTGGTTTATCAAATTGATAGAGCTGCGCCTAATTTGAGAATTCTGAACCTCGTTGATGTCACAGGCATCACCAATTCCTTTGTGGCTCTTCTTGTCGACAAGCTCAAGAAGTTAGGAAGATTGCTTCTGGTTACCGAAGAAAACCTCATCACCTCTGATGTGTTTCTGGAACTTCAGAAAAGACACCAGGGAAGAATCCCTCGACTTAGAATAAGGTTCATCAAGCTGTGCAAAATGAGCGAAATGGTCAGCACCTTCCAGTCTTCGTTTATCGAAATTACTACCACTCAAAATTTTTATATTGGTCAGAGTTGGGATAACTAGTAAGATTTTGTGGCAGATGCAAAAAAAAAAAAAGGATCAGGGCTCCTTTTCTTCAGTCAGGAATAAAGTTACTGATGAACAAAAAACCCCGCTTACAGGAAACAAGTTTTGTAAGCTCTAGGTTTAAGACTTTCCCTACGTTCTTGGAATTGGACTTTAAGGTGTAGAATTTCGAGATTTGCTTTTCCTTTATTGCGCCTTTAGGTTTACTTATGAGTTATTGAAGTTGAAAAACAATTTTCATTTAGGTATAGGAGAGTCGTAAGTGCATAATACTTGGCAGACTTGAACATATATTGGCAGGCCGAACCCCGCTGGTGGGAGATCACTGGAAGGAAAATTTTTCGACTGGTCAAAGCTCAGGTTTCGCAGTACAAATTCTCCGTCTGAATGGGCTGCTACAGGCCATGGGACCAGTTGGTTACGTAGGTTCGACTAACAACCTATGTAGGGGCTTCGCTCCCAGGTGGTTCTTACAACGTGCCTCAGTCTCCTCTCTTCGGGTCGTCTTCTTCCCCCCTCCTTCCCCAGGGGGCATGGGATGGGTCGGGTCATAGGCCATAGGGGGTTAGGTCAGTTAAGTTCACCCATCCTATGTTATGGGAAGTGGCGCCCCCAGGGGGTTTGTGTAGGTTACCGTAGCCATTAGCTAGGCCTTCGGGATGTCTGTTTTTCTTGCCCCCTTAGCTTATTTCCACTTTCATACTCCTACCGATCTTACTGTTGTCTGTTCTTCCTCTTCTTTCCCGAATTGCTGTTCCCATGCGCGTTGATCCTGTGTGGCAACACCTTCGTGCATTGGTTTCCCGTTTTTCTATCGACATACTATGTGTCCCTTTCCTCTCTTAGAAGAGCTTAGTACTTATTTAGATAAGCTTAAATCTTCTTGCACCACTATTACTTCGTCTTCTTTCCTTGCCCATTGCGTTTCCTCAAAGTCGTCTCTACATCTTCTGATGACTTTTTCTATACTTCCCCTGCCTTCTTTTCTCGATTGCATGCGAAACTAGAATAACATAAGCTGTTAATGTGTTGTGTTAAGAGTACCATTGTCTTGTATTATCGAGTAAGCCCCCCTCCCCTGTAGAGCAGTTTTTTAAAGGCGCTTCCTCGTGACGATCGAATAAACTTGTTCTATCAACTTAACGTCTGAATGCGTTAGTGTATCTTACCATCGGCAAGCAAGCGCATTTTTTAAAATACAAATCGACTCAAAATTTGATGGGATACATAAAGCATTACTCGTGACACTAGCTAAGCCAGTTGGCGTGTCAGTTGATAGTTTAGTTTAACCAGGTTCACACGTTCGACTTTTGTCGGCGATGTCTGCATAGAGCCAACTCTCCTTATCCGCTATCGTTACCGGAGTACAGCTTCTGATTGCACAGATCTAAACTGTGCCAGCAATTTCTGCTTTTCAGCAAGCGCCAATGGCAGCCTTCCCTTAGATCTCCTAGTTTTCAGTAAAATTTATAGTTTAATATTTTTAACGCGATGTTCAAGCACTTAAAACTGGAGTTACGGTCACGGCAACGTTGTCGGGAGCGTTGAGTTGGCTCTGCGCGGTTAGCACGGACGAATGTCGTACGTGCAAATCCGTCTTTCGAAGTAGGTACACGCAGAGGCATTTACAGAGACCCAGTAAACTAGAGTCCTCAAGGAAATACACGGCCCGCAGCATAGATCAACATCTGGGTATAACAAGTGTCGAAGGGGGGGGGGGGCTCATTATACAACCGCACGTACAACTTGATGCGAGAATCTGCAGCTCACACGTCACTTAGGCTACCGTATCTATGCTACCGAGTTCAAATATGTATCAGGACGACAGGCGAACTACACATCCTCGCATCAGGATTTGTCTGCAGTCGCATGGTGTGGCCTCGACTGTAAGAAGTGTGGGGAGAGGGCGGCATGAGTAGAACCCCTGCGCTGTTGCCAATGCAGCAAACTTTTGTTTCGCATCAGCGGGCTGTAAGTGTTCGGAAGGTGAGCTGAGAGACCCCGATCATTTGACGGTCGTGTGAACTGGCCTTTATGCTGCTCTTAAATATTCACATCTTTTCTTAACCCTTCATGACTAATGCCTTACGATTTCACACTCTCGCTGATCTTGCTTGTGCTGCCCCAAGTGGGACCTAGTAGGCTACCTTAGCCGTTAGCTAGAGCTTCAGGACGTCTGTTTTTCGTGCCCACCTTGCTTCCTTCTGATTTCATACTCCTACTAATTTTGCTTTCATCTGTTTTTCCTCTTCTTTCCTGGTAGCTGTTCCTATGGCCATCTATCATCATACAATACATATGTTCCTTCTCTCTTCCTCTGTGACATTTTCGTGCGGAAATGGAGGCTTTAACCGACGACTACAACTAACTGATCTTACTTGCCTGTGTTTATACATTTTCTTTCTTGACTTGCCGTTCCCATGCGTGTTGATCCTGTGTGGGAACCCCTTCGTGCATGGGTTCCCCATTTTTTATAGTTATACTAAATGTCCCTTGCTTCTCCGTCGGTAAAACCGTCTATTGTGGAAACCGAGGCTTAAACTATAGCTAAATGCTGTAACAAAAAAATCGTTATTGCCGAATAAAAAACTTGGAAAAAACATACGCCGTTGCAGTGATTAAGTCGTTAATTTCACACGTTCCGTAAAAAAGCACGGTTCAATTGCCATATATCAAGCTTGTAAAGTGGCGTGAATATAATAACATGCGAGAACAATGAACATGTAAGATAGTAGCAATGTTGCTGTAGAACTTAGCTGCTAAATGTATTATGCGATTTACTAAGCTATATTCATAATCTTAGATGTAGAATACCGCTGTGTATATGCAGGAGTAATGAGATACACATGCCTGTAGAAACTAACAATGATGGATAAAATATACATGAATTTCTAATGAAATGAGTAAATACATAACACTGTATGTAAATTGTAAACAATGGTTGCAACGTATTTTCAAATCTTGAGTTATTTGTGGGTAATACGTAGTCTTTAGTAAAGGTTTTTTTTCGCAGATGGTTTCTTTAATTTCTGTCCCCAAGTTTCCCTACGTAATAGGTGAGAGCATCAAATGGGCTATTTTAGGTTAGTTAGGTCTACCTATCCTAAATTATAGGGGGCAGCGTTCCCTGGAAGAGCCCATAGGTTACTGGTTAACCTCTTTAATTAGGCCTCCATGGGGTCTTTCTCTTGTGGCCACTTTGATACCTCCCATTTTCATGCTGCTATCGGACACCGCTTATCGTGTTCTCCCCATCCCCCTTTTTTACCGACGTTTAATTTATTCACAAGCGCGGTACTTCATGTAGTGTTTGACAGAATATTGTTTTTCTTCACTATGGTACAGGCTTCCAGCTGTTAACTCTTTCCTGCACCGCGTACCCGATATAGCACAGACCAAGCTATCCTATATCCTATCAGCTGTATAAAGAATTTACCTCTGCTACAGTCGGCACCAATCCTGACACATATACTTTTTGAGTGAGTATAAACTCGTTCAGTTACAGCTCGCTATTCGTAAATTTGTAATTAAAGGCAATGTGTGGTAGACGGCTAAACGGAATAAATAACTATTTCAGTCTCGACATTAAATGCGAGCAGGAAAGGGTTGACACTACTGCTTAACTTAGTCTTCTGTTATTAGTAGGTATTATTCCTAATAGTAATTGAGGTAAATGATCGTAAGTTAATCAATAAAATGAGATAAGGACGTGCCAAGCGTCAAGGAGGTTCCCCAGCTCTAGAACTGGTTTCACAATTGCTACTTTTGTTGGGGCTTTGGGCATAGAGCTAACTTAAATAATCGTTAGGTTCGCCCATCCTATGTTATGGGGAGTCGCGCCCCCAGGGGGTTTGAGTAGGTTAGTTTAGCCATTAGCTAGGTCTTCGGGACGTCTGTCTTTCGTGCCAACTTTGCTTCCTTCCACTTTCATACTCCTACTGATCTTTCTGTTGTCTGTTCTTCCTCTTCTTTCCCGACTTGCTGTTCCCATGCGCGTTGATCTTGTGTGGGAGCACCTTCGTGCATGGGTTCCCCGTTTTTCTGTCGACATACTATATGTCCCTTCCTTTTCCTCTCTTAGAAGAGCTTAGTACTTACTTAGGGAGGCTTAAATCTTCTTATAATACCTAATACATACTTAAATAATCTGATATCTCTTTTGTGTTCGAGACTAAAACTTGCGCCGTTTAAATATTCAGCTAAAATTTCAAAATGTAATTTTTGCAATTTGAAACGTGCCTTAATTAAGGAGAGATGGTCGAAAGATTACCGCTATTATTTCTCATCTAAGCATTGCAGTGCACGGTAGCTGAAATTTGGAGGGCTAATATGCCTATCGTGTGACTATTTATCAAGGCACTTCGGTCGTGGTCAAATTCCTCTATAGCGTTATCAATTCTAAGTGTTTTTCTGAGATTTTGTTCGACCAAAATCTTAGCCCCGCCAACTACCTGTACGTACAGAAATCTTAGAAGCTAGTGGACTCGTTCGTGAAAAACTTCACGCAATGATCGATATGTTTACCTATAGGCCGGTGCCGAATCTTCTCGGGCTTCCTTCTTTATTTTCTTCACTGATCCTTTGTCGTGCTCTCATCCTTAGGTCTTCTTAATCGATAGGCAGAAGTAAAATCTTGATTAAAACATTCCAATAAACTTTAATGCAACTCCAGCCAGGTCAGCTTGTATACAATGCTAGCGCTCCGTAGCAATGATACCGTTGATACTGTCTGTCATCAAATACGAAAGACAGTAAGCTAAAAAAAATGTCTACTGCCCGTGAAAATTCGTCACCTCCAGAACACTTCGTTGACCATCTGCCGAATTAATACATCGTGACCTGAGAAAAAGTCATAAAATCGGACTCCATAAGCAACATACATATAGTTCAGATTTCAAGTAGTGTTTCAAGCAAGAAGTGTCTTCAGATAAAGGGATAAGAATTAGCCTTCGCCATCTTCTACAACGTGGTCATCTATTACTATGCAATTACAAAATCTATAACCTGGCCTATTTTCGCTTATTTCCTTAAGAGTGGACATTGAATAAACACACAAAGCGTTTTATAATATAAGAATATACATAAAATTCGCATCGCTATAGAGGAATTTGACCGCGCCCGAATTGATTTGATAAACTGGACAGAATAGAGTCAAAGCCTTCTCAAGTACAGGCCTGGGTCTTTCTACAGAAAATGGTCCAATTACGTAGAGTCCATGAACAGATAAGTAGACGCAGTTCAACATTTTTGGTACTTAATCTGCATATTTCGGGCATTTCTGGATATAAAACTTGACTGATCGGGCTGGTCGGACTGATCGGGCTGGTTGGACTCGTTGGGCTCCTCTGACTGATCGGGCTTGTTAGACTCATGCGATAATTTGAATTTTCTATCCAGGAAAGCGCGAGATATGTAGTGCAGGGCCCAAAAATATCAGGCTGCGTCTAATAATTTGTCCCGGGACTGTACCGGTCGGACCATCTCGGTGACTTACCCAAACCTGTACTTTAGGGAGGCCTTGGCCTAGTGCAGTGACGCCATACATTTAATCCAAGGTGTTACTCTACTAGTCATCTAAGCCTTTAGTTTTCAACAATTTTCTGGTAGTTTAGTATTGCGCAAATGCTAGCTGCAGCAACATAGTAATCCAGTTTATTGGCTCTATGCCGGTAGCGTCGATACAAGTCGCTAGTGTAAACTCTGCTCAAAGCATACGAAATCCTACCGACCAACCGCTGAAATGGACCAGAATTTTGATAACCAATAGGGTTAATTAATTAAAAATCAATCTAAAAAATAAGGCAGCTGTATTTATGTACAAAACTCTATGCATTAGTGATTGTACGTGATAACGGATACAACTGTTTTTGATCAAAATAAGATCGTTGCCACAGATATAAGTATTGTACGATTCACAGCTTGTCATTAATAACTAATTTAATTAAATACAATCAAAGACGCTTTACACCACTTCTTAAGAACCTATGTAATCTGATGGAGGATGTAGCCAAATTTTAAGGTGACTGTCACACCAAAAGCAGTTCAGCGAGAAGCTGGCTGGCAGGCAGGCAGTTTTTGAGAAGCACGGAATGCATTGGAGCGCGCACACAGAACAGCAGCGGCAGTTGAGCGGACCGCTGCCGCTGTTCGCGCTCCAATGTATTCCGTACTTCACAAACCTATCGCGGAACTGCCTTTGGTGTGCCAGCGCCCTTATCCGCAGTCGAACGTGTATCACATTTAGGATGGGCCATAGGGTTAGGTTAGTTAGGTTCGCCCATCCTAGGTTATGGGGAGTAGCACCCCCAGGGGGTTTGTGTAGGTTACCTTAGCCTCCCACTTTCATACTCCTACTGACCTTATATTACTGTTGTTTGTTCTTCCTCTTCTTTCCCGACTTGCTGTTCCCATGCGCGTTGATCCTGCGTGGGAACACCTTCGTGCAGGAGTTTCCAGTTTTTCTATCGACATACTATATGTCCCTTCCTTTTCCTCTCTTAGAAGAGCTTAGTACTTATTTAGGGAGGCTTAAATCTTCTTATAATACCTAATACCGTATCACATTTAAGAGGCCTTCGGGACGTCTCTCTTTTTCGTGCCCACTTTGCTTTCTTCCCGATTTCATACTCCTACTTTCTCATGGTTTATTCTGTTTTTCCTCTTTTTTTTCCCCGACTTGCTGTTCCTATGCGCGTTGATCCTGTGTGGAAACACCTTCGTGCATGGGTTCCCCATTTCTCTTAAAATACTATATGTCCCTTGCTCTTTCGTCTGTGATATCGTTCTGCTCGGATACGGAGGCTTAAACTTTCTAACTATAACTAACTATAATATTTATGACCTTTTACAATTAAGGCACCATAGAAAACTATTTTATAGTGGCACTAAAAACCGAAGCATCTTAGAACTGACAACTTTGCAAAATTGGGTTCACATTATACTAGTTCTTTGTTCTCCGTAAGCTGAACAAAATTACAAAATTTTTGAACATCATACTATGTCTTCATTAACATAGGTTCCGTGTCTACATAAACCTATTATAAAATCTTAGCCGTAAATTCGGCTACTTGAAAATGTGTCACTGGCAATATTTCGGATACCGTATTTTAAATTACCAGTAAATTAGTCATCTTAAATATCTGTACTCCTACGTTGATTACAATGAACAGGAAGACTTTCAAACGCTTTATGAAGTGGAAGTGTTGCTCTAATCAGAGACGGAAGTCAAATGCTTTTTACAGCTCTGTTCCTTATGAAATAAGGGCAGGCATTCGCTTAAATGCTTGCAAGTTCTGGCAATAGGAAGTCAACTATAGCGTTGATCGAGCCACACAACTTAATAAAACTTTTATGAAAATTTAATGAAAGTGAACAGACATCGGGGGCGTTCAATTTGGTCGTCAAAATTAATTTGAGCCAAACATTTATAAATGTAAATAGGAATTTGGCTTTGTCATTTTGAATCGTTTGAGCCGACTGAAGACTACATAATTGCGTCAGACTAAGTTCATGGAAGTCTCATAGGTAATAGAGTAAAGCCCGGTGCCCACGTAACAACTTTCGTTGCCGTTAGCACCCTAGAGCCAACTCACCTAATCCGACTGCGTAGTCGTAGCCGTGACTTCAGCATGACGTCTATGGACATCGTGCACTAGTTTTTGAGATATCAACCGTTGCGTACTTAAATTGGCCATAATTTGGAGCAGTAGTTGAAAGTTAACCATTGTCTCTTGCTCAGGTGTAAGAATTGCCGCAGCTCCTGGGATTTTCCACAATATTTTATACGGCACAGTTAAAGTTTGCGCAAGCTGAAGCCGTGCCGCGATTACGTAACCGGATTAATTGAGTTGCTTTTAGGCTGCTAGCGGCAACGGAAGTTGTTCCTGGGCACCAGGCTTTGAAGATATAATAGGAGATGCTAGTTATACTGAATCATCGTCTACGATTAAAAATGCATACCATATATTGTTTCCAAGATTATATGTAGCGCAACAGAAAATATGTTGTAAACATTTCTGCTCACCGTATAAACTGTTTCAATGACCTTTTCCTATGTTTTAAGTTATGTGGTCCTGACATTTCTGTGACCTCGAGAATCGCTTAGATTGCAAAGTTATGAGGCACATATATAATCAGTAGAGTATCAAAAGGTAGACGTAACACCGACACTTCAGCGAATACATAAAGAATACTGTAGGTGCTAAGGAGGCAGTAACATTTGCGAAATTCATACCCTTTGACAGAATTGCTGAAATCTGAAGTCTATGGCTATACTTAGATAAATTTAGCAATTATTAATAATTTTAAAAACCCAAAATTGAGCAACACTAGATCATAAAAGTGCAGTGATCGGAGATAAACCAAGCCCGCTCGCACGAGACTCGAAAAACGAGAACGTTTCACTTTCTTGGAACAAAAGTTTCTGTGACCGTGAGTGCATCTTAACGTGTCTGAACCTCGCAATAAAATGTACATTATTGTGAGTGAAACTCACTCGAAATTAAGAAGGATAGGTATTTCAAACTGTGCAGTTGGCACTTGCTGTAGAAGAATTTTTGTAATGGCAGCTTAGATTTTAAGCCATTTTGGACCGTTGAAATCTGGCCAAGACGAAGTTGTGCCCCGTAGCGAGAAAATCGAGTCAGGAGAAACGTTCCCGCGTTTCGGTTCTCGTCTGCAGCGGGTCTAACGCGGCGACACACGCAAATAGCCAGTGAAGTCAACCTGTTATTATTTTGCAACGGCTAGTTGTTGGGGGCCGAAATAAAGCCTTTGAGGTTAACGTGTCCGAAACTCCAGTCAGAAGCGCTAATTTTACCTCTTTGAATCGCGTTGCAAGTGTAAGGAACGGCCCCATTACGTCCAGCCTGCTGAAAACTCAAATTTACGGAGCAAGGTTATGTTTCTGTAAGTCTCAACGGAAATCGATCAAGGGTCAATGCCTGGAGCTCGGTTCACCGGGTCGAAGCCATCGCACCGGTCAGTAGTTTCAGACAAGTTTAGTCTCAAATGCTTAATTTCGGGGTTTAATTAAACGTCAAAAGAAGGTGCCCTAAGTAGGCTTCTACCTGCTGTACGGTTGTAAATGATCAGGACTTAACCACTCGCAATAGGCATATAGAAGACGAAACAAATCTTGATCTTAAAGCAATGAAAGACAAGGAACGAATTATAACCATAAGTAAATCCAAAAGAAGACAATCCGAAGAGAAGAGACACAGAGCAATTTGAACCCTTTCGCTGTATGGTATGTACTTAGCAGTGCCGACTTAAATCTATAGTCCCTCGTGACGTGGGCATACGTCAGTCTACAATTTGCTGGAGTGGACTGCTTCGGCCGCTGAGATTATTTGCACTGCTAGGATCTTTCGGGCTCCTCCGACTGCTCGGGCTCAATGGGCTGCTTATTAGGCTGATCGGGCTGGTCGGACTTATTGGGCTCCTCGGACTGATCGGGCTGGTTGGACTGATCGGGCTGGTCGGACTCATTGGGCTGGTTGGACTGATCGGACTGGTTGGACTGATCGGACTGGTTGGACTGATCGGACTGGTTGGACTGATCGGACTGGTTGGACTGATCGGGCTGGTTGGACTGATCGGGCTGGTTGGACTGATCGGGCTGGTTGGACTGATCGGGCTGGTCGGACTGATCGGGCTGGTCGGACTGATCGGGCTGGTCGGACTGATCGGGCTGGTCGGACTGATCGGGCTGGTCGGACTGATCGGGCTGGTCGGACTGATCGGGCTCCTCGGGCTCTGGCGGCTGATGTGACTGCCTGGGCGGCTGTAGGAGAAAAAGGATAAATGAGCTTTCACCAGAACATTTGACAATGACAGGGAAGGGCGCAGGGCTGCTAGCAAAGGCAGTGGGGCTTTTGCGTGACTGGGGAAGGGATCAGAACTAGGGGGGGGGGGGGGGCTAACCCGGAGGATTGAGCCGGCTGCAGACGATGGTCTTTTGTCCTGTGTTTCACTTCACCGCGTTCGAATATAGGTATCGTTGTGTTCATGCGTACACGGCTGTAGGTCTACCAAACAATTCCATAAGATGTTAGCCGTCATATCTGATAGCCTAGCAAGTGACACTTTCATAATTTCTGGTTTCTTGTCAAATTTTGAGCGAATAGCGACTTTTAAAAAAGCTCACTTTTTGTTGTTGACACACCCTGAGCAATGTACTCGGGTACCGTGGAGTGACAACACATGACAAATGACTATCGTCTGCTGCGGGGAGTGAGTAGAGTATAGGGCCACGAATCGGACAGAAGCTCCGACCCCCAAGTGGTTTGCCTACTTACGGTTTTCCAGGCCCCGCCCACATTCGGTTCGTATCCCCCCCAGACCTCCGCTACACCGGAAGTAAATTGGTAGTCTTAAACCGGAAGGTCACGCGCGAGGCTAGATTCTGCCCTATTCGTGGTCCTATACTCTACTGGAGTGAGAAAAGGGAAGAGGAGGAACTGGGAGAGGATGAAGAGAATGAGACAGGGAAAGGAAGATAATGGAGAAGAGGATGGAGGATGGAACGACAGAGAGGAGTATAGGAAAGAAGAGAGGTGGGTGGAAGAAACTTGAGAAGAAGCTAGGAGGGGCGAGAGAGAAGGGCTTGGAGGGTGCGAAGGGGGGGGGGGAGAAGGATCATCTAGTAAATAACTACAGAAGAGAACGTTTCTCCAGAGAAACATAACTTCACCAAAAAAACGGGAGTCAATCTCTGTTCGGAAAAATGTAGCAATTTTGAAATCACTAACCAGTATTAAGACTATTAATACAGTTAACACAGTTTAACAGTATTAAAATATTGCGTAAAAAGTGATACAAGCTCCTTTCTTAATTTCTCTCCTAGGGTATCCGAAGTATGACAATGAACTGTAAAGCAGGCGTAGGCCACCCTGATTGTGGGATGCATTCCTCGTTGGAATTCTCTCGCCTCTCGGTGCCGCAGTACGCCAGGCAGCGATAAACAAACTAGCGCATTATATATACTATTCTGATTAGGAAAGTATAACTACAAACAGCTGTGGATAGTGAGGGTGCGCACTGCAGTATCCCAATAGCTCAGCGCCAAGGTGCTGACTAGCTTATTATCGAGAGAGCGGACGTTCGAGCCTATCCCAGAGAAAGAAAAGTATTGATGTCTGGGAATGCATAGCATCAGCAATGATTTCATTCGTTTTCCCTGATGTGGGGAAGGGGGAGTACGGGGTTTGGGGGAAGAAGTGCAGTTATATATAGGATCTTTGGTCAATATGACGTCATTGCCCGAAAACCTGGTGTCGCCTGCAGCCGTGCACACAGGTATTAGGTATTATAAGAAGATTTAAGCCTCGCTAAATAAGTACTAAGCTCTTCTAAGAGAGGAAAAGGAAGGGACATATAGTATGTCAACAGAAAAACAGGGAACCCATGCACGAAGGTGTTCCCACACAGGATCAACGAGCATGGGAACAGCAAGTCGGGAAAGAAGAGAAAGAACAGACAACAATAAGATCAGTATGAGTAGGAAAGTGGAAGGAAGCAAAGTGGGCACGAAAGACAGACGTCCCGAAGGACTAGCTAATGGCTAAGGTAACCTCAAAGCCCCTGGGGGCGCTACTCCCCATAACATAGGATGGGCGAACCTAACTAACCTAACCCTATGGCCTATGGCCCATCCTATGCCCCCGGAGGGGGCCGTGCACACATCTCGGTCTTAGATAGTATTTATCTCCAGCACGAACCAATGCATATGATTTGCCTGGTTGGGTTGTACGCTCAACAAGGAGGTTTAATAGAAGCAGGGAACACAGCCACATTTTTCTGAACTGTCATTGTCAGTTGGTCCCTTCCCTATAAGCGCTAATTCCCAGCCATTCCTCTCCACCAATCCCAGGCTTACAGCCATCCCGTTCCACCAATCACAGATATCCAGCCATCCCGTTCCACTAATCACAGACCTCCAGCCATCCCTTTCCACCAGTCACAAGCTTCCAGTCATCCCTTGCCACTAATCACAGGCTCCTAACGAGTCAGACAGGTATCAGCCTTTCCGGAACGCTTAGCTTCCGTTTCCACTACCGCTGCTTCCTCCTTGTGTTAAACCTCTTTGGCTGTCTGGCAACTTAACTTATACCTCGAGCGGCTACGAACCTGCTCCGGGGGTGTGTCAGTGAGGTGCAGTCGGACGTAAAGTTCGCCATCGTACCTGCACAAAAGTCGAGCAGAGGTTAATGAAAGCGGCAGCGATCCCGTGCAGCACAGCACCGTCATTTTCAACATAACAGACGGATCCACATACAAACAATTTGTTCCTATACCAGCCTCAGAGTTCCACCCCAACAGGTGGCCCTTTTAGCAGTCCCATGGTCCCACGCACCAACAGGATGCTCCTGTACCTGTCCCAGGGACCCACACATCAACAGGTAGTCCCTTTGGCAACCCTCGGGTCCCACACA
>LQNS02278185.1:3579883-3597382 GCA_001587735.2 Parhyale hawaiensis | reverse complement strand
TGGCATTTCCTCCAACTCAGGGGCTACCCGGAGCCCCAAACCCACAGCCGGCTCATACAAACAAAGAGGCGTCCGGTGGCCGGACAATGGGGGCGGCCTGATAACGCGCAGGCCACGCAGGTGGCTCTGCTGGTGTGAAATAGGAAGGTCGCATTACACGGGGCGCTGCAGCAGAGAGGGTAAATGCTGAAATTGAAATAATTGTAGGATACTGGTTGTTATACTGACAAGTTGCTTTAGAACAGTTGTGGAAGTAATGTAGCAAACATAATATCCGACGTTGCGGAAGCTGCTGTTTCCAAAACTTTTCCACACGATTTTTGAACGTGTTGACTGTCTGTGCTCTTAGAATTTCCGAAGGGAATCATTACCCAAAGTATTCAGTATGAAACTCGGGCAAAATTGACGGCGGCAACGGTTGGCTTATGTCTATCATTTCGAATGTAAGTTCCTGTGTCGGAGATGCCTGATGTAGACCCTAACAGTATCGTAAACAATTACTATTTTGCTTTCGTTGCATATCAAAATCATTATTTGCTAGGAGCTCATGAAGGCCAACGAAAGAAAAGAAGAAAATTTGTGCTTAGCAGAACCCCGGAAGAAGCGAGAAAATTAGGCGTTTTAGTTTAAGTTATAATTTTCTACCTTAATTTTGCACAAACATGTGTTACTACGAAAAATAAATAATGGACAACCAAAATACTTTATAAGATATAAAAGGTGAATCACGAATAAAAAATACAGATGCTGGTTTTGAAAGTGTATTGTTTAGAATTTTATTTATTGATATCAATGATAAGTATCCCTTTTTGCATAGAAATCCCGATGTAATTTTCTATTTATTTTTTCTACCATAGACTAACTGCTCTTGATATTCTTTGATAATGTATCAGTGAAAATTATAATAAAAAGCTGTTTGTTAAACAACCGAATAATGCTAATAAAAGTTATTGTTCGTTTCTTTTTGGAGACTTATCCGGTGTACATTTGTCTTCCCATACCGAGTTTTGCAAACCCTAGCTGGGTCATTGGTAGCTTTGGCAGCGTTTGTGAAGCGCCTCAGCAACTAGATGACCGCTAGCGAAGGAAGAAGTGGAGGTGTTTCACTGTTGGAAGTACTTTCTTAGAATATGCGAGGACAGGCAAGCAGTTTAACACATTATTTCAGCCAGTCCACTGTCGCGGGTCATGGGCTGTGAGGTCCAGACGTACGTTGGGTTAGTTACATGCACTTACATATGCTGCTTAGGTCTAAATTCCTCTGATCAGTTAGAATTTTCGACATAAAATATTGTTGCAAGTCTCCTCACTGGATCCTATATTCTCACCATTTTATCAAGGCAGTTCGGTCGTGGTCAAATCCCTCTTTAGCGGTAGCAACTCCATGAGTTTTTCTGAGATTTCTCTATATACATGTAGTAGGCGGGGCAAAGATATATATGGGCCGAACAAAATTTCAAAAATACCCAGAGAATCGGCAACGCTAGAAGGGGATTTGATCAGGACCGAACTGCCTTGATAAAATGGTCAGAGTGCGTAGTACCTCTAACTTCATATATTCACTATCTTGCTTTAAAATCGGGCATCCCTTTTAAAAATTTTCGTCACTCTGAATGATGCGGAAGTTGCACATGATCGTATTTTTACAGGTCATCTTCTTTTCTGTTACTGATGAGCCAGTCTTTCACTAGCCTTACTGTTAAAATTTCTTTAGGGCGATGCCTCCATAGTAGACGTTATAATTAGAGCGCTCAATGAAATTCATATTTCCAATTCCTCAGTACAATAAAATTGTCGTGTGAAAAGAAGTGGCTGCAGTCCATGTCGAACCGAGATATATTATTGGTAAGTTGTATTTTCATGAACGCCCTCATAGCTTGTATCTAACAGGCGCGATGCAGACGACATCCTTTTGTACTGTGTTTTCACTTCACCGCGTTCGAATATTTCGTTGTGTCTACGCAAGAGCAACTGCGTGTCTAGCGAAAGTTTTGATAAAATGTTTGCCGTCATATCCGCTGGCTTATAGCAATGTCACCAATAACGTTGTTGATATTGTTTATTTTTTAAATTGTGAGCTGCTTGCAACTCAGAAAGCAGAGCACTTTTCTACTGTTTACACAGACTCAGCGACACATTTGAACGCTGTCAAGTGAAGAATACACAGGAGAAAAGACTATCGTCTGCAGCGGGCTTAAGGTGTTACTTTTTGCGTCGGTGTTTCTAGGGCGGTAAAGCTGTTAGAAAAATCCTGGACGGGATGCGGCGGTGAGCCAGACTAGCCGTCCACCACAGCGCCACATCCCGAGACGGACCGGGTTAATATTATCCGAACTTGACAATTAACTAGAGGTTTCCACTGCCGATCACCCAAATGGTGAAATTAGATTGAATAGTAAACTTCATTAAAGGCAGGGACTGTCCAACAGTTGAAACTACGGAGAAACCCATCATGGGACTGACGCAGGAATTACACAGAACGTCTTTATCTGATTTTATTAAAACGTCTGATGAACTAAGTAGTTAACTCCCGCCGTCTTGTAGAGTGGGACCTTGGCGTAGCTCCAGGGTCCCGACCGATGGCAGGACCCCCGCTCCGCCAGCTTGCAGCGTCCCGCCCCGCAGAACCATGATTTTCTCTTACATATAAGGGAACGAACTTTAAGTATCACATATGTTTTACAGTTTTTTTTACTACGCAATGGGACCACACCCAGGTTGCGATCAGGTTGAACAAGACTACAGCGCCATAATAGAAAAATGGCGCGACTGTGCACAACGCCATATGAAAAAAGTGGCGCAACTGTCTATAGCGCCATGTGAGAAAATTCATGGCGCTAATGTACTGGACTGTCTACATGCTTGCTTCTGAATAATCTTGCATACGCGCAACGTGCGCAACCGAGGCGCCAGATCGATCATTCCAGAGCCGTCAGAGCCGTTAGCTAGGCTCAACTCTAATGCGATTGTGTTAGCTAGGCTCGACTCCACCGGGCGACCCCACCAAAATGCCTCAGACTGGCAACCGCTCGTAAGAAGCGACCGCATTGCAAGATTTAACCAGCCCTCAAAAACCTAGTTCCTGTTATCCTTCATTTAGCAAAATAGTTCATACACAGAGAAACTAGGCCCTCATAGGAGGGGGTCATTGAGCCCCACAAGGCTAACTCGGGAACCGGAATGGGTTTTACTAGATTATAATCCTCAGTGAATAATTATTCTCTACAGGATTCTGTACTAAACTTAATTCAGACTAGGGACTCTAGCGCCCATGCCTTACGGATCAAATGCTTCAGCATCGAAGAAAATGTAATGGGTGAAGTACTGATAGTAAGTCATTAAACCTACGCAGAAAAGGGGTTTGACTCTTCAATCCGACTTGGCGAGTCCAACGCTCACGTCTAATGGATCAAATGCCTATACAATGATTCCAGTATTGAATGAAATGTAACAAAATAAAGTACTAATAGTAAATCATTAAACCTACGCAGAAAAAGGGCTTTGACTCTTCAATCCGACTTGGCGAGTCCAATGCTCACGTCTAATGGATCAAATGCCTATACCATGATTCCAAGATCTAACGAAATACCCCCACAGTAAACAACTTGACTAGGGCATTACTGAGGGATCCCACTACACTAATCACTCTGGAACAAAAACGCAAATTACGTTACTTGGAGCGTTTTGTTACAATGCACAGCGATAGAAACAATTAGGCTAGAGAGTCTCGGGTCGCTTATGTACGATGGCCTGGGATACTGACCATATAATTAACTTGTGCACGAGATAGCTCATTGTACCATTAGCAAGGTTCACTATCTATATATGGATAGAGTTTGACTCTGTACAAGATAGCCTACTGTAACTGCACAATGGCCGAACAAAATGGCCAAGAGGTTGAACATCTCGGGTCGGGTCGTAACTCGCTAACAGGCTGCCGTGATACCCCGACCAAGTTGCAAGTACCTAGCCATACTCACTCTGAGCAATCCTGCAGCAAGTTTGCAGCGCTGGAAGAATCGCCTCCGGGTCGCTAGCTGGAGATGGGCAAGCTGGCTACTCCACCACGGCTTCTCTAGTTCACAGTAGATGGTGACCGATGCCCAGGTTTGTAGGAACTCCGTCGCGGTCTTCGTGATACAGCTCGACCACCCTGGGCTGGTCAACTCAGAGAAAGCCAAGGTGGCTACAAATAATTCAAATAAGTGAAGTGATAATTACTGCACGTTCCCGTCACCAAGGAGCGCCAAGCGGGCGCTCAAGGCCTTAAAAAGATGACCTCCCCCAGGGAGCATTTGACGCTCAAGGGGCTAAAATAATCAAATAGCAGAATCGGCCTATGTTGGTAATAGGGATGGTGAGTTGACCGTCGTGGGCCCTAGCGATGGCACCACTGAGCAGCGACACGACCCACTGCTGCTGACTGATAGGCACAACTGAATGAATAGCGACGGACAGACGCCGCCGCAAGACAGGTACTGAACCGTACAGACTCCTCCTCGAGACTGCACTAAATAGCGACGGACAGACGCCGCCGCCACCTCGAGACTGAACGTACAGATGCCACCTCAAGACTGAGGATCGACCGTCCTGCTGATATGAGGACAGGTCGTACACTAACTATAGTACGTACCCCGTATGATATGGCTATGCACACTTCGAGGCCCAGGTATCACGACAGCTCATGTTACGATGGGTTATTATTTTCTTCAAAAGCAGCTCTAACGAATCGAAGATTGCAAGCTCAATTCTTTTGCTTATGAAATTATACATGAAAGATTTTGCTACGTAGCTGCAATTCGTCGTTTACAAGTAAACTCAGTCGATCGCGATAGCAAGGCTGATGAGGCAGTGTTATAGAAATAAATTTTGGGCCACGAGTTTTGACGGTCTGACACACTAGAATATACACTTTATTAAAATGTAGTATAATTGCGACTAAAATAAACCTTCAGAAGTTCTTTCTGGCGCTCGATGTCATCATTCAGCAGCCGGTCTGCTTGCCACTTTGGAGGTACTGACCTTTGCAAGAACGGGGAGGTTCGGGACGTAAGTAGTTCTATCCCCTCAAGACAGACCTTCAGTCGCTGGCCCCACAGCTCTAAACAATCGTTAGTTGACTGAAACCGTATACAGTACTCCTCTTAGACCTCTTGGCCAATATCTGCAGCACGACTCAGTGCGTATGGGTTTTCCACTTGGGTTGTGGTCAAGTTGACGTTACTTCTTCATTTAACGGTACTGACGCTTTAGTTAAAGCATCAAGCATTATTTTTTAATTACTGGAGGAATTAGGACAATAGCATACTTTGGTTGTTTGCGCAATCGGAGTAAATATCAATGAAAGCTCACTTATTATTGCACAAACTGGGTGACTGAAATAGTCTGATGGACAGTCTGTGAGTAAACATGAATAAATGTCTTTGCTGATATTCCTTTAAGCTTTAAAACGATTCAGTCGTGATATTCTTCAACTATCTCAGAGACAGACATGGGTGACGTATGTTAACTTTCAATTTTCAGATTCTTAGCCTTTGGTGAACTGGATATACACTCGGTATCCGAGTTACAATACACATTAAATTACCGCCCCGTCTTGACAGTTAATCTCTTTACCAGCAGGCTGCGTCAAGCAGCTCGTGCTTGAAAAAGTGGTTGACGTGGTGTAGGCCACAACGCTAGAACAGTTCGTTTCACCTAGCAACTAATGTAGTTAAAATAGTGCAGATCAGAGCAGAAAACACACAGCGATTTTGACACTAAACGAATGATACGAAAATTGCGTGTAATAATATTTATTGCAAGTAAAAATAACAATCTCAATACGAAGAAAATGAAAGCATGACTTAGTAATGTTAAATAGCAATACAAAGATAATTCAAGACAAAATCAAATCGCTTATAGAAAGTTTGCGCAATCCGCAAAATTCAGTGCCAAATGCAAGAAAATATTCACAGATGACTAATATAACACCCGTATCTATTGTACAATTAGAACCACATCAGCAAATCCATGACTTAAAATAGTCTTTCCATAATAACGCTACTTGTTTTTCTATATGTTTCTGTCTTCATTCGTTTCTAAGACAGTTACGTCTTCAGTATTACATAGAGCCAATGCTGTTGTTGTCGATTGCCTCCAAGAGGGCGGAGTTTGAACACCGCCCTCTCTGACCGCATGGAGGAAGTATATAGTGATGGTGTTCGATCCTGCAGGTAATTTTTGCAGGCCCTGGTCCACGTTACCACCTAAGTGGGCCGTTCCACAATCGGACCATAGTCCTGAAGAGACCAAAAAGAGGAGGGTTTGAGTGAAGTGCAGTGGGCCACGCCGTACCCACACGGCAGGACGCCCTACCCAGCCTTCCCGGACACGCACGTGCCCTCGGATACACCCGCTCCCCTACTACTCAGCAACCCACCAAGCAGGGCGCAAATCACCGCTCCGGCTCGACGCTGCCGGGCGAGCGGTACAGCAAGGCACACCCCGCCCAATGCCGCCGCGCAGACAGCGAAAGGAAGCAAGCGCGGACGCGCCTCACCGCGGGGACCCGGCACCACACTGCATCACTACTTGCTGCATTTGGGGGAACTGCGGTCAATGCAGCAAGTTAGGTACCGTTGCAGGTAAAATTCTCAAGGAAAGTGGCCATTAAGCAACAAGTAGCGTTTGCTCTAGCCCTTGGGAAGTGAAGCTTGAATATAAATTACAAACCCATCGGGTTCCCAGGGCACGACATAGAGCCAATGCTACTAGCAGGATTATGCTACTCTGGGTACGATTTCAGCATACGTTTAATTAAATAACCCGATCGAAAAATTGTTTCCAATTTCAGCTGCCGCCGTAACCATTGCACTTTAAAAATTGTGAAGGCCTAGCGTGAGAACCCTCTTCGCAATTTGCCAAATTCAAATGTATGAACAGATATAGATATATATATATGCGCAGATTATCGCGATTTATACACTTTAGGTCACAGTCACGGTCATGGCAACGAAATCGGAGAAGTTGAGTTAACTCTATCCTGATAGCGCCGACAAAAATCGCACGCGTAACCTCGGCTTGAATGAATCACCTTTTAGGTGAAAGACTTACAAACAAGTCAGTTTATACAGTGTCAAGCTTTGGTGTTTAGTTTATGAATAATCAACCCAACTAGCCCCAATGAGGATGACAGGCCTTCTTAACTATCAGAAAACTACGGCTGTTCTTGTAAACCGTCTAATTTCTTTATCCTTGTTCAGTTACACTAGCATTGCAGTTTTTTCGTTTGGCAATATGAAAAATAAAATTAGCCACCCGCGGTACTCGGTAGATGGTGACACAGAAAATTGATCTCTACCAATGGGATATCATTTTGTGAACTTCGATTGTGACATCACAAGTCTACTTCTAATGCCGGAGCAACGCATAGGTAACTGCACGCTCAGCGGAGGTCGAGCTAGAACTTTGCTCATGCTACTCACATCGATCACTATGTCATAAGGGATCGAAAAACTGTTATTGAAGAACAGCTATATGTACCTACGGGAGTTAATTTATAAAAATTGATGCAAGAGAAAATTGTCAAGGCTTATCATCGCTCGACAGGTTTAGTAATATTTTGCTCGAGGATGAAACTTTAATAGAACAAAAAAAAAGGTGCGAGGTTTGTGATATCTTCGGTTTATTATGCTGCCGATGAGAGACAAGAAGTGAGGTAGTTCAGTGCTTTGGGGTTTTCGTCTTCACATAAGCAGGATCAACTGATGTTCAGGCTGCACTCAGAGGAAATAATAAATATTCAATGCATGAATGACAAGGGTACGTACAGTGACTATAGGGGCACGTTCGATTGGGCTCCGGAATAAAGTTTTCTAGGCTTAACTTGTTCGGAACTTCAGACAGAAGCATTGGCTTTTCAATGTTAAATCGCTTCGCAAGTGTTGGAAGCAACCCTATTGTGTTAAGCCGGATTAAAACTCTATTTTCGGGAGTAAGTTTGAGTTTTTGGAAGTCTGAAGGGCAATTATTGAGAGGTCAATGCTCGACACTCAATTTAACAGGTGGAAGTCAGGGCCCTGGCAGCGTGTGGGGCAGTTCAGCCTGGAAGACTTCGTTCTATGCATCGAATGGGGAGCGGAAGTGTTGAGTTTTTTCGGGTCAAGAAGTCGCAATTGGTCAATTCTCAAGAAACTTTACAGCTGTGCAGACTCTGAGGCGATGCCCGATTTGCAAACTTACATTGCAAGGCTAATAAAAAATATAAACACATCCTGCACAGGTCTCAGTGACTTCTAATGTGGTTCTTTTCCAGTTTATGTCTACAACACTCTAGCCATGCAAATTAATTGCCAAAGAGTAATAATTAACAACCTGTACAAGCTTAGATCAATAATTGTACAATTTAAATTAGTAATTGTACAAAATGGGTGCAACTGCTTGCTGGAATAGACCCTGAGTAGTAGAAGTGGTGATTGGAAAAATTAATTATCTTTAAGATACGATGAAGTGAAATATTAATTTTTATATACTGAGTGCCGTACATTCGACTTCTGCCCAGAGCGGGAGAGGCAGATTACCAGAATTTTCATCATTTACTCAGGCAGAGATGCAAGCTCGAGATGCAGTTAACCCTTTATCTGCGTGGAACTGATCGCCTCATTCACTACCGCAGACGATAATAACCCTATACACCCATAGAGGATATATGTATATCAGAAGTAAGCATAAGCTTTTTATATGACTCAAACAAAAAGTGTAAAGTTTTGCCCAGTTCTAATTTTGATGATATCACAGAGTAAAAGAGGTACAGAGCACGTCGACAGATGACGGTATAGCCTCTGAGGCCAGCTCTGAGTTAGGATTTTAGGACAGTTTCATCCATATATTCGTTAGCTTCCAGGACGAGATTGGCGAATTCGTGATACGGTTTTGGGAAGTAACTACGCTGCGCCTCCCCCCAGTCAGAGTGTGGAGAATTTGCTACATGCTCTTACAATTATTTCTCAGAAACTTCCAGGCCGACTCTGATGATTTTCACAGACCAAGCCATCTCTGAGTGCTTTTGCCAGTTGCTTTCAGCCACTTGGTTTAATCCATTTCGTTGTTTTCTCGCACTCTCAAAAAGAATTTACGCTTACTCTTCTAATGTTACCTCCGAGCATACATTGCTCACTAGCTCGCAAGGAGAGGGTTCAGTGAAGTGATGAACAAACGTCAGGCACTGGACGAAGAAAACTGCCGCCTGGTGGAACGCTTTAAAGAGCTGGAGGGCCCCGAGGGCCGCTGTGGATCTGGCTCCAAAGTTCAGAGGCGGAAATTCACGTAACTGAGCGGCCTGCGGAGACTCCACTTCACTGCTGCTGCGAAGTTTAGGGCTGGGCAGCAGACGGGCCTGCGGCCACGGACGCAGTCTGGAGAGACACAATAGGCAAGCTGTTATTTCCACATGGGTGGCGGTGTTCAGTTCTTGAGGATATTTCAGCCTATACTCAGATTGCAGTCAATTGATTAGTACTGATCCTCTTGTAGTGCCATATAGTGCTTACTTTACTTATACCACATTATTGTTATGTTATGAGATCTGCCTGCAGTCACTTACATGTACATAGTCTTTTACACTATCTTAGGGTGAGAGTTTTCTACGGTCAGATACTTATTCAACACTATCATTGTTTAGGAAGTGGTAAGCAACAGGGGAGAGGGGGGCTTGAGTCCCCGTCCCAAGTATGAGCCAAGCTCTTCAGCCTCCTCCAATATGGCTGCTATGTGACCAACATACATGCATGTGTTGCAGCGACTTATACATTTTAGTCCAACTTCTCAATGTACCTAAATTTCCTAGCGCCAGTGAATTTGGCTCAATGAGTCCGCGTCCAATTCTACAATGAAGCGGCATTGTGTCCAAAGTAGCGCACCATGGCCGCTGGATGTAGAGTAGGCAATGAGTGGGTTAGAACGGCTGGCCGTCGTACAGTGCATACCGTCGCTGCAAAGAATATTAGGCGGCAGGGGAGCTAACGGCAAGAAATTAGGCAATTCTGCTGGAGGATGGCTCCAGCTCTCCTGCAATGTTAACTTCATTCAAGCCGCTTGTATCGTGTACCACGCATCATGCAAAGGCAGGGATGCAACATCTGCCAATAACCAAAGGATTTGGTGCACAATTTCAGAAAGTCCAAGACGAAAACACTGATGTGTCTGGTGACGGTGTAGCGTAAAGAAACTACAGTGCAGGGTGAGGATATGCTGTGCAGTAACTACTGTGTCACTACCTCACAAGCAGTCACTGACCTGCAGTGGTGGTGATGAGGTGAGGTACAATCCCACGTAAGGCTGCCCAAGAGCGTTCCTGAAAAGAGAAAAGGACCTGTAAAAGAAAACAGCAGCGATCCCATTAAGCTAACCACAGTCAGCATGCAGTTACGCGACAGATGGGCCTGGGCCCCGCGTATAAATATGCAGGCCCGGAGTCCTATGCACTACCAGTTTGTGCCAGTAGCAGGCCTGGGGCTTTATGCCCCAGTTCGACTCTATAGCATGTTCGGGTCCCATACACTAACGCCAGGACTCCAATAGCAGCCATATGAGATCCTAAACACCGAAAGGTTATCCCAAATACCATGTACGGAGTCCGTTAACGTTAACACCAGGACCTCAGTGACAGGCTTGGTGTTCCACACACCAACACGTAACCCGAAAAAACAAGTCCGGAGTTCTCAACGACAAGTAGGTTGATTGCAACCAGCAGATATGATGTCCCGCTCATCAATGGATCTCTTCATAGATTGCCGTTGCCTGGCACACCGGAAATATCGATATTGCAGGACCGGTATAACAACAGATTTTCAATTTGTACAATCCCCATGAACCAGGTCACTGCAGCATCACACAAGACTTACATGCCATTCTTCCAGCACGAGGGTCCACGGCTCCCCGCCGTTCTCGCCCCCCGCCGCTGCAACTCTTCCACCAGCTGCTGCAGCTCTGCGGCGCTGAGTTCGCAGTCGTACAGCTCCACCCAAGCGTACCTGTGGGGACACCGCAAGGCGTGAGGAACCAATGGGGCCAATGCCTGCGTCAGCATGTGTCAGTAGGGTGCACCTTTCTTAGCAGGCGATGTGAGGCCAAACCCATCAGGGTGTCGGAGAGTTACCACATGTCAGGTCGTATCAGGAGGGTTATCACAAGTATCAGGACGGCTCAGGAGGGTCATTACTGCACATGTCAAAAGGGTCACAGCCCATGTAGGGACGTGTCAGGAGGGTTACTACACTTGTCATGAGGGTCCCTGCACATGTGAAGACGTGTCAGGAGGGTCACTACACATGTCAGGACGTGTCAGGACAGTCACTGTACATATCGAGACGCGTCAGGAGGGTCACCACGGGCGTCAGGACATGTTAGCACTGACCCTTTGCTGCTCGGCGCAAGACAGCAGATGGTGTCGGTCACGTCCTGTGCCGCACCAGCCGACACCCGGCACACCGACAGCTCCGGGAGCGGCGCTTCAGGCAGGGGGGCTGCGATCCCTCCGGCGTCGTGGAATGGTACCGGCACCAGCACTCCTGCGGGACACAGACGGTATCACGAGGCTCACTGAGCCACAGGAGGGCTAAGACCCGGTGGCCTGGGAATCAGAGCGTGGGTTTCCAGTAGGAGTGCTGGTAAGTTAAGGGTATCCAGTGAACCAGTTACTGATCATGCACATTTCTGTCATGTACACGGGTACCAAGGGAATAGTACGAGTACAGGGTACCCAGGTACAGAAGGATGTAATAATTTCATTGTTAGATGCTTAGGTACAGAAGCAGTGCCCAGATAAAGTACACCTACCTATGCAAGGTACCTACTTTGGAACTTGAAAAATAGTCTTAGAACTGGATTCCCAGGTGTAGGATTACTTCCAGTGTAGGAGACACTGGTTTTGTAGTAGGTACCTTAGATAGAAAAGACTTATGCACGGTACAGTGGTACTAAGGGAATAGTCTCACCGCAGTTTACTTTGATATAGAAAGGGTAGTCTCATTGCAGGGTAAGTATGTTCAGAGGAAGTGCTCTCACTGCAAAATACTCTGGTACTGAAGAAGTATCTTCCCTGCATGGTTGCCTAGCACTGAGAGAAGACATTCCCTGTAGGGTTGCCCAGTACTGAGGAGCACTTTCCTTGTGAGATGCCCTGATAGTAAGGCAGTACTCACTCTGTACGATGCCCTGGTACTAATGGAGTACCCACCCTCTATTATGCCCTGGTACTGAAAAAGTACTAACCCTGTTAAGTACCGTATACTCACTAAGCCGCTTGCAGAGTCCATGCAGAGGCACCAGAGGCAGCGGTCTGAGCAGGGTGACCCACAGCCCTGAGTCCTCAGCGGCCACCGCCGCCAGCCCCGCGACAGCTTCCGGGGAGTGAAGGGCACCTCGGAACCACTCCAATCGACAGCTGCCCAGACAGTCTTCTCTTATGCCGGTGCCACACTATGCATTCGTGCCTACAACTTGATGCAAGAATATAGCAGCTGAGGCCACGTTCTTGGTACTGTATCTTTAATATCGATTTTGAATACGTATGGAAATGGCGTACGACCTGCGCATTCCTACATCATGGTTCACTTTCACCCTGTGCTTGCTCATGTTTTGGTCATTTTCGCAATTACTCGTGCAGTGCTGACGGAAGTTCCTACTCCGCAGCTGCTGCAGTCTCTCAGTCAGCTGGCGTAATTATGAGTCGTCACCCGTACGTTTGTCGAGATTGACACCTATGAATACCTGCATTATTGTCGCTATAAATATTCCACAAATGAAGTCAATTATATCTAGAACTCTTCTGCATCGCAGGTTCACAAGGAAGGCGAAGACCAGGAAGGCGGTACGCATCATCGTATGCTAAAATCGAACGTTTCGGGCATCATACCCATCATCAGCAAAACTGTTGAGGTAAAATATAAGAAATTTACTGACAAAGACTAAAGTTTACAAGTAAAAATAGCAAGGGACGCACATAAATCGGAACATTGATTGACAGAAAGAAACTAACGGTTGATGATATGCAACGGGTATGCGTTGGTTAGCACAATGTACGCAGCATACAAACGGCACATATTCTACAAACTTGCCAGTTAGCCTAGAAAACTCAATTTGCGTTCTACTCCTGAGGTTATTGGTACCAGCACAGCATATTTACCTTATTCCAGCTCTGATACTTCACCACGTATACAGTACAACCGCTGGACCACTTTCACTCATGTTCCGATGCAAGTCACCATACACTTGATCATGCAGGGCATTATTTAGCTTCCAGTACGGTACACCACTCACCTTCCGGTCAAGGCCACACTGAGTGCTCATGTAGGGCATTGTTTAGCTTCTAATACACAATTCCGCTCAAATTCTGGTGCACGGGGAACGTTACTAGCATATGTAGGGAGGGCAGTATTCAGCTTCTAGCACACTGCCCCAGCCATTTGCTGGCTAAGAGCCTCACGCACCTGCTGGTGCTCAGAGGCCGCAGCCAGTCATCCCGTCCAGTCGACATGTTGAAGTCCCGCAGCCGCAGCGCTCCCCCGTAGCTGGCGGCCACGTGCTCCCAAGTTGGGGGCGCCGCACCGTCCATATGCACCCACAGGCGCTGAGGCTGAGGTCGAGGCGGCAGCAGGCACCACAGGTCATAGTCAGAGTACCGGCCTGCACACACAGGCAGGATGTGAGCACGGTCTGCCTGCAGGTCAGCACAATGTACACAGCATACAAACGGCACACAAAATAAAGGCACAGTCACAACTTAAGGCCCTATTACACGGGCGGGCAATGTCTGGCGAACAGCGGGCAGAATCTCAGGGAACATGCCCGCCGAACATTGAGGAGCTGTTACACGAGACGGTGAAATCTCAAGGTCACGTCGGTCGGGCAGCTCTAAGTTACATACTTTTCATCTGAATATGATTCGACAGTAAGCAAAATCTACAAATTTTGGAGTAAAGTAACAAAGTTCGATAACTGGCTGAAATAATTTTCCAATAATTTGAAAGGCTTTGAACGAAATAAATTGAATGTTTGCCCGATAATGCCCACTGTCTTGGAGGCAAAGTTCGCGCAGTGAACAAACCTCTGGCAACAGCTAATGTCTTCCGGGCAGCGGGCAAAACGGGCTGCCCGCCGGGCAATTCCTCCTGTTCGTCGGGCAATGTTCACCCGTGTAATAGGGGCTTTACAAAATACAGTACCTATATACTGTAGCGCAGATACAAAACACATTGCGCACATACATAAAAAGATGTTAAGAGAGTTCGAAAGCTTGGGGTATATTAAACATAAAACCCAAAAGACTTTTGAAAACTTCCTTAGCATGAATATACCTGGGTGTCAACATATAGCTACACAAAAAGATATAAGCAGAGCAACACAGATGGAAACAGTACCCACCAACTAGATTGTATCGTGGAGTAAGGTCAGTACCCCCGACGAAAGAGGGGACTGAACGTTAGTCAGTAGTTTCGACATTTTTATTATTTAGGTTTGCCCCTTTACTACCTACAAGAAATCGTAATGATATCTCAACTCCAATTGACAGTTTTTGGGTGGAAGACGTGACAACTGAAATAGAAACAATTGACTTTGAAACTCTTATGGGAGGGTACAGTACTGAACAATGTTCTAATACTATGAAGTCGAAAATCCTGAGTGCTGTAGAATGACATATCCTAAATAATCGAGTTCGTATCGGCAATGATCCCTTCTGGATGAATCGGACAGTCAAACACTGCATTGCCAGGTGACAAGTGTGTTAGGAAGCCTGGAAACGTAATCTAACAGAGGAGAACAGGTCCAGACACATAAGAGCTTGTCGAGAAGTGAAAAAACAAGTCAGGACTACTAAATGGGGGAAAAAATGCTTATAGCTACTATGGCAAAGGAAACCATAGGTCCAAACTACACGAGGATAAAATCACCAATGAACTGAGAAACAAAGCTACTATCCTGAACGAATATGAATATCACTTTGGTGTTGAAGATGAGAAGATATCTAAATGATTCTGATGTATGACATGTGTCCTAGCGGGCCGGGGCGTAAGTCCCGGCAGCTCTCTGAGAATGGTCCTGTTGGTCCATCTACTGCCAGGTATCAAATCTAATATAAACTGAATATTGTTTATATACTGGTAGGTGCGTATGGAACGAAAACCTTTTCACCTCTCTCACTTCGTTTGCGGTTGATAAACAAACAACACTCACGGTACTTATAGCTATCCTCCGTCTGCTGCTCGTGCAGAACTCGCTGATAGGCTGCCACGACGTCCTCGGCGTAGTCGCAGGAGCGCAGCATCTCCTGGTAGTGCCACCAGTCGGCGGCCTGCCTCATGGCCGCCACCAGCTCCGGGGTGCGGCGCTTCAGAACCTCAGGGTATTTGCTGTGGAGCGTCATGACCGTGCGGCACAGAACTTCGTGGTACCTGAGGTGGAAGGAAAAGTTTTAATGAATAGCATCAGCAATTCTGTCACTCATATATAGTCACTAAGGGGAGGAGCCTTTGGGGCAATAGTTGTCGATCGTGTCGTCCGTCAAAATGGCGCCGTAGCCGAGACAATTTGTGGTCAACTGCAGCTGTGCACATCTCTGGGCTCTAATGGGCAGTAATCTACAGCACGAACAAGTGCACGTAGACTTATTTAGTGGAGTGTGTATTAATAGCAACTGGACCTGCTACCTTCTACCAAAGTCCTGAGTAAAGCATTGTGATATGACATGGCACTACAACTGTCATAGTGCCATGGCATATCACAACATAAGTAAGATTGTTAAGACACAACACAATTAAGGTTGCTAAGACTTTAGCGCGTTATTTATCTAAGCCTGTTTAACTTGATTTAGAGATTCAAGTATGAAAACGATATTAGCATCAGCAGCACCAACAGCGGGCACTCACTGCTTCACAGGAAAGTGATCGCGGCCGCCATTGCCGCTTGCGCTGGTGCCTCCATCTGGTGGCCTGCGTGAAAAAGTTTGGGCATTAAATGAGACCGCGTGTGATATGCTCAATAGAGCGTCAGTAGAGAGTAAAGCACTGAGATGCGTGCTCGTGACCCTTGACCTCTGGACCCCGCCTGCTTCCGGTTTCCCAGGCCCCGCCCACTTTCGGTTCGCGCCCCCCTCCAACCCCCGCTACACCGAAAGTGCATTGGCCGTCCTAAACCGGAAGGTCAAGGTCACGCGCAAGGTCGCGAGGGTGAAAGGTCACGAGCACGCATCTCAGTGCTTTACTCACTACTAGCGTCACTAGCCCGACCATGATCACTTGCACGATGAAGCATGGCTAGCACCAACACGGTTGCCGTAAGACACCAGAGGCTTCAGACGGCTGAGCTTACGACTGCAAGCTACCCACAACAGCACGCCATGCGTGCCTGACTTCTGTGCTAGAGGGGCTGAGTTCGAGTGACAAGCCTGTTGAGTGATCTTTGTGGCATCCAGGGTGCTGAGTCGGCAATTGCTTGGTATGCGAAACTGTGTGGAGGCACCTGCCTGACCAGGAATGGGAGGGGGCTCGGACACATTGTTCAACCTTCCATTTCGGCGCCATTTTTCTTAGCGACCAGTGGTCAGCTGTGGCTCTATATCTGCAACACGAACCAGTGCGTATGGGTTTCCTAGTACAGTCAAAGTTGACTTTATCTTTCGACCTCTGCAGCCTAACGGGAAGAGAAGCGTAATGTTTTTATATCATTCGACGAAGCTCCAGTTACATGGAGTCTAAAAATCTGGCATTCGTGGAATAATGTGCAAATTTCGCCTCTAATCCAGCTATGCACTTTTCAAATTACCAGTACCTACAAAATATCGCACTTGCGGAATAGCACTATGTGATTTGAGCTAACGATAGGATATTTCCACACTGCTGTATTTTCAGTAAGTTTGATGAGCGTATCTGTCTTGCGAACTGAACGAACAGTCTGTTCGTCACCTATTCTCGTGCTCTAATCACCCCACTGATCTTTCGGTGAGCAGTTGGGGCTGCGCTTCCTCGCTTCTCTTCCACTCTTCGACTTTCTTCCCCCTCTGCCCAGGCCCCCTCCGGAGCCTCCTCCCCAAGCTGGCAATAGTGGACCCTGACGATGGTAACGTACAACAACAACAACATTGCTTTATTGAAGCCCATGTTTTCACCTATTTAACGTTGCGGCACAACTGTAATTGGAGGGAAAACACGAAAAGTACAGTAACTCTTTAGAACATATCTAAGGCTTTACTGCACTAGGCATCTTGGCCTTCCAATTACGTTTCTGCCGCGATCTAAAGGAATGTTATTCTTGTGAAAATTTTTGCTAGGCTGTTTGGGACGATACTACCTTGCTTGAGAGGAATTGATCTCCCTTTATCCTTTAGATGATTGAATTAATGATGAAGTTTACTCGTGCCATAAATGAGATTTCCGTCTACACGCAGTCGTTGCTAACATTTTGGGAGACCAGGAGGCGATTACTTACCGAGAACGATCTTCACGCGGGCCCTGCAAAATCTCG
>LQNS02278185.1:3546117-3565724 GCA_001587735.2 Parhyale hawaiensis | reverse complement strand
TTGGTGCTAGTGACACTTGCTAAGCCAGCTGACGTGACGGCTAACATTTTAGTCAATCTTTTGGTGCTAGTGACACTTGCTAAGCCAGCTGATGTGACGGCTAACATTTTAGTCAATTTTTTGGTAAGGATGGGGGCACAAGTGTGTTTCCAGAGGCACAAACCAACATACAGTGACTATTTATGGCTATCCGTAAGAAGATTGCCATCAACTGCAGTCATTACAGTTCTAGTTCAGAAAACTAGTTCAAAACGTGATAACAGTACGGGTTATAGTTTAAGTTGCATATTTATAGCACACTCGTACCACGCAACCTACATTCCACACAGAGTTACACAAAAGCTCTATGCAAACCAACGTTATACAAACGTTTTATGACAACATTAGCTTAATTCATATATTGGCCTATTTTGAATATAGTTGATCCATCGTAAAGTCAGCTTGCGTGCTGAAAGAACTAATGTCCGAAAAATGCGGAAGGAAAGATATAACAGAAACTGCCCTTTCCTGCTGGCAACTTCGTCGATCGTTTAAATTGCTGCCTTAATTTACGCACCATACTAATTTCAAGGCCACAAAGGCATATTCGGAGGAAAAATGACGCAGGGCAAAAGACAATCTACGTAGTAAATTAGCATTGAGCTCACAACGCCGTTCAAAATAAATTGCTGGCGGCAAAACTTTCCGTGTTTTGTGATGGTGGCTCCTTGGAGACACTAAAAGGCGTTGGGGGCATTGAGGGCAACTGCCCCGGTAACCCTGCGAAAGCGGCCTCTCTGTAGAAAGAGGAAAACTCAAGAGAGAAAAAATCTAAAAGTTTGAAAAATCCAATCCAGATAGAGACACAGATCGTGTCACTCATGTGCCCAGCAATATCATTATGCATACTATAGGCATTTCTATGATTTGTACTTCGCGAGAAGAAAGTATTCGCAATGATTTGCAAGCAACAATTCTTAATAGTTACATACGTAATAATTTGGTACGTTTATTTTTCAGCATTCAGCCGCAGCTATACATACATTGCTTGGTCTGAGGCCCCGGCTAAGTTTGCCACGGGCACTCTTTGGTTAAGAAACTCAGTGGTTTTAAGAAGAAGAATGTTTTTCCTAATATATTTGGCTGTATTAATGTTTATCTCAAGATTTTATTCGGTCTGTGCATCCATCATGAGTTTCAAACTCATAAAATTCATAGCTCTGTTGAAAGACAGAACTATATATAGTCAAGCTAGCGTAAGCAGTCCTTTAGGGACAAGGCTGAATTGAACGCAGTACTGCTAAATCTAGTCTATTAGCTCATGCTCTCTGAGTATTCGAATATAAATATAATTTTATCGATTGAGACAAGCTATACCATTCATAGGTCGTTGTTATCGCGTATAAACGAAATCTATTCCCTTATATCTTTGCTAGCATTCAAAGTTTTGCTGTAAAATGTCATGAACTACATATATAAACAAATTCATTCTTCATTCAACAGAAAACTAAATAACAAAATGCCGTTATTTAAGGAATATATCGATAGTAGATGCAGAATAGGCGGCCAGCATACGTTTCCGGTCAGGCGTAACTGGAGCTTGTCTTAACTACATAATTATTACCTCGACATATATGCTGGTATGAATATTTTTTGCACACTGAATAGAGCGGCACACCAGCAGACTATTTGGTTATTGCGGTGACGGTCTCTGCGAACAAGATTATCTTATTTTATTCCTATGATCTGTGTTATTCTCCACTAGGATAAAGGCACCTCAAGCCATCACCCATCCCATTCCCGTGACGCCCCCCTCCCCCCAAACATATTTAATGACACTCAACTCCTAAAGCCGAGACCCCAGGGAGGTAAGGCCGTCTCTGGCACGGATTTGGGTTCTTTTCACAACATCTCATTTTAAACGGGATTGATTTTTGTTCTCTGCAGTTAGAGTGTTCAATCTTTTTTATGAACATGATAAACAGTTTGACTGGTACGTTTAAACAAAATGGGTTCAGTATCAGCAATTTGTGTAATTAGTTAGGGCTCTTTAGTGTACGTTCTGGCTTAAAGTTACGGCATTTGGGCTCCTTACTCAACTATCTGTGCGCTAAATTTTGGAGGCATAGCAGCAATCACGTACATATTGCTACCGTGAATTCTTTCACTCAAGTTGGTAGGTAAAATACTTCAGAATCAAACATTGCAGCTGGTATGAATAGAGTAAAATTTCAAGTGATTGGTTTTGGGAAAACTGCTACCTAGCTGTATACATGAGCGGCCTAGAGGATCCTAGATATGGAAGATAAAACGCTGGATAGTCATCGCACCTTGGCCTGGGGACCAAAAAGTCTGTTGTCCTCCCGCTCTGCTCAACTGAGAACCAGTTACTTGTAAGTATTTTCAGGAAGGTGCTGAAGGTCAGAGACTTTACTACAGAAACTCTCAATTTGGTATTGAGAAGGTGAGCTTGGTATTGAGATACTCACCTATGTGTTGAGACTATCACTTTAGTTCTTACACAGTAGCTGGGCCTGCTGGGTCAGCCCCTGCTAATGTTATGGTCTGAGACTGCATGTGTCAGCCCCTGCTACAGTAATGGTCTGAGACGCATGCAGCACATTGCCGGCAATAAAGTACGCGGTCCAGACCTACGCTTGGCCCAAGCAGACCACAGACACCACAGTAGACCTGCCGAGGTCGACCGGTTCCAGGGCCTTATTAACATGCTAAGCAACAGTGGGTGTCTTTCTTGGTAGCGTTCCCTGCAGCTCTGAACGTATGCATCTCCTCCTCCTCTTCTACGCACTTACTCAACATTAAGGTGAACCCTAGAGATACCCAACATGAAATGTTTCCAGAAAGGGATCAAGCAATGGGCCTCAGTATAGTCTAACATCTGATGATATTATTTTCTGACTTATGTTTTTAATTTAACAACAGGGATACTCTAAACCTCATTTTTGGTAGGAAATATTAGGGTAACAAGTAAAGGCTACTGTTCCAAATGCCATTTTACTTCAAAACTGAACGTGTCGGCTGTTCTGCCATCTGCAGCAACTGAAAACTCTCGTTTGAAACAGCGTATTTTAGACACTTTTAATACATGTAAACGCAACCTGAGCCTAAATGACATGCAGTCATCTCATTCCCTCCAAGTTTTAAATGGTAGATTTATTTTCTAGTTAAAGTTTGCCACTATCTCCTTTTATTTCAAATATAGATCCCTAGGTAGAAATTTTATCAGTTTCCTGTATGTTTTTTATACTGAAGATAACCAAAGCGTTCACTTTTGAACAATATCTTTGAACGGTATATTTTGCCCTAATGTTTCGACTTGAGTTGTGCATTGCCGTGCAACCGAATCTGAATACCGTACATTTCGTACTATGCCACGCCCTTTTTCCTTATGAGCACCGGATAAAATTTTTTATTATCTGTTGTCTCCATAGGCGAAATTGCTCTTAATGTAATGAAAAGTCTATACACCATGCCACAGTTTGACTTTGACAATCCTGTGATTAGAGGTAGATGAATGAATTTAGTCCGTTTTTATAATTCTTACTGCATCTCATATCCTTAAGCCCTTTCTTAATACTACTAATGGACCTGTACGTGAAAAAATTCACGTAATAATCGATGTTTTCGCTGAACATAGGCCGGTGCGAAATATTCTCTTTTCTGACTTGCTTTTTGGTTTTCTTCATTGAACCTGTGTCGTGCTCTCATCCTTAGGTTCTCTCTTCTCTGACTTGCCGTTTCCACATTTTCCGCTCACGCTTATCATCGGCTCTTATTCCCTCCTATAATCTTTCTGCTTCACATTTTTCTTGACACTGTCGCATAGACTCATTGTCTCTTTCCATTGATAGCACATCTTCGTTCTTGAGACTATTCTAGTCTCGTCCTTTTTCTACGTTCCTTATACTCCTTCTTAATTAAACTTGCATCTTCCATGGTGAGAAGCAGATTTAGAAGTAAAATCTTGAGTAAAACACTGCAATATACTTGAATGCAACTCCAGTCAGCCTATGTGAAAAGTGAGCGTACCGTAGCCATGATACCGTCTTTGAACTCCAATATCTGTTTCACTGAAGTGCTGAAAATTTGACCTATGAAGCAAAATCTGCTCTTTCTGAGTAAAACAGTAAGCTAGAAAGAATAATTGTCTACTGCCCGGTGAAAAATCATCACCTCGTGAGTGCTCCGTTGATTATGTGCCGAATTTATGCATCGTGACCTAAGAAAAAATGTTATAAAATCGCACTCCAGAATCTGTATACATATTTTTTTCCCCGATTTCAAGAAGTGTTTCAACCTAGAAGTTCATCCAGATGTAGAGATAAGGATCCAACTTTCACCACCTTCTGCAACCTGGTCATCGATCTCTTTGAAAACGCAACTTAATTACAAAATCTGCAGCCTGGCCTTTTTGTCGCGTATTTCTTAAAAAGCGGACACGAAATAAATACACGAAGTGTTTCATTATATAAAGAGTCCTCCTTCTGTTTAGCGGCGTATTATTTCAATTACCATATCCTCCAGCAGCTCACGCTATTCGAAATTTTTCAGTATTCGCTGGTGAAGAAAAATCTGCCGTATCGATTTTAAAATTGTGTACACAGTATATTATAGCCATAATTAAATTTCCTTTATTGAAAAAGCAGAAATTATGGATAATAGTTTACTCTTAAAAATTGAACTGCAACTATCAACTTAAGTAAAGGAACGCAGGAGATAGGAGGTACCAGTTTCAGCTCAGTTGATTGAGTAGCGTATCCGTTCCTTACATTGCATCCTTTGCAAAAAAAAATTATTCTAGTTAGTTGGCACTCAATCATCATGCATAATACAAATTTCAGCTCCGGATCCCTGATACCAAAGTTGTTACATATCCGTCGAAAAAAACTATTCTCTAAAATAAAAAACCATTTGTTCACAGGAAGAAATTAACTGGGGAGAAATAATTGATGCTACAAAATTCCTGTTTTCTTCGACGGTCCCCGTAATTCTACTGAACTCTGAGCAGTTACTCTGTTATCACAAGAAGCTTTAATAAGAAGGAGGTAGCAACGGCTGCAGAGACCTGAAGCTAATTTTTCCGGCATGGCTGAAGTCTGGCTGGCGCGATGTTTGGCTGGAGGAACGGCTGAAAGCCTCTTATTGCTGAGAAGGGATGGCTGAGATCCTGTGATGGGTGGGAAGGGAGCAGCCATTGAAGAAGAAAGAACTCCCCTGGCCAGTACAGCGAAATGTGGCTGTGCTCCCTCCTTCTATCAAAACTCCTTTTTATATCATCTAGCTATTCAATGTGCGGGTAAGCTCAGAGCAGCGATAGTTGGGGTATGGGAAGGGAGTTAAAATCAGGATCCATGCCCGTACTATGAGAAGATATAGATATCCTCCTTGTTTAGCTTTTATTTTTTTATTTATTTTTTTTTTTTAATATGAAGTTACCATACATTTGTCATCATTGACAACCTGGTCTTATTTTCTGCTATCGCCTTTAACAGAACGCTACGGAATGGCCAAGGTCCCCGATAGAGCCTATGTTTTGCATGTCTAGCCCCGTTTTGATTGTATTTATTTACGCTGTACTGAGCCGTAGTCTATATCGGAAGTAAGTGATACATACCTATTTATTCACAGGCTCTAGGGAGGAGCCATGGCTGGAGGATACTTCACAACCGATGAACAATGGCGGTGCGAGGTGGCCTTCGGTGCTCAAGTGGTCCTTCCAGAGGCGCTACGCAAAGTTCTGTCTTTGGAATGCCAGACTAAACTTTCATCTGAGACCTATAACGACTTTTTAAAATTAAGAAATGTGAACAAAAAGAATATGAAGCTAATTAAAGGTAAAGACTTCGACTCAACTAAGCTGGTGAAAACGGATGCCACGAGCTTTGACACTACGTTGCTGGTACCGCTCATCCTCGGTCTTCTTGAAACGCCAAATGTGGCCCACCAGAATCTCCCGGGAGCTAAGAAAGACCTGGTGGATCTGCTCAAGAAGGCGCGGAACTTACGAAATGAGGCGGCGCATGACATCTGCGGGGCAGCCATCGATCCCAAGACTCGACAAGAAATTGAGGATGCAGCGCGGAACTTGATAGACGCTGCAGGTAAATTGTATGGCTTGTCCAACCAAGTCATCGTCAAGTTTAAGGAACAGCTCAGGAACTTGGACAAAAGAACAATCAGTGAAAAGAGACAAGCCCATTGTGACATGCTCCTGTTCTCTCTTGGACTGCCATCGATGGAGCAACGGATGAGTGATGAAGAAGTGGTCCCGTTCTCGTGTGCTACGGTCAAAGCATCAAAGGTCTTTTTTGACACATCAGTTGCCTTTAGAGAGAAGAAATATCAGCAGCCAAACACTGCGGCTAAGGTAGTGAAGTACTTCGAGCTGCTGGATGTCATGTGCGGCGTCGTCATCGTATCTGGAGTGGCGGGGTCCGGCAAGACGACGCTAAACAAGCGCATTGCTCGGGAGTTTTTCCGCATTGGAGGCCAGAAAATGGCCAGTTTGACCGACTTTGATCTGATAGTGATCTTGCCCCTAAGAGACACCACCGTGAAAACTCTGGAAAAGGTCATTGAAGAAAACTTCCCGGATGTCTGTAATAAAACAGACGCCAAAGATGTTTTGGAGGCAGTGCTGCAGAGGAAGACGCTCTTCCTTGCTGATGGCTACGATGAGCGCACTAGAGAAACTCTGGAGGTGTTAAAGGAACTGATGAAACGGATACCTGGCACAGAGTGCAGGGCAATCGTCACCACCCGTCCACACGATCTCGACAGTCTCCAGCAAATCGTCACTAACTGCAGCCTTCAGTCCCAATTGTATGAGATCCAAAAGATCGACACTGAGCCAGAGCAAGAACAGTTCCTCACAAACTATGACAGTGCCTCTAACCAGCCATCCCAGGGAAACCTACTGAAGGCTTTCCGCTCCCTTCCTGCTGAAGTCCGCAGCATCTTCACCGAGCCGCTGCTGCTGGTGTTTTTCTGCCACGTGTACTGGAGCGACTCCAGCAGAATTGAACAGTGGAATACAATGTCTGATGTAACTGGCGACATTCACTGGTTGTATGAGCAGCAAATTCGGGAAAAACTTCAGGATAAAACGATTCAGGATCTCGACATCCAAATGCACAATGTCTTCACTTGCGTGAAGCGATTTGCTCTAAAGTATCTTGGCATCAACAAGTTGGTATTTTCAAAAGAAGACACTGTGGCGTTCATGGCAGATTGTAAGGTAGAGGCTCCTGGCATAGACTCTTCCTCTGTACTGTCGGTGGTGATGGAAGAGCATCGACCACTAAACAAAGGCCAGTCTACGTACGCCTTTGCCCACAAGGTCATCATGGAAGAGTACGCAGCCGCAGAAGTCGTCCACCAGATCATGAACAGCGAGACACCTTTGGACGAGATTTTGCAGGGCCCGCGTGAAGATCGTTCTCGGTAAGTAATCGCCTCCTGGTCTCCCAAAATGTTAGCAACGACTGCGTGTAGACGGAAATCTCATTTATGGCACGAGTAAACTTCATCATTAATTCAATCATCTAAAGGATCGAGGGAGATCAATTCCTCTCCAATTCCGCAACCATCGTCAGGGTCCACTATTGCCAGCTTAGGGAGGAGGCTCCGGAGGGGGCCTGGGCAGAGGGGGAAAAAGTCGAAGAGAGGAAGAGAAGCGAGGAAACGCAGCCCCAACTGCTCACCGAAAGATCAGTGGGGTGATTAGAGCACGAGAATAGGTGACGAACAGACTGTTCGTCCAGTTCGCACAGTTGACGGAAGGGAGCGATGGACTGCACCCGGATGGGCCAAACGGAGCACAACCCCCCTCAGTCGAGGGGTCATTCCTTGCCTCAATAAAGCAATGACCATGTAAAGCTCCATTTTATTTTCAGTCCAGGACAGCTGCTAAAGAGCGTTATTGACAAAGTTCCAACAGTGAGAAATTCTACACTAGCACTGTAGCAACTTTTTTTGTACGTACGCAGTTGTGTTTATAAGGGCACTACAAAACTTGTAGCTGTTCTGAACGCTTAGCATAGAGCAAAACACTTACATTAGAACTACCCTTCATGCAAGACAGATACGCACATCAAACTTACTGAAAATACAGCCGTGTGGAAGTATCCTATCGTTAGCTCAAGTCACATAGTGCTATTCCGCACGAGCGATATTCTGTTGGTACTGGTAAGTTGAAAAGTGCATAGCTGGATAAGAGGCGAAATTTGCACATCATTCCACGAATGCCAGATTTTTAGACTCCATGTAACTGGAGTTTCGTCGAATGATATAAAAACATTACGCCTCTCTTCCCGTTAGGCTGCAGACGTCGAAAGATAAAGTCAACTTTGACTGTACTAGGAAACCCATACGCACTGGTTCGTGTTGCAGATATAGAGCCACAGCTGACCACGAGTCTCTAAGAACAATGGCGTTGAAACGGAAGGTTGAACAATGCGTCCGAGCCCCCTCCCATTCCTGGTCAGGCAGGTGCCCCCATACAGTTTCACATACCAAGCAATTGCCGACTCAGCACCCCGGATGCCACAAAGATCACTCGACAGGCTTGTCATTCGAACTCAGAACTCCTAGCACAGAAGTCAGGCACGCATGGCATGCTGCTGTTATGGGTAGTTTGCAGCCGTAAGCTCAGCCGTCTGAAGCCTCTGGTGTCTTACGGCAACCGTGTTTGTGCTGGCCATGCTTCATCGTGCAAGTGATCATGGCCGTGCTAGTGACGCTCTATTGAGCGTATCACACGCGGTCTTATTTAATACCCCAAACTTTTTCACGCAGGCCACCAGATGGAGGCACCAGCGCAAGCGGCAGTGGCGGCCGCGATCACTTCCCTCTGAAGCAGTGAGTGCCCGCTGCTGGTGCTGCTGATACTAATATCGTTTTCATACTTGAATCTCTAAATCAAATTAAACAGGCTTAGATAAATAACGCGCTAAAGTCTTAGCAACCTTAATTGTGTTGTGTCTTAACAACCTTAATTATGGTGTGATATGGCATGGCACTATAACAGTTGTAGGGCCATGTCATATCACAATGCTTTACTCAGGACTTTGGTAGAAGGTAGCAGGTCCAGTCGCTTTTAATACACACTCCCCTAAACAAATCTACCAGCATTTTTTCGTGCTGTAGATTACTGCCCACTAGAGCCCAGAGATGTGCACAGCTGCAGTTGACCACAAATTGTCTCGGCTACGCCGTCATTTTGACGGACGACACGATCGACAACTATTGCCCCATAGGCTCCTCCCCGTAGTGACTATATATGAGTGACAGAATTGCTGATGCTATTCGTTAAAACTTTTCCTTCCACCTCAGGTACCATGAAGTTCTGTGCCGCACGGTCATGACGCTCCACAGTAAATACCCTGAGGTACTGAAGCGCCGCACCCCGGAGCTGGTGGCGGCCATGAGGCAGGCCGCCGACTGGTGGCACTACCAGGACCTGCTGCGCTCCTGCGACTACGCCGAGGACGTCGTGGCAGCCTATCAGCGAGTTCTGCACGAACAGCAGACAGAGGATAGCTATAAGTACCGTGAGTGTTGTTTGTTTATCAACCGCAAACGAAGAGTGAAAGGTGAAAATGTTTTCGTTCAGTACGCAGCTACCAGTATATAAACAATATTCAGTTTATATTAGATTTGATACCTGGCAGTAGATGGACCAACAGGACCATTCTCAGAGAGAAGCCGGGACTTACCCTTCGGCCCTCTATGAGCCATTGCCGTACATCAGAATCATTTAGATATCTTCTCATCTTAACGGTGAACACCAAAGGGATAGTCATATTCGTTCAGGATAGTAGCTTTGTTTCTCAATTCATTAGTGATTTTACCCTCGTGTATTTTGAGTGAACCTATTGTATCCTTTGCTATAGTAGGTACAAGCATTTCTTTTCCCCGTTTAGTAGTCCTGACTTGTCTCTTCACTTTTCGACATGCCATTATCTGACTGGACCTGTTCCCCTCTGTTGGATTACGTTTCCAGGCTTTGTAACGCACTGGTCGCCTGGCAATGCAGTGTTTGACTGTCCAATTCATCCAGAAGGGATCATTGCCGATACGAACTCGATTATTTAGGATATGTCATTCTACAGCACTCAGGATGCTCGACGTCATAGTATTAGAACATTGTTCAGTACTGAATCCTCCCATAGGAGTTTCAAAGTCAATTGTTTCTATTTCAGTTGCCATACGTCTTCCACCCAAAAACTGCCAATTGGAACTAAGATATCATCACGGTTTCTTGTATGCCGTCAAGGGATAAACATAAATAATAAAAATGTCGAAACTACTGACTAATGTTCAGTCCCCTCTTTCGTCGCCGGTGCTGACCTTACTCCACGATACGTTCTAGTTGGTGGGTACTGTTTGCGTCTGTGTTCCTCTGCTTATATCTTTTTATGTGAGTCTGTACGTAATGTGGTTTGTATCTGCGCTACAGTATATAGGTGCTGTATTTTGTAAAGCCCCTATTACACGGGCGAACATTGCCCAGCAAACAGGAGGAATTGCCCGGCTGGCAGGCCGTTTCGCCCGCTGCCCGGCAGACATTCGCTGCTGCCAGAGGTTTGCTCACTGCGCCAACTTTGCCTCCTGAACAGCTGCCATTGTTAGGCCAATATCCAATTTATTTGGTTTAAAGCCTTTTAAATTATTGGAAAATTACTTCAGCTAGTTATATTACCAAGTTATTTTGCTCCAAAAACTCGTAGATTTTGCTTGCTGTTGAATCATATTCAGATGAAAAGTATGTAACTTAGAGCTGCCCGACCGACGTGACCTTGAGATTTCACCGTCTCGTGTAACAGCACCTTAATGTTCGGCGGGCATGTTGCCCGAGATTCTACCCGCTGTTCGCCAGACATTGTCCGCCGTGTAATAGGGCCTTAAGTTGTGTTTTCGCCTTTATTTTGTGTGACTTTTGTATGCTGTGTACATTGTGCTGACCTGCAGGCAGACTGTGCTCACATCCTGCCTGTGTGTGCAGGCCGGTACTCTGACTATGACCTGTGGTGCCTGCTGCCGCCTCGTCCTCAGCCTCAGCGCCTGTGGGTGCATATGGACGGTGCGGCACCCCCAACTTGGGAGCACGTGGCCGCCAGCTTCGGGGGAGCGCTGCGGCTGCGGGACTTCAACATGTCGACTGGACGGGATGACTGGCTGCGGCCTCTGAGCACCAGCAGGTGAGGCTCTGGACCAGCAAATGACTGGGGCAGCTAGTGTGCTAGAAGCTGAATATTGCCCTCCCTACATATGCTAGTAACGTTCCCCGTGCACCAGAATTTGAGCGGAATGGTGTATTAGTAGCTAAAGAATGCCCTACATGAGCACTCAGTGTGGCCTTGACCGGAATGTAAGTGGTGTACCGTACTGGAAGCTAAATAATGCCCTCCATGATCAAGTGTATGGTGCCTTGAATCGGAACATGAGTGGAAGTGGTCCAGCGGTTGTGCTGTATACGTGGTGAAGTATCAGAGCTGGAATAACTTAAATATTCTATGCTGGTACCAATAACCGCAAGAGTGGAATGCAAGTTGAGTTTTCTATGCCAACTGGCAAGTTTGTAGAATATTTATATTGACAATAATGCAGGCATTCGGAGGTGTCAATCTCGACAAACGTACGGGTGAAGATTCACAATTACGACAGCTGACTGAGAGGCTGCGGCAGCTGCGGAGTAGGAAGTTCCGTCAGCACTGCCCGAGTAATTGCGAAAATGGCCAAAACGTGAGCCGGCACATGGTGGAAGTGAACCTTAATGTATGAATGCACAATTCGTCCACCATTTCCATACGTACCTATTTAAAATCGCTTCTAAAGATACAGTAGCAAGAACGTAGCCTCAGCTTCTATATTCTGGAATCAAGTTGTAGACGCGAATGCATAGTGTGGCACCGGCATAAGAGAAGACTGTCTGGGCAGCTGTCGACTGGAGTGGTTCCGAGGGGCCCTTCACTCCCCGGAAGCTGTCGCGGGGCTGGCGTCGGTGGCCGCTGAGGACTCAGGGCTGTGGGTCACCCTGCTGAGACCGCTGCCTCTGGTGCGTCTGCATGGACTCTGCAAGCGGCTTAGTGAGTATACGGTACTTAACAGGGTTAGTACTTTTTCAGTACCAGGGCATCCCGCAGGGAAAGTACTCCACAGTACTGGGCAACCCTGCAGGAACTGTCTTCCCTCGGTGCTAGGCAACCATACAGGGAAGGTACTTCTTCGGTACTAGAGTATTTTGCAGTGAGAGCACTTCCTCAGTACGTGGTTCCGCTGCAATGAGACTACCATTTCTCTATCAAAGTACCCTGCGCTGAGTATCAGAGTACCGTGCGGTGAGACTATTCCCTTAGTTCCACTGTACCGTGCATAAGTCTTCTCTATCTAAGGTACCTACTACAAAGCCAGAGTTTTTACACTGAAAAAGTAATCCTACACCTGGGAATCCAGTACTAGGACTATTTTTTATGTTCTAAAGTACCTTGCATAGGTAGGTGTGCTTCATCTGGGCACTGCTTCTGTACCTAGGCCCCCTACAATGAAAGTATTACATCCTTCTGTACCTGGGTACCCTGTACTCGCACTATTCCCTTAGTACCCCTGTACATGACAGAAATGTACATGATCAGTATCTGGTTCACTGGATACCCTTAACTTAACAGCGCTCCTACTGGAAACACGCGCTCTGATTCCCAGGCCACCGGGTCTTAACCCTCCTGTGGCTCAGTGAGCCTCGTGATACCGTCTGTGTCCCGCAGGAGTGCTGGTGCCGGTACCATTCCACGGCGCCGGAGGGATCGCAGCCCCCCTGCCTGAAGCGCCGCTCCCGGAGCTGTCGGTGTGCCGGGTGTCGGCTGGTGCGGCACAGGACGTGACTGACACCATCTGGTGTCTTGCGCCGAGCAGCAAAGGGTGAGTGCTAATACGTCCTGACGCCCGTGGTGACCCTCCTGACACGTCTTGACTTGTGCAGTGGCCCTCATGACATGTGCAGTAACCCTCCTGACACGTCCCTACATGTGCTGTGGCCCTCTTGACATGTGTAATGACCCTCCTGACCCGTCCTGATACTTGTGATAACCCTCCTGATACGACCTGACATGTGGTAACTCTCCGACCTCCTGATGGGTTTGGCCTCACATCGCCTGCTGACAATGGTGCACTCTACTGACACATGCTGACGCAGGCAGAGGCCCCATTGGTTCCTCACGCCGTGCGGTGTCCCCACAGGTACGCTTGGGTGGAGCTGTATGACTGCGAACTCAGCGCCGCAGAGCTGCAGCAGCTGGTGGAAGAGCTGCAGCGGCGGGGGGCGAGAACGGCGGGGAGCCGCGGACCCTCGTGCTGGAAGAATGGCATGTAAGTCTTGTGTGTTGCTGCAGTGGCCTGGTTGGTAGGTTTTGTGCAAGTTGAAAATCTGTTGCAATACCGGTCCTGCAATATCGATATTTCCGGTGTGCCAGGCAACGGCAATCTATGAAAAGAACCATTAATGCGCGGCACACCATATCTGCTGGTTGCGATCACCCTACTTGTCGTTGAGAACTCCGGACTTGTTTTTCGGGTTAGGTGTTGGTGTGTGGGACACCAAACCTATCACTGAGGTCCTGGTGTTAACGTTGTTGGACTCCGAACGTGCTATTTGGCATCTCATATGCCTGCTATATTGGAGTCCTGGCGTTAGTGTATGGAACCCAAACCTGCTATAGAGTCGAACTGGGGCATAAAGCCCCAGGCCTGCTACTGGCACAAACTGGTAGTGCGTAGGACTCCGGGCCTGCATATTTATACGCGTGGCCCAGGCCCATCTGTCGTGTAAATGCATGCTGACTGTAGTTAGCTTAATGGGATTACTACTGTTTTCATACAGGTCCTTTTCTATTTTCAGGAACGCTCTTGGTCAGCCTTACGTGGGATTGTACCTCACCTCCTCACCACCACTGCAGGTCAGTGACCGCTTGTGAGCTAGTGACACAGTAGTTACTGCGCAGCATATCCTCACCATGCACTATAGTTTCTTCACGCTACACCCTCACCAGACACATCAGTGGTTTTCCTTTAGGACTTTCTGAACTTGTGCACGAAATCCTTCGGTTATTGGTGAATGTTGCATCCCTGCCTTTGCATGGTGCATAGTACATGATACAAGCGGTTTGAATGAACTTAACATAAGAGGAGAGCTGGAGTCATTCTCTACCAGAATTCCCCATTAGCTCCCTGCCACCAGACATTCTTTGAAGGTATGGTATGCACTATACGACGGCCAGCCGTTCTAACCCACTCATTGCCTACTCTACATCCAGCGGCCATGGTGCGCTACTTTGGACACCATGCCGCTTCTTTGTAGAATTGGATGCAGACTCATTGAGCCAAATTCACTAGCGCTAGGAAATTTAGGTACATTGAGAGGTTGGACTAAAATGTATAGGTCGCTGCAACCCATGCATGTATGTTGGTCACATAGGAGCCATCTTGGAGGAGGCTGAGGGACTTGGCTCATACTTGGGACGGGGGATTCAAGCTTCCCTCTCCCCTGCTGCTACCACTTCCTAAACTATAATATGTAGTGTTGAATAAGTATCTGACCGTAGAAAACTCTGGGTCCTAAGATAGTGTAAAAGACTATGTACGTAAGTGACTGCAGGCAGATCTCATAACATAACAATAATGTGGTATAAGTAACGTAAGTACTGTATGGCACTGCAAGAGGATCAATACTAATCAATTGACTGCAATCTGAGCATAGGCTGAAATATCCTCAAGAGCTGAACGCCGCCACCCATGTGGAAATATCAGCTTGCCTATTGTGTCTCTCCAGACTGCGTCCGTGGCCGCAGGCCCGACTGCTGCACAGCCCTAAACTTCGCAGCAGCGCTGAAGTGGGGTCTGCTCCTGGTGAATTTCCGCCTCTGAACTTTGGAGCCAGAGCCACAGCGGCCCTCGGCGCCCTCCACGTCTCCAGGGCCGCTTCACCAGGCGGCAGTTTTCTTCATCCAGTGCCTGACGTTTCTTCATCACTTCACTGAACCCTTTCATTGCGAGCTGGTGAGCAATTTATGCTCGGAGGTAACATTAGAAGAGTAAGCATAAACTCTTGATGGAGAGTGCGAGAAAAAAACGAAATGGCTTAAGCCAAGTGGCTGAAAGCAGCTGGCAAAAGCACTCAGAGATGGCTTGGTCTTTAAAAAACATCAAAGTCGGGTTGGAAGCTTCTGAGAAATAATTGCAAGAGCATATAACAAATTCTCCACACTCTGACTGGGGGAGGCGCAGCGAAGTTACTTCCCAATACCGTATCACGAATTCGCCAATCTCGTCCAGGAAGCTAACGAATATATGGGTAAAACTGTCCTAAAATCCTAACTCAGAGCTGGTACAGAAGCTTTACTGTCATCTGTCACCTGGCTCTTTTCCTCTTTTACTCTGTGATATCATCACAACCAGAACTGGGTAAAACTTTACACTTTTTGTTTCAGTCGTATAAAAAGCTTATGCTTACTTCTGATGTACATATATCCTCTATGGGTATATAGGGTTATTATCGTCTGCGGTAGTGAATGAGGCGATCAGTTTCACGCAGATAAAGGGTTAACTGCATCTCGAGCTTGCACGCACCTCTGCCTGAGTAAATGATGAAAATTCTGGTAATCTGCCGCTCCCTCGCTGGGCAGAAGTCGAATGTACGGCACTCAGTATATAAAAATTAATATTTCACTTCATTGTATAACAAAGATAATTAAATTTTTCCTTTCACTTCTACTACTACTAAGGGTCTATTCCAGCGAGCAGATGCACCCATTTTGTGCAATTACAAATTGAAATTGTACAATTGTTAATCTAAGTTTGTACAGGTTGTTAATTACTACTCTTTGGCAATTAATTTGCATGGCTAGAGTGTTGCAGATATAAACTGGAAAAGAACCACATTAGAAGTCACTGAGACCTGTGCAGGATGTGTTTATATTTTTTATTAGCCTTACAATATAAGCTAAGTTTGCCAATCGGGCATCGCCTCAGAGTCTGCACAGCTGTAAAGTTTCTTGAGAATTGACCAATTGCGACTTCTTGACCCAAGAAACTCAACACTTCCGCGCCACATTCGATGCCTAGAATGAAGTCTTCGAAGCTGAACTGCCCCAAACGCTGCCAGGAGCCCTGACTTCGACCTGTTAAATTGAGTGTCGAGCATTGACCTCTCAATAATTGCCCTTCAGACTTCCAAAAACTCAATCTTGCTCCCGAAAATAGAGTTTTAATCCATTAACATAATAGGATTATTTCTAGCACTTGCAAAGCGATTTAACATTGAAAAGCCAATGCTTCTGTCTGAAGTCCAGAACAAGTTAAGCCTAGAAAACTTTATTCCGGAGCCCAATCGAACGTGCCCCTATAGTCACTGTACGTACCCTTGACATGCACTGAATATTTATTATTTCCTTTGAGTGCAGCCTGAACATCAGTTGATCCTGTTTATGTGAAAACGAAAACCCCAAAGCACTGAACTAACTCACTTCTTTTCTCTCATCGGCCGCTTAATAAGACCGAAGATATCACTCTCAAACCTCGCCCCTTTTTTTTTTTTTATTCTATAAAAGTTTCATCCTCAAGTAAAATATTACTAAACCTGTTGAGCGATGATAAGCCTTGCCAATTTTCTCTTGCATCAATTTTTATAAATTAACTCCCCTAGGTACCTATAATTATTCTTCAATATCAGTTTTTCGATTCCTTTTGACGTAGTGATCGATGTGACTAGCTTGAACGAAGTTCTAGCTGGACTTCCGCTCACCATCTTCAGCGTGCAGTTACCTATGTGTTGCTCCGGCATTTAGAAGTAAACTTGTGAAGTCACAATCGAAATTCCTAAATATCCCATTGGTAGAGATCAATTTTTTGTGTCACCATCTACCGAGTACCGCAGGTGGCTAATTTCATATTGCCAAAGAAGAAAACTGCAATGCTAGTGTAACTGAACAAAGATAAAGAAATTAGATGGTTTGCAAGAACAGCCGTAGCTTTCTGAGAGTTAAGAAGGCCTGTCATCCTAATTGGGGCTAATTTGGTTGATTATTCATAAACTGAACCCCAAAGCTTGACACTGTATTAACTGGCCTGTTTATAAGTCTTTCACCTAAAAGGTGCTTCATTCAAGGCGAGGTCACGCGTGCGATTTTTGTCGGCGCTATCAGGGTACAGTTAACTCAACTTCTCCGATTTCGTTGCCATGACCGTGACTGTGACCTAAAGTGTATAAATCGCCATAAACTGCGCATATATATCTATATCTCTTCATACATTTGAATCTGGCAAATTGCGAAGTGGGTTCTCACGCTTGGACTTCACAATTTTTAAAGTGCAATATTAGATTACAGCGGCAGCTGAAATTTGAAACAACTTTTCGATCGGGCTGTTGAATTATACGTATGGTGAAATCGTACCCAGAGTAGCATAATCCTGTTAGTAGCATTGGCTCTATATTGCGCCCTGGGAACTCGATGGGTTTGTAATTTATATGCAAGCCTCACCTCCCAAGGGCTAGAGCAAACGTTACTTGTTGCATAATGGCCACTTTCCTTGAGAATTTGACCTGCAACGGTACCTAAGGCCGGGAACAGACTGGAGCAACAAGCGACGCAATGCGATTTTTACGAGAGTCGTGTTGCAGCAATGCACGGGTGTCGCAAGGCATCACAGTTGCGGCGGTGGGGGCAGCAGACTGCTGTACCCTCCGTGACATTTTGTCGTGCAACAAATTTGTCGCGTTGCACGTCGCTTGTCTCGTCAGTGTGGCGGCGGCCTTACTTGCTGCATTGACCGCTATTCCCCAAATGCAGCAAGGAGTGATGCAGTGTGGTGCCGGGTCCCCGCAGTGAGGCGCGTCCGCGCTTGGTTTCTTCGCTGTCTGCTGAAGCAATGGGCAGCGCGCCTTGCTGTACCTCGCGTCCGGCAGCGTCGGGCCGGAGAGGTGTTTTGTGCCCTGCTCGGTGGGTTGCTGAGTAGTAGGGGAGCGGGTGTATCCGAGGGCACGTGCGTGCCCGGGGTGGGGAGGAGGCCATTCTGTCGTGTGGGTACGGCGTGGCCCACTGCACTTCACTCAAAAACTCCCCTTTTTGGTCCCTTCAGGACTATGGTCCGATTGTGGCGCGGTCCAGCTTAGATGGTAACGTGGACCAGGGCCTGCAATACTTCTTTCATGCGGTCAGAGAGAGTGGTGTTCAAACTACGATCTCTTGGAGGCAATCAACAACAACAGCATTGGCTCTATGTAATACTGAAGACGTAACTGTCTTAGAAACGAATGAAGGCATGCAGACACAATAGAGAAACAAGTAGCGTTATTATAGAAAGACTATTTTGTAGCCCACACCTGATGTCACGGAATTGCTGATGTGGTTCTAATTGTACAATAGATACGGGTGTTATATTAGTCATCTGTGAATATTTTCTTGCATTTATCACTGAATTTTGTGGATTCGCAAACTTTTTATTAGCGATTTGGTTTTGTCCCGAATTGTCTCGTATTGCTATTCAATAATACTAAGTCATGCATTCATTTTCTTCTTACTGAGATTGTTAGTTTTACTTGCAATAAATATTATTACATGCAATTTTCGTTTTATTCGTTAGTGTACAAATCGCTGTTTTTTCTGTTCTGATCTGCACTATTTTAATCACATTAGTTGCTAGGTGCAACGAACTGATCTTGTGTTGTGGCCTGTATCACGTCAGCCACTTTTTCAAGCACGAGCTGCTTGACACAGCCTGCTGGTAAAGAGATCAACTGTCAAGACGGGGCGGCAATTTAATACGTATTGTAACCTGGATACCGAGTGTACATCGAGTTCACCAAAGGCTAAGAATCTGTAAGTTGAAAGTTAACATGAGTCGCCCATGTCCGTCTCTGAGAAAGTTGAAGAACATCGCGACTGAATCGTTTTAAAGCTTAAAGGAATATCAACATAGACATTTATACATGTTTACCCACAGACTGTTTATCAAACCATTTCAGCCACCCAGTTTGTGCAATAATTAGTGAGCTTTCATTGATGTTTACTCTGATTGCACAAACAACCAAAGTATTCTATTATCCCAATTCCTCCAGTAATTAAAAAATAATGCTTGATTCTTTAACTAAAGCGTCAGTTCCGTTAAATGAAGAAGTAATGTCAACTTGACCCCAACCCCACAGGAAAACCCATACACACTGAATCGTGCTGCAGATATTGGCCAAGAGGTCTCAGAGGAGTACTGTATACGGCTTCAGTCGACTAACGATTGTTTAGAGCTGTAGGGCCAGCAACTTTAAGGGAACGGAACTACTTACGTCCTGAACCTCCCCGTTCAAAGGTCAGTACCTCCAAAGTGGCAAGTAGACCGGTTGCTGAATGATGACATCAAGCGCCAGAAAGAACTTGTGAATGTTTATTTTACTCGCAATTATGCTGCATTTTAATAAAGTGAACATTCTAGTGTGCCAGACCGTCAAAATGTGATACCCTGGTGTGGTATCCAATGTAATAGTCGGTCTTCCTTATGCCTGTATGTATACGATAGTAACTTCCTTGCAGATGTATGGGTCGGGGGTTCGTTCGATCGTCACC